>OX422140.1:64419754-65019754 GCA_949129095.1 Volucella bombylans
GAAGATACAAAAGTTTTCCTAAAGTGGAGTGAAATCTAACGTAACGAGCTTGAAGCCCTCCATGAAGACCCGACCACATTCCTTTTCAAACTTAAATTCTGGGTGAAGTGATTCCTCTGCATAGGGAAAGTCGATTTCGTATTTTCGTGAAAGACGAGTTTGTTGTAATTGCATCAAACGACATGTTCATAAGATCAGAGTCAGAGGACAGTCAAGCTACAAAATTAGCTTGAGTGAGATTCAGTAGTGCGTCTAGAACAAGGCCTGCATGCTAGGAACAGCCCGTTTGCAGCCGAAACATACATACATTTCATTGGCGTCTGGTTTGAGCAATTTTGACGTATTTTCGTGAAAGGTTGTTCCACCGACACATAGGATAGAAATAGTCTTGTCATAACCTAGAAAATCGCCTCTTGGTGCACAACTTCTACATCCGAAATGAAGTACAGAACTGGCGATCCGAGGGCTCTGGTTTCACCCGGTTCAGCGACGAAAATATGATAAATAATGTCATTGCCAAAGAGGGTGACCTACCCCCGTTCATTTCAAAGGAAGAACATGAGATCTTCGACACAATCAGAGGTAAGAAATCATTAGGGACCGATGGTATTCTAAACTTCGTGCTTCGAAAATGTAATCAATAGAGCTCTGTCTAGGTGGGTTGAGGACAAACATATAGTTCTGGATAATCAATTCGGTTTTAAGGCGGGACATGATATCTCACATGACGCGTCCAAACTGGTGTCCGATATCCAATGGAATAAAGGCAATGGTCTTCAGCAAGGCGCGGTCAATTCACCGATCCTATTCAACATTTATACAAGGGACTTGATAGGTTCACTTCCCCATACTATTGCGTACGCAACATGATTTTACGATGACTGGAAATTGAAAATCAACTTTCAGAAGTCGGAAACAATTCTCTCTTTAGGACGCTGTTGTCTGGAGCTTCTAGGGATACCAGAAAAAATTGGCGAAAGTTCTCGATCATTGGACAACACGGACAGCCTGTCGAAATGCAGTCAGATACCTTGAGATCTGGCTAGATCATTCTGTATTTTGACAAGGCCCCCCCCCAATTATCATGGCTTCGCCCTTTAATGACGTTGTCTAATAATGAACGGGGGCACAGCAAAGTACTGGTCTTATCGTAAACATCTTCAGATGACGCTACCGAAGGTTGCTACGATTCGATCAGTTACAAGTTGCCGGTCATAGGTCTTGTTGGCGGCTGGACCACCGGTAGTCCCTAGCAGGACTCATGCTGGTATTTGGGTGTCCCGTGTGGTTCAATATACGAGCAAGCTTAATGGAAAAGATTCGGGCGTTTGAGAGGGCTTGCCTTCGCTTGTACATAACACCAGAGTCGGAGTACAAAAAATTTTATCCTAATTAGGTCCTTTACAACGGGGCAAACCTAATACGATTGGACAACTTCGTAATTAAGGCACATTGCAAGAGCAATGGTCTCGACGAATAACCTAATATCTCGTGCTTACTACCCCAATTACCTGGCAGAGCTGGCCAATCTATTTGCTCTGTAGATAGCGATGGCCAGCTTGCATAGGTTTAGGTTAGCATTTAAGAAATATATTTACATATATACTCGTATTAGTATATGCAAAGGTATATACTAATATGTTTATGTATATTATTGTGTATAATGTATATATGTGTGTGTATGTGTGTATTGCGTATGTAGGTTAGGTAGACTAAGGTTTAAGATATTAGGTTTTAATAAAAAATAAAAAATTATGTCCATATGCTAATTTTTTTGTTAACAATTTTTTTTTCTTAGCCTTAAGTATACAAAATAAATATTTCTAAGTAAAATGTAAATAAAGTCGAAAGACATAGATATAAGAATTTAGAGTAGCGTAGAGTGTCTCTATGGGCATATAACATTATTAAGTAATTTTAAGCTAGCATTTACGCATTTTTTGTTAGTATGTAAGAGTTAATGATTAATAAAATAAAATGCATTTAAAACTGGTTTTGTTATAACTTTGTAGATGTAAAAGATTCTATTCTGTGACAAGCCTCATTTATTTGGGAAAGCTGTATGAGAAGTAGATTGTAAGCGCAAGATGAGTCAGACCAATTTCTCAATCAGTGTTCACGTCTGCATACCTACACTTAGAGCAACATGGTATATTGTCCAATTTATTGTCCAGCCAGTGTTGTCGACAATACTTTCCGCGGTTTATATTCATTTGTCGTTGATTGTAAGGCCCAATAAATTCCGACATTCATAGCAAAACATTGACCACATACTCGATGTCACCAAATATGCCGCGAAATGTTCACGTTTTTTCAAGCGATGCTAGAAATACTTCTCCCCCCCCCCCTCCTGATCAGACCTCATTGTACAAGTATATGACTCTATTTTCTTAGGCTATATCTTTGGAATAGAAGAAAAAAGAATTATTGTTTATTTGGGCATTCAAGTTCCATAGGAAGAAGTCTAGGGCAGTCAAATTGGGTGATCTCGCAGGCCAGTGAAGATTGCCAAAACGCGATATAAGACGACCGTGAAACGCTTGCTTCAAACTGTAGGTTGTGGCTCGTGCAACGTAAGCCGTTCCTCCGTCCTGCTGAAACCACATATCCTCTAGTCCCAATTCATCTAATTGAGGGCTGAAAAATACATTAATCATGTGTCTAGTGCTCACCAAATACAATGACCGTTTGACCCGCGGCGTTCTCAAAAAGAAACGGTTCAATGACTCCTCCAGCGTAAACAGCACACCATGCAGCGACTTTAAGTGGATCTAATGTCTCTTCGTGCCCCAGAAATGCAAATTGTGTTTGTTCACCTATCCACATAGGTGGAAATGGACCGCGTCACTCATGATTATTTTTGACGTCATCTACTTCGTTGTAGAGATTCCGGAGAGCGTGTTCGTAGGTCAGACGCGGTTCACGTTCAACACCCATCGGCTGATCGATTGTCCGCACTTTGTAAGGAAATAATGTCGACGGAGATTTTATGGTATCTTCAGCGATGGTAGCAATATTCTCGGCCTTCAAGGGTTTTCCCGGTCCAGCCTCTAGGAGTTATGCAGCTAAGCATTGAACGACCAGTGGGACCCGGGCGGCCAGGAAAATGGGCAACGAAATTCACGTAACGCCAAAATCACTGACGAATTGTTCATCAATAGCACCGTGATGATTATTTGGCTTATTCAAAACCAAATCAACACTCAACGCCATTTGTAAAATCTATGACACTATCTTGCCTAAGTTTGTTCTGTGGATATTTTCATAAGTCCTCGAATGTGGAATGCAGTGATTCCTTCCTAAACCATACAACTTGCTTGTGAAATGCTGAGAAGGGAGGGCATCTTTGGAGGTTAATTGGAATAGCCTGCACGATACTACCTTCGACAACGGATAAGAACAAACAGACTTTGCTATAGGATGCAAAATTGTCATGGGTTTAGGTCAAACGTATTATATTCCACTCTTCCAGTCTGATGGAGATCCGAGGGGCAAACATTATGTCGCAGCACGGTTGCAGTTTAGATACGGTTGCAGATAACTCGAATATCTCAAAGATATGAAAATGTTGTGAGGAAGTTTGACATTGGCAGGCTATAATCGAAAGGTATCGCCAGAGTTTTTCCAATTTAGCGCAACTTTATGCTTTGAGAGGTCATATACGATCAGCAGTGGTACAAAAGATCTTTAAGGTTACAGTGCTATACAATCCAGTACCCCCCAGATCCCTTAAAAAAATATATATACATACTACCAGACTAGCTGTAGTTCTGTCAAAATGCCATTAGATGTATCGCCTCTGATGTACTGGGTTTCTCTTGGCCATCATAACGAAACTTCTGCTACTCACATTAAGTGAAATAAAAAGCGTGCAAGACAATGCTGTATGAACAGAGTTTCTCGCGTGCTCTACGAGTATAAAAGACGGAAGGAATACTGGGTCATCGAGGGTATGCTATTGCAAGAATGAGAACAATGAGAACATTTTATTAACTTGAAAGAACAACATGCAAGCCTACAAGGTGGTATTGTGAAAAATAGTTCTGGATTTTTCAAGAATCTATTTAATTACTCGCAAACGCCAACGACTATAAAAACGAAGAAGATCAAAGTGATGTTAGTAATATGTCCGTTTGTATCAATTTGAAAGATATGAATATGGTTATGGTTGGTCACATTAGGCACATATGTACGAGTAGATGGGTGACACTCGGCTAGATTGTTTTGAGAAAAAAAGCTCTTCGAGTAATTTGGAACCGAATATTGCATAGACGGTGAATGAAATAGAAGATACATGACGATACAGACTGTACTGCGACATTGATTTAGTTAGAAGATTTTCTAATTTCTATCGGATGAAAGTCAACGCTTTGACCCAGATAATCTTCGAATCCAGCTCGAAGGTATCCCGTAGTAGAGGAAGACTTCGACTGAGGAGTCGTGCACAAGTCAAAAATGAGGTAGCTAGCTTGCGATGGAGAGACCTAGACCAGTAATACGACGAAATGGCGAAATGTGAAGCCTTAAGGGGTTGTCCATTATAATGCAACCGCTTAATTTTGATTTTGTAGGAAAGGTCGTTGAGAATTCTGTGTTATTTATGCCGCTTGACATTAAAAACTGCTTGCAATCTCGAGAAAATTGATTCAGCCTAGGTGATGTGCCGATGTTGTGGTTTAACGCCTACACTAAACATTACAGTAGACTCTAGGCGCTTTGTGGTTTGTTGTGGTAAATACGAGATTTCAAAAAGCCCCAACGGAAAAATTCTGGCGCCGTCAGATCTAGCGATCTGGTCAACCAGTTCAAATCGCCAAAATAGGGGTTCACACAACCTGGAAATTGATGATCCAAAATCTCCATAGTTGCCCGAGCTGTGTGAGCTGTTGCACCGTCCTGCTGGAACCAACAATGCTCGAAAACCAAATCATTAATATCTGCCTGTATCGCTCACCATTTACAATTACGGTGGTGCCGTTGGCGTCCTCAAAAAAATAATGACCAATCACTTTTTCACTACAAATTCCACACCAAATAGTCACTTTGAGAGGAAGCAATGATTCTTTATGCATTTTATGTCAATTCTCCGTGGCCCAGAAATGCACTTAAGTTGATATGGGCTTCGTCGCTTATTATGATTTTGGATACGAAATAATCCCCTTTATGTACCAGGTTTAACAGAGCATGGGAGTACTTCACCTGACGGTCAGCAAGCACTAATTGGTGAACGGTTTGAATTTATAAGGGAACATCTTCAGGTCTTTCACCCAAATTCGACGCAACAAACGTCTGCTTATGCCAGTTGTATTCACCGTTGTCTCGACGATTTTTGCGGCCTCTCTCGGACGCCTTCGGCCACAGAACTGACATTCACGGTCGAACGAGCAATACAGGGTCGGACACTTCTTGCGACATCTATAGTGGACCCAGTTTGCACGAGATACTCAGCCAAAAACTTAATTGTTCGCGCACATGGTGCAGGACGACGAAATTCACATTGCGTCAAAACAACAGACTGGAAATTGGTCAAATGAGCAGTAACAATAATTCTGCATTCATCAGATGTGTATCGCTCCATTGCTTGTCGTTAACTAATTCTCTATCTGTCTATTGTTCTACTCGTACATAAATATCATAACACAATGACACTTGACGCCATTTGCAAAATTTATGGCACATTCGCATTATGACATTTCGTTTGACCCACTTTGTATCATCGTTAAAGTCCATGTTTCTGTCCAGGCAGGACTGGCATGATAAGTGTTTTATACATATAGTGTCTCCTTAGTTGTTCGGGATATGTCCTAATACTAATTTTAATTCTTCGACCGAAGGAACAGCGATTGTCAAGCGTAACTCTTCTTTGATTTCCGAATAGGTGTGATTATAGGATTTAATATCGGAGCCGAGGTGCACAAAGCTACGGACTACCTCAAGGTAATAGCTGTCTATTCGGGAGTTCTCTCCGATTCGTCGATGTTGTGTGTCCCTTCTTGATGACAGCATATATTTAGTTTTGTCATCATTCATGACTAAACCCGTTCGAATACATACGAATGTACCAGTGACAGCTCATTGAGTTCTACCAATGAGGTTGATTTCGAACTTAACGGAGGAGCATACAATTCCCAACGTCATTTGCACATTCTGAGGTATTTGGCTAGGATTGGCTCAGTATTGCTTGTTTCAATATATTATGTTGTCATATGCGGCCATAGAGAGGTGGTGCGTATCGACTTCTGTCGTAGTATGAATATCTGATCGATTGTGAATTTAGCGGGTTTATAAACGCTCTAATATGGCCTAATGGGATCTTTGATAAATTACTTCAGGTGCTCACACAAGATGTCATATAAGATTTTTGTTACGAAACCTTACGGCTCTATTATTAACGCAGTTAAGAACCTCTCCTTTCTTGTGGATCAGCCAAATGGTACTAAGGTTGTATTATTTCTTCAGGTATAATCTTACTTTTGACCGAGAAGATCCTGGAATTTACTTGGAGCATGCTTTCTATTAAGCTATTTCCAGCAGCCTGAAGTAGCGCTCAGCAGGTAGGAAATAAGGTCCACCAGCCCTGCTGTACTTAAGCTTGGATATTGCTATGCTCACTTCATTTTAGTCGCGTGGACAAATATCCTAACTTTCACCGTCCAGATGAATTTGAGCTTTCTTCGTCGTTAAACAGTCCGCAGAAATTATTTTCCTATATTCGCAATGCCGATTATGGCTAAGCTAACAAATTTCCTTATTTATCTCATTTCACGCCTCTGGTTCTTGTTGACCCGACATGGTCTCTTTGTCTTATAGTGGTCCGAGTTTATCTTCGCTCGTTCAGACATCTAAAATACTCCAGAGAAGTGGTTAACGGTTTGATATCAGATAACTGCTATGCCTGTTTTATGGATATTAAGATAGGGAAACCGTCTGCAAGCTATAGTGATATTTCATCCCGCAGAAGTAGCAATTAGCATTGATCGACCGTCCGTGCTGTCAAAGATGACATCTGTTCCTATTTTGGCGTAGAAATCACCTGAAATTATTTTAATATCATATTTCGAACATTGCTCATGAGTTTTGTAAAGCAGCTCGTAAAACGATCCTTGATAGACGATACGATTTTTTATGAGGCGTTCACTTATGTACACGTTGAAGACTCAAGACATCTTGCCTAAGTCTGCTGCTTAAAACGAAGCCGCACCTAATGCTGTTTATATGGAGAACATCATCATTGGGCAATTGAGACTTCCTGAACAACAATTGAAATTCATGATTGCCCTGGGTAATCCTCTAAACGGAAACAATTGATCGTAATCCTTTATTAAGATATGCATTTCGTGGTTACAATAAACGATGTGCTGTGGACGCTTGAAAGATTTCTATTGTTTCTGTGCTAATTGTCTGCTAAACTGGCCCATGAATTACACGGGCGGAACTGTTTCACAAATTTTGTAGAAATAGCAGTCCAATTACATGAAAGGATTATTCAAAGTCATTGATACGCGTATGCTACAAAATTCATGAGTCAATCTCTTTATGCATGATAACTACTGCTGCTTTCTATAACTGTTTATTACGAGTATCTGCTAACTCAACTACATAACCGCTTTAATTGTAAATTTCAATTGAAATCCTTTTAATCCCTGGAACGATAACAACCCTCCTTCAAAGATATTTAACCTATAATTACATTAAGTATATCTATCCCCTAATTATCCCTTAACAAAGGAAACTAATCCAACTTCCACGACAACCTTTAGCAGAAGGATAGGCAAATGCAAAAACTTTCACCGCACAAGCAATTTAAAACTATTTCCCTACACGATCTCGTACTTGTATCTGATATATTGTACTCGTATGTATTGTACATATATTAAATCGCGTAGGTATGAATACACTATAGACAGCCTTTTGTAGTCTTTGAAAACCAAGGCTTGTAGTATACGAATATACTCGTACTCTTGTCTCTTTTGCACACTCTCCATGCTTTATTTCCCGGAAATACGAGTATGTGCACAAACTAAGGTATCACCTAACAATTTAAACAGGATAATAGCACACTGCAACCACACAATAACAATGTTGTCGTAGCTAAGGAGAAGGTTAAAATCTAGGAGCATAGCGACAAGGATATTCCACTGAACTCTAGACTGAACCTATGCCTAGAGTACGGAACACAATGAAGCTTCTCGAAAACACTTTACCAAAGAAGAAGAAGAAGAAGAAGCCAACGAAAGCTGAAGCAACAGCACCTTCATGAAGATGAGTTGAGGCAGCAACGAACGCCAATAATAATGGAAAGGAGAGGGAAAAAGAGCGCAACTATTGAACTTTTCATAGAACTCTGCTATTGTTACAAACATACATGCTTTGGGCATATATCAAGGACGTGCAACGTCAAAGCCAACGACAAAAGGATTTGTAAATTACAAATTTCTTCTTACCACAGCCTTCTAACAACACATTACGATTACACGTTGTTGTATTTGAATTCATATCCCAGTGGGATGGTTTTTATTTATATAAAATCTTTTTCTCAATAGATACTCTTCCTTATACGAGCAGATTTGATGTTAGAAGGTGTGGAAATTGTTCTCTCTCAAAAGTAAGTGAACAAAAAAATTCTACTACGAGTATAGGGGCGAGGATACTTACATACGTGCTGAATGGGTAAATTGGCCATGTCGCGTAGAAGAGCATCCACAACTGTGTCGTTCTCACGATAGAGCTCCTTCTTTGATATCGCCAGTTGGAATTTTTCCAAGTTCGTTGCATTCTTGCTGAAATGACACAAAAAAATTGAAGAGAGAGATAAAATTAATACAAAAATAGAGAAAAGAAAAAAAATTAGAAAATTAGAAAAAGGGATATCCTCGCTATGTAAGGGAAAGTAAAACTAAAATGAAGGTTTGATAATTCCATCCACACACGAGCTCATTTATGAGGACCATGAGGTGAAGTTGTTTTTAGGAAATCCTTAACACCAGCTGGTTGAACTGACACTTCACACTTACACTGATACATTGTTCTTATTTCTTTCTCTTTCCAAATATTTCGTTTGCGATCCCACATTTTAAATACACAACTGATTACCTGCCCGATAATGGAAGAATACATTCTTTTTATTTCTTTGTCTATCGAAATATTTCATTTGCAACCCCTTATTATAAATACACAACTAATACCTGCCCGATGATTAAAGAATGATGAGAGCGTGAGAGAGTAAAATGTTTCAATGCGATTTGAAAAGGTTTATACGATATTTCAAAGCGGTTACAAATTTTCAATGCGTTTTATCAGCAAGAATGAACATATGCGTGTTGAATATTTCAATGCGATTTGAAGTGATGTTTATTCGAGCGTATTGAACCATTGCGGATTGCATCAATGCAAAGTGAGCTGTCGGATAAACTGGGTAAAAGAAATAAGAACAATGTATCAATGTTAGTGTCAAGTGTCAGTTCAATCAGCTGTTTGTTAAAAATCTCTCAATTTATTATCAATTTCATATAAACACCAGCATTTCTACGGGTATTGAACCAATGCTGATTGCATCAATGCACATTGAGCTGTAGGACAAACTGGGTAACAGATAACAGTTGTTAGTGTATGTAAGAATATTTCCTCTGTATTTTTTCTTTCTCATTTATGTTCGTTCCTTTTTTTTTTTGCCTTTCAAGTGGGGACATGTACAATACATAAATTTCTCTTCAATAAATATACTTTTGCGAATTAAACAGGTTTGCTCAGTGTCATAAATCCATTTAAAATTAAACAAAAATAAAGAATTTTCAAGTAAAAAAATTAGATGAGTCTAACTAAATTTAAGTGCTTTAAATTCATGGTGATTTGTGGTGGTTTTGCGAATGGCGATTTAAAAAAAGGAATCAATCAGCTGTTTACCTATGCTGATAAAGAAAAATTTGACACCGATGACGAAAAGGCGCTCGCAACAATCATACTGTAAAAGCTGCGCAATTAGGTTGTATCTAATTATAAAAACTGCAAAAACATCTTCAGGAGCGCGGACGAAATTAAAGGAAACGTATTCTCCAAAAGGTCCAATACAAAAAGTTTGTCTCTACAAACGTTTGTCAAGCCTTTTTATGGTCCTGGTGTCCAAAATCATATGATTTGACGCCGCTAGACTATTTTATGCCAGGATATTCGAATTTGAATTCCAGGAAGCAGATCCTGTGATCATTTTTAATGCCGTAAAGTTGTCTATTGAACGAAATAAACCTTGGTTCGTTTGCTTAACTTGTGTACGAGTATGTTTTATTTTAATTTCAAATCGTACAGAATAACACTCTTCAAATAACTCATAAACATGGCGCTTATCTTCTCTTTGCCACTGTTGTATGTAAATCAGGAATTCCAACTCATTGGTGATGCCTGAATCCAATAGTCCATCTTTGGAGTACGAGCCCTCATCTTGGTTTATAAGATATCAGATAGAAGCCCTCAAAGTTACGGAAATTTTTGGCGCTCTGAGTCTCATACTTTTTGGAGTAGCTTCTTCCTGCCGAATGATGTCGTCCTCAGACACACCAGATAGATTTCATCTTTTAAGAAATCCAGTTAACAAGCAATGTCTCATCTGTATGACACAGGTATGTTGACTAAGATTCATTCAGTTGTACATCCACAAGACCCTGTGTGCGAAGTTATCACATGAACAGCCAGAATCGGCATATTCCTTGCACATGGGATTAAGCATATTTTATTTGCAGACCTAAAAAGCTTTCGACAACTTTGAAAGGACACCATCTTAAGGATGGTGGAGGATCGAAATGAAGTGAGTTGCTGTAGACTTGTTGCGTGTAAGTATAAGTAAAGGAAGCACTGACTTAGTGCCTGGCCACATAAGAGTGGGATTGAAAGGCATGCCATTGTGCCTGTTCACATTGGCGCGGGCAGGAAGATTGTCCGAAAGAGAGGGAACGCTTTTTATTGAAGTGGGAAGAAGAAGGGTTACTTCCACCGAGAATCCATTTCTAAAGTGGATTCTCGGGCGCAACACATTGTTTTTTTTCCATATCGTTCAATTTCTGACATATTTTTTCATTTTAGTTTTGACCGTTGATGAGAAAGGAGGTGTGAAGAATGGGAAAAAAATATGTTTCAGGCCAACTGCTCAAATTTAAAAATTAAAAATGCTCCGATTCAAGTGTTCCGCTTGGCAAAAAGTCTTTCAACCCCATGACAATGTGAACACGACGTTCATGGTGAGGACTTTCATCCAATCGCCAATGTAAACAGGCACATTGAATGAAGTGGCTACACACAAAAAAAGGCGTCATTGGAATGAAAGAATTTTTGAAAGATACAGGAACGGTGAAAACTGAAACGAATCATTTTAACTGAAAGGCAAGAAAGCATGGAGTTGGATGCTAAAATTTTAAAAGAAAAATTGATTTAATCTTTTTTATTAACAAATTTTTTATCCAAAAAATAAAATGAAATAACAAAATTATTCAAAGTGGTTAATATTAAACATTGTTCTTAAAAAAAAAAAACAAAAAAAAATAAAGCTGTTCTACTACTATCACAGTAAGTTTCATTACATTAATATATTATTTCTTATTAAAAAAGCTTGTTACATTGTAACTACATATTTATTTGGTAAACACAAAATAAAAAAGAAATAAAAGCAGTTCTACTGCTATCACAATAAACTTAAATGACATTTTCAGGGTGTTCCAGTTTAGCAGTATAATCATTTAAGAGCATATTCCCGAAGTTTCGTCGAACAAGAAATTGCATGTCACGGGGGGTCTATTTTCACTCCATTTCAAGTTACAGCCCATCAAAGTGGGTTACCTCTACTTCGGAGGTGTAACCACTTTAAACGCTACAATTTCTAAACTAGTACAGGTGCAAAAATAGTTTTGGACATTTTGGAAAGATAATTTAGTAGTGCAGCAACAAAAAAAGTTATGGCTCGTTAAACTCAAAATTATGAAAATTTGCTGTTCAATGTTTTTATTTAAAATGCATATTTCTCAAAAATTTTACTTAATAAGTTTTCTAAAATTTTATGAAATTGTTATCCTTGCAAAATTTCTTAAAAATTATGTTTAGAAACTTTTTTACGCACGATCAACAAATTTTGTAATAAAAGACATTTTTCGTCAAACAAAAATTGTCAAACAAAATTAAGTGAGCATAATAAACTAACGTAGTACCTACGAGTATGAGCAATGCAGTTTACAGTTAATTGTCTAATAGAGAATAAAGAATAATTCTTTGTTACTCTTTTTTTTTGATAATTATTACCACAGCTTTGCAAATGTACCGCACTTTTGATTCAACTGATCTACAATCGAAATTTTGCGCTGTATAGTAAGTGAACAGCCGACTGATAAGTTGATCTCCACAAAATGTATTCAAACCGTAAATTCGCGGAAATATTGTTTGTATACGGGTTCTGCAATGGAAATGCTTCGTTGGCAAGATTGGAGTACCAACGACTATACCCAAATCGTAGAACACCGTGCATCCGGCTATTCGCTGACACGTATCAGTGCCTTGTTGATACCGGGTCAACTGCACCGAAAATAAGAGAAGGACGTTCAGACGCATTGAAGATGGGATCTGGCGTGCAGTGGAAGTTCAGCCTTCACTCAGCGTCCGCAGACTAGCTGTGCTGTTGGAACTTTCCAGAACCAGAATTCACAGGACTCTATAAAGAAATAGATTAAACCCATTCCATTTGACACCGGTACAGGATTTACTACCAGGTGATGCACAAAGAAGAGTAGAACCTTGCCAATGGCTACTGCGTAAACATGCAGAAGACGGGCAATTCCTCAAAAACATTCTGTGGACTGACGAAGCACAGTTCACAAGAAATAGGGTTACAAACCACCATAATTTGCACCATTGCACAGTGGTTCCACTCTCAAATAAAAGCGGTCATACTTCCTCACTAAAAAATAAATTAAATGATTCGGTTCTAGAGGAATTTCGGGGCACTGATTCTGAATCCGTTATCTGTTTTGCTCTATCTGGTTGGCAACTTTGGCTTTCGGTACATCGCAATGGTTCCTCTTATATATATACAGGGTGTCCCAGTTTAGGTTTTCGTCTCTGATAGCTGAAGATTCCTGAAGTTATGTTGAACAAAAAATTGTTGGTATATTTGCACCCCCCACTGATTTGCACAACCACTGATTTCGAGGTAAAACTCCTTAAACGGCCATAGCTTTCTAACGGATTCACTCGTTCACTCTTAATCAGTAAATTAAGTAGCATTGGCACATTTCAAAAGTTGTCACCAAATTAAACAAAAACATTTCACAAAATAGCGTAAAATTTACCGTTGGCTTAATTCTCCAACTTTGTTTTATATGTTAACTGACAGGTTTTAGTCAATTTTTTCTTTTACTCGTATCTGAACACAGTATTTATTTTGTGACCCATTTGCCTGAATAAAATAGTGGTTTGCAATAACTTCCGTTGTTCGTAGGTGGAAAAGTCATACATAAAAATCGTACATAATGAAGTGAAGACAAAAGTTTTGACAAAAAAAGGTACCCTAAAAGTTGAAAATTTCGAGAGAAACACATTTTTCTGATGAAATTGGTCAAACGATTTTTCAAAATGTTAGTTTTAAAATGCCATAATTTTGGTTGACGTTCATCGAACTCGACGAAATTTTAGTATTTTATGCACACTGAAATTCGTTTTCAAAAATGTGCACAACGGTTTCTTAATCTACAGACTTTTAAGAAATTGTACCTTTTAAGAAATCAGAGGTTCCTCATTTTAACGGCCTATAACTTGGAGGGGGGCGAAAATAACCCCCCCCCCCCTGACAAACAATTTTTTGTTCATCATAATTTCATGAATCTTCAGTTATCAGGACGAAAACCTAAATAAGGACACCCTGTATATGTATGTATGTTCACAGTAAAGATATAAGTAAATAAGAAAAATATAAATATTACTTCATAAAACAACGTCCATTTCTTAAATTAATTAATACTTATTATTATTGTTATTATTTCGAGGGATCTTTACAAATGAATTTGTAAAGTGCGGAGTTTTCACGCCGGGGTACTATGCCCATGTGGCGCTAGTCAACAGCACGCGGTGTACCGAGTTACCATGTGGTCCCTCATCTAGGTACTTACCGCGCCCACACTGCTTGATTTCGGTGATCTAGTGGGAACTTATTTTCATAAAAAAGAATTGTACATGAAAAAAGTGAGAATAGCAATAATTAAAAAAAAATAACAGTTAAGAATCGGAAATTAAAGTATATTTTATCTAAGAAACTACTTCTAGTAAGTCAATCACAGCCTCCGATAGAAAAGATTTTTTCTCTCGAGGCAGTTTTCTCAACCCACTTATCAATGAATCAGAATTAAGAAGAAGAAGAAGTGATATTTTTCTGGTATGATCTCGTCTGAACAGTTTAATATTTTTATTTGTTGACTCCGCAGCAGATAGTTCTTCTATTGACAAAAGTGCGTGACCAAACAATTCAAACCCATGAATTAGTACTTTGTGTATTGAAGCACGAAGATTATACTCGTACCGTAGATATTTGTGCACTAGTTGCAAAACTGTTTCTAGCGCAAAGTCTCTAAACTTGTCCTTATTTATGTTATAGCCGGATGATATACAAATAAGCAAAGTGTAACATCGATCAATGACACTTTGAACTAGTCCAGTAATGTCAGCAGAAATGACAGAATTTGCGTGTTCTGGCTGTATTTTCGTCATTTGATGTTCCACTACCACCACTTCGTGGTCTATTAAAAAGTAAGCCTAATCTCTGTCTAAACTGATCTTGGGTGTATTTTTATCTCTGTGCAAAAAGTGCCATTTTTAATAAACAATTTATAAGATATTTGGATGAAATATTCAAAAAACCTAATCTATGAATGAAGATGATAAGCCAAATTCATACTTGCTGTCATTAACTCTCTTTTCTAGGCATTTATCTATAGCATTCCTCTCTTTCGGCGAAGCACCGCAAATGTAACACATACTTCAAGCTGTTTCACTTAGAGCGTTACAGATCTTTCCGTCGACCATTTAACTGGGTAGATCCATACAAATTTCGTAAACGCATCGACTACAACAAACAAGTAATTGTAGTTCTTATTTGTTGAAGGTAGTGGTCCCAAATGATCAATATGTAGTGTGTGGAATGGTCCGTCGCTTTTCTCAATAGGATTTAGGAACCATTCCCTTCCCACCTTTGCTAACTGCCAAAATGCAAGCCACACAATTACGAAACATATGCTTTGCCAATTTTTGGGATAAAATAGTCTCTCTCGCTGCATTACCCTTGGTACAACGATAAGATGACTTCCGTCTACGAATTTGTATAGTAGCTTATTTCTTATCTCGAAATCTTTGTCTGACTGGAGGAAATAATACTCATGATTAATTGGCAATACACATCTTTATTTTGGGCCCGCTGCAGTCTCTGGACAATACCATATTCGACCCTCATGACTGAAGGGTATAGGCTAAGCGCATCTACGTGTCTCATCGACGTTCCTGAGCGAAGCAATACCTCACAGTCGTACTCCTGTAGCAATATTGCCCACCTGGCAACCCTTGGACACAGATCCTTTTTGTTCATTGTGTCTTGAAAGGCTTTGCAGTCCGTGCAAACTTTAAACCTTAGCCCCAACAAGTAGACTCGTAATTTCTTTATACATTTTATCACAGCCAAGACTTCATCATGAATCACCAAATTCATTTCTATGCAGGAACATTTTACCTTTTTGGGAGAATACGTGGCCACTGCGCCGGATATATCTTCTTTAAAGTTGGCATTACCAATGTGTAGCTCTGTCTCAATTTCGTCTTTCTTCACATTAAACAATTCTGTCTTTGAGATATCATTTTCATCCGTGTAAGACTCCGTCTCCGTGCTTTAGGGTTTTTTTAGTTTTCGGATACTCACTATTCCCATGACTTATGATAAGATCTACGATGGGCGTTCAACATATTCTCGGTATCGGGGTGAAGCTGTGGTTGTATATATAAATTGACTTATTTATCAAGTAATACTATTATTTTAGTGCATTCATGTAAAATTTCATGTAAATGTGATTATTAATTCGCGTTTTATCTCTAGTTAAACAGAATCATAATCGCAACTGAGATGATGATGGTGAAAATTGAGCATCGCGCTGTAATTAAATTTCTCACTAAGCAAGGAAAAAGTCAAAAAACTATTCATGAAGAGATGGTGGCTGTTTACCAGGGTTCCGCACCTTCATTATCAACTGTGCAAAAGTGGTCAAGTGAGTTCAAGAGAGGCAGAGAGAGCATTGAAGACGACCCCCGCTCCGGCGCCCCGGCTACTGCTTGTACGGGAGAAAGCATCAAAGAAGTCGAAAAACTTGTTCTTGAGGATGCCCGAATAAAGGTGATTCTTCATGACCATCTTAACCTTTCAAAGGTCAGTGCAAGGTGGGTGCCACGAATGCTCACAGCGCCTCAGAAAAAAGTGAGAATCGCATGCTGTAGAGAGCTTTTGGAGATGTGTAGTGAGAACGCGGACGGTGTTATGGATCGAATTGTTACTGGGGACGAAACATGGGTCCACCACTATGACCCTGAAATCAAACAAGAGTTTATGCAGTGGCATAAAAAAGGAACAGACCCCCCGAAGAAGTTCAAAGTCACTCCGTCTGCCGGGAAGCTCATGGCCACAGTTTTTTGGGACTCAAAGGGAATCTTGCTCATTGAGTACGAAAAAAAAAGGTGAAACCATCAACGCCACATCCTACGCTTCCACTTTGCATAATTTGCGGGAGGAAATTAAAAAGAAAAGACGGGGTAAACTCGCAGCGGGTGTGTTGCTTCTTCATGACAACGCTCCTGTTCACACGGCGCGAGCTTCCAAGGCTGCTGCGCGAGATTGTGGTTTCGAAGAAATCCAACACAAACCCTATAGTCCAGACCTTGCCCCTAGTGATTATTTCCTGTTTCCGGATTTGAAAAAATGTCTTCGTGGAAAAAGATTTTCGGATGATGAAGAACTCAAGTCGGCAATAAATGGGTATTTTGCAGAGAACGAGGAAATTTATTTTTTTGAGGGTTTAAAAAAGCTTATCTCAAGATGTAACAAATGCATTGATGTTAGGGGAGATTATATTGAAAAATAAAAACAATTTAAATTGAATTCGCATTTTCCTTCATATCGATACCGAGAATATATTGAACGCCCCTCGTACATTTCTGATGAAGTCATTGCCCAGTAGGATCCGATCGGAAATCCACTCATCTGGCACAACTTGAAATCGTAACCAGTAGTCAATGTTGTCGATATTTACTGGAACTGAAAATGAACCAAGAACCTATGAAGTGACTCATGCATCACCGATACATCACTCCCATTATCAATAAAAGCGTAGTAGTCTTCTCCTGATATTGTTACCTTTACATTGTTCCCATCTGAACATATTCGTTGAACTTTTTGAATCCCTCTGGTGTTCTTGTCCTTATCTTTATCTGGGCAATTGGAAGACACATGCCCGAACAAATTACACTTGAAGCATTTCGGTCCTCTTCCCTTATCCGGACAGTCCTGCGCAATATGTGACGGCAATCCACAGTTATGGCACCTCTTGCTTGGTGTCCTTCTTCCCGTACTGACTTTTGGTGCGCTAGCTTTGTCATCGGCCTTCTGCTGCGGTAGTTGCCTTTGCATTCTTTTATAACATTCCATCTTACTTTTTAACTCGTCTATGGTTGATGCTTCGTACATGATTGTCTTGTTGTTTATTGGAATCGGGAATTCCAGCTATGATGTACTCGATCGTCGATGATTCATCAATGCTCCCTCTACTTGCAATCTATAGCATGGCGTACAGGTATTCCAGCAAACTTTCTCCATTTGTCTTCCTACGTTTCTTCAATAGCCTGTGAATTTCTACTGCAGATGGTTTCTTTCCAAATTCTTTTTCCAACCTTGTTTTCAACGTGGTCCAATTAGTTACTCCATCGGTGGCCTCCACAGCAAGTTTAGCTGCTACCTTTAACAGTCGTCGTGCGTATAATTATTTTTGCACATTGTTCCACTCACACGTACTCGAAATTTCTTCGTATTCTTTCAGCCAGTCCTCATAATTTCGGCTTTCTTCTTCGGAGAACCTTTCTAGAGATTCTTCTATATCTTTGAAAACGAAATTATTTTTGATGATATGGTTATCGTAACTTCGTTATTGTCTTCTTTAGATTTTTGCGTGCCGCACTCTTCGTCTTGTTCTTCTTTATGTTCTTCGTTCTTTTTTCTTTGCACACGTCAGTCACACCAATTCGCCCGAAATTTTCTATTAAGTCTATCGATAGGAAATTCCTTTTCGCCGCAGAAATTCCTGTAGCTGCTTAACCGTGAAATAATTCTGCTCATCACGTGAAATCACACAGTCAACATTTTTAATTCAAAATATCGGTGACCCCGGTTGAGCCCCCATGTAGAAAATAAAAATTTAACAGAGTGTGATTTTTAATTATTTTTATTTTATGATAAGATGATATAAAATATATAAAACGAGAGAAAACCGTATTCGAGAGACTGCTGATACGACCACGCTGCTGGTAAAGTACGGACTGCTTCTTCTTGGCTTCTCCATTTTCCTCAACAGCTACTTACAGACCCCCAATGAATTTAGGACCTTATACCAGGCCCAAGCTTTTGAGCATCATACCCATGATGACAAATCCAGCAACGAGAAACGCAATTTTCTTCCAATTGGCCATGGGGATACGTTGCTATTGTTTACACTTCATCTATTTTAAATGTTTTTATTACCCCACTTAAATGGGTCACTTTTATCGTTGTTTATGCTTCATCCATACTGGATGGTTTTTTATTACCCCATTGAACTTATTGGGTTATTGGCTGGCTGAAAACCTATTCCGTCGTGTGTCATCATTGCATGGCGCGTCGGCTGTCTCTCAGAGTGTAATCTAAGTTATAAACAAAATGAGTAATAGAATGAAGCAAATGGTAAAATATGTCACTCATATCCACATAACGGGACTTTTTTTATACTTACTTGGAATATTGGCAATTATAAAGTAGGAGACGAAGTTATTTACATAAATAAAAACATTAATTTTTTTTAATTATAACCTATAGGAGGACCAATGTGCATTGGTCAGACTCCAATCCCCATTTAATACGCACAACATCCTTTCAAAGGTAAGAATTTAATGATTGTAAACAACTTCTTCAAAATGTGTTGTATATTTTAAAGGAGCTTTGGCGTAAATGTTTGGGCTGGATTAATAGAAAACACTTTAGTAGGCCGGCACGTTCTTCCACAAACAGTTAATTCCCTTTACCACCTGGAATTTCTTAGAGAACGATTACGGGAGCTCCTTGAAAATGTTCCTCTTGTTCAGAGAAGGGCAATGTTCTTTCAACAAGATGGAGCAACTTGTCACAGTAGCAGCGGGGTAACTTCGTTCCTCAACCATACTTTTAACGAACGGTGGATTGGTCAATTCAGCCCCAACCCTTGGCCACCCAGATCTCCTGACCTATCACCCGTGGATTCTTTCTTCTGGGTTGCTATGAAAGAAAAGGTTTATTTTAGAGAAATGTCGAGTCTGGTAGAACTCCAAGAAAATATTAGTGCCGCTTCAGAACAGATGAAAGTGTATTCATATGGAAGGAAGGTATTTCGAACAATTGCTATAAACATTCCATAAACTGTCCCAAATGGGTCCTTCTCAGGACCACATAAATATATTTAAGGGATTTTATGAGTAATTCAATAGGTACGAGTACATACACTTCTTTTTGTTGATCGTACGTAAAAAAGTTTCTAAACATAATTATTAGGAAATTTTGCAAGGATAAAAATTTCATAAAATTTTAGAAAATTTATTATGTAAAAGCTTTAAGAAAAATGCATTTTAAGTAAAAAAATTGAACAGAAAATTTTCGTAATTTTGAGTTTAACGAGCCATAACAGATGTACCCAAAGCCTTTAAGACTTGTATGCACTACTAAATTATCTTTCGAAAATGTCTAAAACTACTTTTGTACTTGCACTAGTGGTTACACCTCCAAATTAGAGGTCACCCACTTTGATGGGCTGTAACTTGAAATGGAGTGAGAATAGACCCCCCCTTGCCATACAATTTCTTGTTCGGCGGCACTTTGGGAATATGCTCTTAAAGGATTATACTGTTAAACTGGGACACCCTGTATAAACAGACTTTTAGTCTAAAGATTTAGCAACGTTTTAAAATGTTGCTTATCGATATCAGGAATAAACGGAAGCAAGTCTTAAATCTTTTTTCTTTTCTTTTGATATCGGTGTTTTAAAGTATTTGTTAATTTTTCACAAAGCTAATTTTTGGGTGTTTGTAGTGTACCCTTAGTGGCTGCCTTAATTAAACTGACAGTTTTGAACTCTTTTTCCTTAGCCGAGTTTTTATATTTTATTTCAAACTCGAAACTTTTTTCATAAAGTAATATCTTCACTTTGGTAGAAGGTACTTTGCTGAAGTCCATTTTGTTAGCCGAAATGGAATACGCCTTAAAATCATCTAGAAGCATTTGAATGATTTTAAGTTCAACTTTCTCGGTATTCATGCTTGTTAAAAGTTTGACTAGCAGAAGTGGACTATGAATCTCTACGTTCTTCAAATACCTATCAATTACCGCATGAATGCAATCCGCTTCCTGGATTAAGGAATGTCCCGGCTCAGAATATCTTTGGACAACCATGTCTACATCACTACGTTTTAAGAACATTTTGATTGCAGTAAAATTAATTTTGTTCCTATTCTGCGGAACACACAAATGGTATGCTGCAACACATAGACGCTTGCTGTAGCCGCACGAGTTCAATATAAATCAACTCTTCCAGTTGCAGCACGATTGTGTTCGCAACATTGAAACCATATGTATTCGTACGTATGCAACTATGTATTGCGTTTGCAGCACTATGTGTTCAGCCAGTAACTGAACTCATATCTTCATAATATCGAATATTTACACAACTGTAATGGAGGTGGAACAAACCAATACTAAAATTTTGTTTGCGATCATTGTCCCACTATATAGCTTTTCTTTAACACAAGTGCAAAACAAACCCATTCTCAACTTTCTCCATCTCATGTCGCCGTGATATGCACGTAGAACAAAACAATTCTCGGAAAATTATCTGAAAAATTTGTCCCAAACTCCAACAAATGGTTTATAGCACAAAACAATGCTACAAACAGTTGATTTTGGTCGATATGGGACAAATTCTATGTTCGATATCTCGGAATTGGAAAGACATAGAGCAAATCGAATCACATATTTAAAAAGAGCATACAAAATTACCATAGAATCCGTTCCTAATTCAAAAACGACAAAAGTGGCGTATGGAAAAAGACAATTCTCATGTGACGATATCAATATCTGGCAATTTTTTGGCTTCGAGATTGAAGAATATTAGCTTTGTTTTATTGCTAATAATAAACTTATGATCTGTGAAGCAACTCGTTAACATACCAAAAAGTTCCCGGAATTTATTCATAAAATTTAAAATACAAGTTTATTCATCTAAATCTATATTGTCCCCTCGAAACCTTTTTTATATTCGGTTTTCGGTATGAACATCAGTGCTTCCTGCGATTTTTCCATTACTACCTCTCGGCCGCTGAAACGTGTTCCCAATAGTGGTTTTTTTAACTCGATTGAACAGAAAGAAGTCACAGGGAGCCAAATCCGGTGAATTCGGTGACTGTTGGGTGATATTTGTTGCATTTTTCGTCAAAAAATTACGAATAATGATGGCACTGTGTGACGGTGCGTTATCATGTTGCAAAATCCACGAGTTTTCTGTCCACAATTCTGGTCTCTTTAGACGAATTGCTTCACGCAAACGTCTCATAACGCGCAAATAATACTCTTTGTTTACTGTCTGGTATTCTGGCAAAAATTAGTGATGTACTACACCGTTGTAATCCATGAAAACCGTGAGCATTGCCTTCTTTTTTGACTGAAAACGACGTGGTTTTTTTGGTCTCGGCTCATTTGGTGAACGCCATTCACTTGCCTCTGAATCCACTTGGATTGCGTGTGGTACTCATAAACCAATGTCTCGTCTCCAGTAATGATTCTTTTGATGAATGAAATGTGGGATCGTATTCAGCCTCGCAAATCATCACTTTTTCGACGTCAACACGGTCTCTTTTTTGCATGAAATTTAGGTCTTTTGGCACCAACTTTGCTGCTACACGACGGAAACCCAAATCATTAACCAAAATGTCTTGGACGGATCCATAGGCAATGGTTAAGTCCTCCGCTATCTCTCTGATGGTTAATTTGCCGTTATTGACCAACATTTCTTTTACTCCATCAATGTTTTCGTCGGTTTTCGATGTCGATGGTCTGCCACTGCGTTCATCATCTTCGATTGACTCACGACTTCTGAACTGCTCGTGCCACTGGAAAACCGTTTTCTTTAGAGAATCGCTGCCGAAACACTTTTCCAACATTTCCAACGTTCGCGCACCATTAAATCTTTTTTTTATGCATTAATTACTCGTAATACAAGTTCGTCATTGCAAATTTAAATCCATTTCTAAAATTGTAAAAAAATCGCCAACACACACAGAGATAGATGTACTCTTGGCTACGTAACTTTTGCAAATGTCACGCTATGACGCTAAGATTTAGAGGGAATATCAACAACAGATTTACCAACTTAACAAAAAAAAAACAGAACTCAAATCGGAACAATGGGAGCGCCACACGGTGGTGATTAAGGTGGTATGTATAAACGTGTTGATTTACGAGTATGTCCGCAAATAGGTTTAAAGGATTTAGTGAATCATAAGCAATTGGCAGATCATCAGTAAAAGCTTTGACTTTGCACAATGAATGATTGATCAGATAAGGAATTAATATACAGGGTGTCCCCTAATTCGTCAACGATAATTTTAGAAATGATTCTTGGGTATCTTCTGAGAAAAAACTCGTTCTACAGTAAGGGTCTATCTCCAATGTTGACATTATTTATCGAGGATTTAAGAAAGGACATTGTTTTTAGAAGAAATACTAGCCTCTGGAATTGCGTTTAAATAAAGTTGATATCATGTTTGGGTCTTCAGATATCCATTTTCAAAGTCTATTCCATTTTTCTTGCACATACGAGTACAAATTTTTGATTTTGAAGTCACTTTTCTCCAGAAAATACGTAATATACGTAACGTTTTACTATTTCTTCCTTATGAACGTAGCAATAATAAAACAAAAATCCATCAACAAGTTTGCAGAAAAACCCATAGATTTTATGATACTTGGGAAAACCTGCAGCAGGTCAAGTTTAAAAAAAGCTTGTTTTTGCTTTAAGCTCCAAAGGCTATGAATAAAAAATGATTTTAAGTGGTTTTGGATAATTTTTATTTTATGTGTGTACTTAAACAGTTATAACAGGTGCTCAAAGTGGCCTCCTTCGTTTTGTATGCGTTTTTGGATTTCACTGGGAATGTTTATTGATGCTAACAGCTGCATCACTTTTGATGGCGCTTCCAATTGACTTAAAATCGATTTTTCGGTTGAACAAATAAGTTATTTCATTCTTCCCCATACAAAAAAAAAATCAATACTGTAAGTTCAGGAGATCTTGCTGGCCAATGTACTGGTAGATTTTTTCCTATCCAACGATTACCGTACTCTTCATCAAGCCAATTCTTAACCTCACTACTATAGTGGGCTGAAGCACCATCCTGTTGGAAATATGATAGTTGAATCAGTGGAATGTCCTCCAATTGTTCAGGTACATCATTTCGTAAAAACTCCAGATAGTTTGTAGAATTCAGCCAAGGTGGTAGTTTTAAGGGGCCGATTAACTTGTTTTCCATTACACCTGCCCACATATTGACGCTGAATTTGTGCCAAAATGATCTATGTCTCCTTGTATGAGGACTGTCCGCAGCCCATGTAGGAATATTATGAAAATTCGTGATCTCATCTCTTGTAAGTTGAGATTCGTCTGTCCAAAGAATTCTGCTAATAAACTCGTTATCATCCACACTGCGGTTCAGCAACCAGTCAGAAAACTCAAGTCTCTTCTCCAAATCATCCGGAGCAGTTCTTGCACAGGTATATGCAGTACATTAGAAATTTTATGTCTCGAAACATTGAATTGCAAAGCGAAGTGTCTGATGCTGATTGCAACAGCTTTCAACAGCCGAAGTAGGAAGAAACTTGGAGAGCTCCCGGATTAGGTCGTGTGTTTGACACTGATCCCGTTTCCCGAAGCCTTTGATATGTATCTACAAATACTCCTTCAGTATGAAATGGTCGGTTTAAATAAAATTTATGGCATCTTTGTAGTGCTTCATTTTAACTTCCATTGCACTGCCCATAAACGTAATTAATGTCTGTGTATTCTTGGTTTGTAAATGTAGACACTTTAAATAGCCTTTCTACGCAACTGTAACCTTGGCGTAAGACATTAAACTGATGAAAGATAACCCTTTCTGATAACTTTTTAGGAATAAGGTAACGAAATGTGGGTTTTGACTGGTAATCAAATAAAGAAGCACGCTTTAAAACGTTTTAATAGCTATGTAATTTTCAAAAAATTATTTGAAAATTACTAACTCTTGTTATCAACTGTTGTTAGAAACATAGGTAAAAAAATTCAAATTCCTTTTATTGAAATGTCCGATTTATAGTAAAAATTTAGAAGCCAATATTATTTTTCCGTATATTTTCATCCAATCAAAATAGGATCCGTTGGCATCTATGCCATTCTTTCAACGTAATACAAGGTCAAATATTCCTCTGAAAATGTCGGCAAAATGAATCCAGATTGCGGAAAAGATGGTAATTGGGGAAAGATGGTTGGGGAAATATCAGGAGAGTACGATGGATGCGGAAGAATTTTAAATCCCAACTGAAACAATTTTTGCACTGTTACATGTGAGGTATGGGGTCTAGCATTGTCATGCAAAAGAATCGGACCGTGCCTATTGATCATCGCAGGTTGCTTTTCACCCAATTTGGAATGCAATATGTCGATTTCCGATAATGAAAGGTGGTTTGGTCCTTCGATGTCCACCAAATTGTCACCATAATCTTTTTTGGGTGAAGATCGGGCTTGGGGGTGTGCTTTGGTTTTTCATCTGCGTCCAAAAAGTATCCACTTTTCGTCACAGGTGACAGGTGACACGTTGCAAAAACGGTTCAGTTTGGTTTCTTTATGTAAGCGATGCGCAGATTTCCAGGCGCCGTAGTTTTTGGGATTCCTTCAGTTCATGGGATACCCACTTATTGAGTTTTTTTGCCTTTCCTATGAGAGAAAGGTTTCGACTTATTTTCATTGGGGATACTCCCATGCTTTGTGCAATCTTCGGCACCGATTTCGTTGGGTCCGCATCTACCGTTGCTCTTAAAATATCTTCGTTAACTAACGTTTCCGGCTTCCCACGTGGTTCATTTCTGAGGCTGAAATCTCCCGAACGAAACTTTCCAAGCCAACGTCATATAGTGAGTTTGTTTACCGCTAAATCCTCAAATAAGTCATTCATGTTTTTCATTTTATGGGGAAAAAAATGGAACAAGCTTTGAATTTGGATATCTCAAGACTCAATCATGATATCAACTATATTTAAACGAAGTTACAAGGGCTAGTATTTATTCTAAAAATAAAGTCCCAAACAAAGTTTCTACCGTTAGCATTAACAGAGAAATTTTCGTTAACATGGGTCAGGATACATCAAGGTCAGCGTTTTCTTAAATCCTCGATAAATGATGTCAACATTAGAGATAGATCCTTATTGTGGAACGATTTTTTTCTTAGAATATACCAAAGAATCATTTCCTAAATCATTCTTCACGAATTAGGGGACACCCTGTATATTAAAAAGAGAATAGAACCCAGTACTAATCCCTGTGAAACTATAAAATTAACTGGCTTTAATTCGCTGAATACATTACCTTACATTGACCATGTCAAATGCTTTGGTTATTTACACAAAAAGTGAAGCGTACAATTTTTTGTATAATAGAGCAAAAGTCTAAGAGAGGGCCTACAGTCGAAAAACCTTTCCTAAAACCAAACTGTAAAAGAGTAGTTTGTTTTAGAAAGATACAGCAAAATTCTGTTTTCTTAAAGCTTTTTTCAAATATTTTAGAATTTGAGAGGACAATAATGATATTTTTGAACAGTGGAATCACATTCGCGTATTTCACTTCTTCAGGAAAAATTAAAATTAAATTAAAAATATGTCCTGTATGTAATTTTCATCAACAAAATATTTGAAATACCATCATTCGCACATGAGTTTGTATTCTTAAGGCAATTTGTTGTATTAAGAATTTCAAAGCCAGAAATACGTTCAAAAAAAAAAAATGTGCCTGCTAGGGATACAGTTTGACTTTCTTAATTTAGTGCAGCAGTTATGTAGCAAAGATAGATAGTCAGGAAAAGAAATTTGGCCAATTGCATTATAGAAAATCTATTATTGAAAGTATTAGCTATTTCTGTAGATATTACACACGAGTGATTTTTTATTTTTCTATTCAGGTGGCCACTATGCCTTTATATTACCTTGAGAACTTCTTACTTTGTTTGTATAATAATTATCTCGGGTTATGCGAATTACTTGGTTAATTAGCTTGGTTATTTTTTTAGAGTGACGTTTAAGGTTTATATCATCCCCATAATGTAGTATTTCGTGAGCAAGTAATTTTTAAATCTTTTTTTTTTTTGATAAGGGATTTATCAACTGTTTTTCTGAACAACAAAAAAGGACGAATTGCTTATGCAATCTTTTAACACTTTTAAAAATAAGTCGTATGCCGAAGAAGGATTTTCTTCAGCATAGACGTCGTACCAATCTATTTTGACCAGCATTCTTTTAGTAGCCTATTTTTTTGTTAATTTTGTTTTAAACTACCTAACACAATACCCGTCAAGCAATGATCTATCATTTGCAGATGAAATACAGGACCAGCACATACGTTTTGCGAAACTGTTGAGAGACTTCCAAATACGTGATCAAGACTGGTTCCTGAAATTGGTCTTGTAGTTTCATTTACAAAAGATGTTAGCCCATACTCGGATAAACGAATGGGATATGAATGTGAACTTGGCTTTAGAAGATCCAAATTACGGTCACTTAAAATGAAACGATTCGCGGAACGCTCACTATTTAAAAAAAGCTGAAAGTTCATGAATAAATACTTGAATCGGTTGTAAATGAAGTCGATAGATGCACATAAAAGTAAAAATTTCATTGCAAAAACTGCAAGAAATTTTTAAAATATCCACATTTGGCATACTATAACGTTTTACGATACACACATACAAATCTCGTACAAAAAGTCCCACTCCACCTGCAGTATTATTAGGATTAGCATAAAAATTATAATTTGGCAGATTGTAGTCATCTACTTTGCAAGAATGAATCCCAATTTCGGAAACAGCAATTATGTCGGGCAAATATTCGAGCTAATAAATCAGAATTACACCGCAGACTACGAATGTTTTGTTGCACAATATGAACAGATTTAAAATTGTAATTTAATTTAAGGGTACTATCACGAAGGGTTCTATACTATACGAAGTAGTTGTATGGTTGGTATGGTGAGATAGTTGTTTATAAGATCTGAATTGCTAGAAAAAGAACTTGGATTCAATCCTGATTAAATCATGAAAAGATCTTATAAGCACTATCTCACCATAATAATCTAAATGATGAGAAGGAAAACCAAGTTAATGACAATCAATCGTCACTTGATGTAGATAACTTCTTTGTTAAGAATCGTTATCGACCAATCCATTTCGAAGCGCACCGTTTCCGAGTAAGCAGACGTTCACTCAGCACTTTCAATGAATTTCCAAATCAGAATTCCTTTCCAAACGAAGCCAACGAAAATCGTTGATTATTAATACGAGTACCATTGTGCAGATTGGCTTTAGTCTACACAATCAACAACCCAGATTTCAGAACAATATCTAATCAATGAGAATTCCTAACTCATTTCCCTCTTACCCGCAACTACTTAGGTTTCCCAAATTACCTGATGTATTTCATGCGTCTGTTTGTTTTTTTGTTCCTTGGGGGTTTTCTTATATTTTTTTTTATTCTATTGCTAAAATGAAATCAGTTTAATGATCCAATTTCGATCATCATTCCTTTACACCATATCCTACTCATTACCGGGAAAATAGCTCATTTCCTTTGACGGGCGTTTGCTTCACTTATTTCCCATTTTTATTTTTTTTCCATTCTTGCGCTGTGCTTTCCTTTTGCGATGGAAAAATATCACCGTCATTAAAATCAACTCAAGTCTCATGGACGTTTCAAGATTCAATTTCGTTTATGAGGAATTGGAAAATCATTTTCTTCGCATCGTTTCGCTATTTCTTTGGTACATAAAATTAAAACACTTCATTGTTCGGCATTATCCTTGTCGCTAGAGTCTTTGCCGTAATGTCGTGCTGTCGTTGTCGTTGTCGTTGTCGTTGTCCTCGGCATCGTCAATTCGTCCTAGTCCTAGTCCACACGATATTTTCAAGGAGTAGATTAAATAAAACAGAAATTTGTATATTCAAAAATCGAGGGTGAGGAGGATGAATGGAAAGAAATTGAAAAGCGATTCAAACAGAGATTGGTAGAATGGGTGAATGGGTGAATGGTTGGAAGAAAATGAGCCCGCCGCTCCCTCAAATTACCTTATCAAATAGTCGTTTTAGTAGTGGGCAGAGCCGAAGGGCGGCTGTAGGGCTGCGTATGGTGGAATACTTTGCTCCGTAGGTGGATAAATATCATTTACCCGATTCCATCTAATTTACGTGACTCAATTACGTAGGATTTACGTTTTGCTTCTCACTCCCTGCTTATCCATTATAAATTTGGATTTAAAGCATTTGCTATATCCAGAGCACGTTTCACATGGGGTGGTGCCTTTACTTTACGTTCATCCACCCTTTGCTGCCCAAAGCCTAGCGCCTGGTGCAATTTAAATTTACCAAGTTATCCCTGGAGTGTGCATTCTATGCATGAATTCTCTGCAGCGCTACACGGATGCATGTTAACAGGTGTATGCGGGCAAAGAACAACCATCCGCTTTGACTGCGCTGATGCTGTGCTTCTTCGGCTTAAATCTTTTGCAGTGTTGCTGATGAGCAAAAGTAAATGCAAATATGGCTCCGAAATTGCCATCGTAGAAAAAAAGGGGCTCTGTTTCGATCGAACCAGATTCAGTTGAATTGTTGGACAGAATTTAGGGTGGGACCAGAGATTGGAGCTATAACAACTCGGTGCGCAGGAGTTAAACGTCCATGCACTCTGCAGATGGACTGCTATTTCGATTTTTGGTGTGCAATTTAAGTACTAAAGGGTCCGCCATCTAACGTTTTGTTTTTCAACTAGTGCTTATTTCGTGAATGGTAACACTTAGCTCATGTCTGATTTGACAGATAATTAGTTTTATCCTTTTATCCGGTTAATAATGGAAAATAATTTCATTCAAATGGCTGCCTCGGCTGGCCATGCAGTAGCCTACACGATCGGTCCAATCGTTAATCACATTATCGATTGTGTGCAGCAGTATTTCACCAATGGCTTCACGAATATTGTCCTTTAAAGCGTCAATTGTCTCTGGCTTGTCGGCGTAACACTTATCTTTTACGGCACCCCACAAATAATAGTCCAACGGTGTCAAATCGTAGCTCCGAGGTGGCCAAACGACATCAGCTCTGCGGCTGATAATGCGATCTTCAAAAACAGGGCGCAAAACATCGAGTGTAGCTTCGGCTGTGTGGCACGTAGCGCCGTCCTGTTGAAACCAAATGTTGCCAATATCCTCCTCTTCAATTTTTGTGAACGAAAATTCGTTCAACATGATAACGATAACGATCGCCATTGTCTGTAACGGCCACTCCTTGCTCATTTTCGAAGAAAAATGGCCCAATTATGCCTCTGGACCAAAATCCGCACCAAACAGTGATTAGTTTTATGTGTATCGGCTTTTCAATGTATGCGTGCGGGTTTTCTGTGCCCCAAATGCGACAATTTTGCTTGTTTACATACCCGCCAAGATCAAAATGAGCTTCATCTGAAAAGATGATTTTTTTGGCAAAATCTGCATCTTCTCTAAGTCGATCGCAGGCAATATTTCCCAGCGTTGTTCAAGCGTATACGCAACCATATTAGTTCAGCGGAAGGATAAAACTAATTATCTGTCAAATCGGACATGACCTAAATGTTACCATTCACGAAATAAGTACTAGTTGAAAAAAAAAACGTTAGATGGCGGACCCTTTATAAGTTATAGGTAAATCATTTATTAGAAATTTGGGCAGCAGTTTTTATATCTTACAAAGCTCACCTACATGTTTATCCTTCCCACGCTGCTGTATATTTATTTCTCTTTGAAGTCAGTTCCTTCCTCAAAATTTTGAAAACCAGTACCGAACTCTTCTGAATTCATTTTTCAAAAATTGTTTAATATAACAAATTAGCACTAGAAAGACTTGTATCTTGGAGATTCTTCAGCAACTGGATAGAGTCATAGGCGAGCAAGGACAAAGGTGAAGCATTTTTCTTACCGTAGAAGAAATTGAAAAGGATCACGGACGTTCCACCCGTCAGTTTAACTACAAGCGCAGCAGCAGGTTAGCCCTTCATCGCAGGTGTTTTTTACAAGGGCATTGGTTCTCCAGGATCGACAGTTATGCCAAAAACAAATTCAAACTAATGAGAGAGAGAGACAAGCCTCCGAAGACAAGTCCGTTTTTTAAGAATTGGTATTTCTAGTGCGGCCATCTATTGGCAATTACATGTGACGAGAAAGTAGATCTTTCACTGATCTGTTATTGGTTCAAAAACGAATTGTTCAGAATTCAACATTGGAAAGACATCACCAAAGAACAAAAATTTCCGTTACCACATTATGACTAGTAATAAAACATGGTATTTCAACTTGATCCAGATATCAAGCACCTAAGCAGCTAAGAGGCGAGCAAAATTTGGAGATGTGAAAAGTTGGCTTGCTTTTGTTATTTCAAGGGCATTCTGAACAAAGAGTTCATTATACCTGAGCAGACAGTAAATGTAAAACTCTATCTTGATGTTGTGAAGCGTTTGGTATTCGTAGAAGGAAATTGGCAGAGGCCAATCTCTTGAAACTTATAACCGATTTTTTAGCTAAAAATCGTCAACTCTCAGCCATTCCCTGTATTCGCCTGACTTGGCACCGTGCGACTTTTGTCTTTTCGGAAAAATGAATTTGCCGATGAAAGGAAAGCCTTATTTTGGACGTAGAAGCCACCCAAATGGTTTGTACTGACATCTTGAAGTACATTCCGGCCGACGATCTATAACACTCATTCGACATGCTTTTAGACCATGCAATTAGCTATATTGAGTCGAAAGAGGATTATTTTGAATAAAATAAATCAGTTTTGATAAAAACAATCTGTTTGGTGTTCTTATTTTTAAAAAGTCCTGTTTACTTTGGAATACACCTTGTAAGATCATGTCTCAGAAGAGCCATCATCTATCGCTTGCGTGTATGCACCTGGTTCGTAGACTCGATGTGCACCCAAAGTGCACTGGACTGTTATCAAATGATTACCGCAGATATTACTGTAATCCCGAAGATACGGAAAAAGACTATAAATACTAATAAAATACTACTGCAGCTGCCACAAGAGGCTGTAGTAGATATCTAATAGGGTAGATATCTACCAAGGCTAAAAGTTATTGACGCTAAATCATCGATTGGCTGTAATCCCAATTAGAGTTATATGCCAGGACATCGGCTTAATACGTAGACACGTCCCTACCGATGAGGCAGAAAGAGAATGCTATATATCAGGCTATATATAATATATCCCATGGAGCTTTTCTACAATACGATGTCAGAATTGTACTCGCTATTCCTAATGCCCAAATTGTTGTTGAGATGATTGCAAATATCGGAAAAAGAAGGTCTTAGACCAGTTGAGCAGAAGACAAGTGAAGCACGGGAAGAGTATCGAGCCAAAAGAAATGAGGACAAGAAAATCCTGGGAAAGAAGAAAGCCAAAACATCTCTCCGACTCAAAGAAGTCGAGGAATTTGTGGTGAGAACAACATCCGAAAGTTCTATAGGAAACCCAGATAGATGGTACCTTGTAGATCGAAACGAAAGCTGTTCAAAACAGTGGAGCAAAACTTGATAACCATGCGCAGCGAATTGTAAACATATTTAAACAGCATTTTCAGAAGACACTGAATGACCATATTGCGAAGGAGTGAATTCGCAGGAGAAACATCCACTCACAGTGAATGATAAATAGTCCTTGCTCCCAACAAAGAAAGAGTTCAAGCCAACGACTCTGGTCGTTTAACAGAAAGCAGCAGATCGCGTGCAGAGCGTAGTATGCCCAATGAATAAACAATCAGCTCCATGTATTCCATCAGTTTTTTTTATGCATTTTTATTTTTTAACTTAAGTTACTCTTATATGCTAAACAAAAAACGCTTAAAAATTAGCTTAAATTACTTAAAAATAATCTTATTCTAACTTAATGGCCCCATGCGGGCACTCTAAGATAAACCTAACACTTAAACTATGTCTTTCGACGAATCTTACAGTCTACTTTTATTTCTATTTTAACATTAATTAATACTAAAACTAAGAAAATAAATTTTAATCAAAAACTTAGTATACGGACATTTTTTTAATTTTTTATAAAACTTAAAACTAAAAGCCTACAAACTACCTAAAAATAAATCTTAATCTACTTAACCTACTTTCCATGTATTCCATCTGGAACGATCAGTTGCCTTGTTGCCAGAACGTGTCAAGGCATACGACTGTAGAGGTGAAGAAAGAAACCTTGCAGTAGAGTCACAGTCGGTGCTGAGGATATGGAAAAATTTTTTCTGCAGACTGTATGAAGTCGACGAAGTCCAACATCTCGCCGTCCGGAAGAATAGACCGTTCAACTTAGATGACTATAGCCAAAACTTCCGTCGACCTAATCAGAATTTAGTACCGACAGCAATATCTAAATTGAAAACCAACAAAGCACCGAGACTTGACGGCTTACCAACAGAGGTATTAAAAGCTGCTGGAAACGCCTTCGGAAAGCATGAACCCATTTCTCAGATCTGGTCAGAAAAGGATATTCCTAATGAATGGAATCTTACCACCATAAGCCCGATCTAAAACAGAGGATATCCTCTCAACTGCGCCAACATAGCGTACAAAGAAGTCAAGAAGTCCAAATCGATACGCACCATCTTTGCATTGGTATTAAGGCCGCATATGACAGCATTTTTAGAAACTAGCATATAGAGGAACGAATAATTTTGGCATTGCTGCCAATCGCTTCTCACTCTGAGGATCCAAGGTTCGAATCCTGCCCATGGCAAGTCAGTTTTTCATTTGTGTAATTGGAACTCAGACAGAAAAATTCTGCGTGTGAAGGCATAACACTGACATGTAGATTTGGCTGTTGTAGAGTTTCAACCACAAAAAACTAGTGCGAATTATAACTTCGATTACTCTGAGTGAAGAAAAAACTCTCCGTCCTATTCGGACTCCCACCCCCTGGAGAGCTAATATCGAAACCAAATACACCTGAGTTTCAAACCACTACAAAACAATTTTCCTTTCTCCTCCTTCTACCTTTCCGCCCGTACCATGGCAACAGTAAAAGGGTATTTAACCCCTTAGGCGCGCGTAAATTATAAAAAAAAAAAAAAAAAAACACGTTCCTCTGGGCAGATCGACGATTGATAACACTCGCTACTCCGTAAGGTCGGTAACGACTTAACCGAGACCTTTGATTTGAAAAAGGGTTTAGACAAGGAGATGTGCAAGTCACATGACATTCTTTAACATAAACTTGAAAGAATTGTGCGGAACTCAGAAGAGTAAACATTGTAGGCACAATCTTTCAATAGTCAGTGAAACTACTCGCGTACACCGATGATATCGACGTAATTGGGAGAACAAAGCGGGCCGTCACTTCGCTGTTATTGAAACGGAAGCTGCCAAAATCGGTTTAGCGGTAAATGAAGGTAAAACCAAGTATATGGAGTCAATAAGAAGGGACGCACAACATCGACGAGTTGGACATAATGTCACAGACGACAGCCATAATTTCGAGGTACTAAGGGACCTTGTCTACTTTGACTCTGTTATAAATTCTGACAACAACTCCTCAGCAGAAAAAAAACGAAGAATTACTCTTGACAATCGCTGTTTATTTAAGCTAAGTAGGCAGTTAAATAATAAGGCCCTATCCCGAAAACATAAGAAAACTTAATCATTCCAGGCCTGTTTTATGGCGCCGAGGCATGAACTCTATCGAAAAGATGTCTTCAGTCGTTTCAGGAGAAAAATCCTTCCAAAAATATTCGGTCCCATTTGCTTTGACGGGGTTTGGTGGAGAAGATTCAACAACAAACCATACGAGCTGTACAGCAACATGGACCTAGTCAGAAAACACCAATGCTCCGGTGCGCAGAGTCTTCGAGTCTAACCCGGAGGAACAATGCAGTAAAGGAGGACGTCATCTTAGGTGGAGCGAACAAGTAAAAGGGGACCACAACCGACTTGAACTGCGCGACTGGAGGTAGTCGCCTCCAGGCTTGTTTGTTGATCCCCTGGTTCACTCCGAACTGTAGCCCCACATGAGTAAGTACATTTCGAACTGTAATTTCTAATTCGCCGAAGGAGCGATTCATCAGTCCTAAATACGGTGATGCGGAACTTTGTCAAAATTTCTTGAATCTTGCTTTCGACACATTTTTGTATTGTACTTCTCGACGAGATATGTCATTAAATCACCAGTGGACCTGTTGTTAAGAAAACGATCTTTGAGAAGTTTCGTGTTTGGAGATTTTTCATGGGCTCAGGATTTATCACCGTTTCCATGACAGTAGCAGAGATAAAATGATTCTCATTTCTAACGGCCTGAACAAACGCCATTTTCTCCATCTACTCAGAAATAGGCCTATGAAAAAGCTTACATAGTGGTTTTACTATCGTGTAAGAAACCCCGGTTCAGAACAACGAGAGGTATATCGTCTGAACCAGCAGATTTGAGTATATTAAGGTCTGTGAGTACTCTAGCTGCTACATGGGTTCAAAACTGGATTCGTTCCATAGAATGAGATACTCAAGTGTAGTTGGAGACATGACATAATCTGGAAGCATTGACTTGGTTGAGAAGTGGGCAGCAAGCAGATTTGCTTTGTTCAAAGAGCTTGTAACTAGAATATCAGTGTATACTATCTTTGGGATGTGGGATCGTATAGAATTTCTAATGTTTTCGACGGACGACCAAAAACTTTTACTACCTTTGGGATATTACTTTATATCGTTTGAACTCAGGAGTTCAGTTCTGTAATCCAGACACCCCCATTGCTGCTCGACTTGTACAACGCCCTTTCTTTTGGTTTGGTACCCTTCACACGAGGGATGATCAGCAACAGCGTCCCCGTCACTATAGAGGAATAAGGACTAGTTATAATTCGTTAAGATGCTGTTAGAAATGCTCCCATTGACATTCGGTACTTTTAGGAATCCTTTCAGTAAATGTCGGGTCTACGTGCCTAAAGCGAGCTGATATGCCGCAGGATCCGACGAGCCTAGAGAAAAGAAAACATCAGTGGGTAACTTATGATGACTCTCAACGTCAGATACTCGTGTTAGAAGCGAAGATCTCACCTAAATGGGTTGAAAATAGCTCACTGTCTTCCGAGTGTTGTATGTCCAGGATGTCGAAACCACCCAGAGTTGTGCATATTGAAATCGTCCACATTAACAATAACATCAGTAAAAATAAGGATACAGGGATACAATTCTTTGAGCAAAATCAGATAGCATATCAAACTCATTAGAATCGAAAGGAAAAGAGATTTCATTGTCGTGAAGTCTGGTAAACTACATGATTAGTGTGTAGGCACTCGTATGCGTGCAGATACTTTCAGACCAGAGCGCTTGAAGGAATGTTGGCGTGGTTTAGCAGTGTCTTACTAAGTGCCAAAATATTTGTAGCTCCTGAATGTATAGAAAGAGCAATAATGCTGCGACTAAGGGATAAAGGTGGTGTAAAATTAATCACCCTATCGGAAGATGGTATAATTTTTGCAAATGGCGTCGTACGTCAATCATATTAGACATTTGTGAACTGTTTGAAGCTGCAGTATACAAACAGATAAGCAATGGAGCGCTAAACTCCGCAAGAGCATGGAATAATTATGTCGATATTTTTGACCAATAATCGGTCAGTGGTGCTAGCGCAGCGTGAATTTTGAAGTCGATTTCCTAATCGAGTCGCGCCAACTGGGCAAACATTCCGCAGCTTAGCTACTCGACACGAACAGAGGGGAACCAGATGAGACCATGCAGGGCATGGCCACCACCGGACTGGTCGTTCGGCCGAGAATATCACGGCGGTGGCTGCCGATGGCGCTGAGAACGAAGAAATATCAACCAGACGACAGGCCACGCAATTGGACATCATCAGATGGACGGACAGTGAATTTGAGTGAAAGACTTACACATGGTCCCGTACAGAGTGCAACCGGTACATCAGTTAATGCCTCCTGACCATCAGTCGCGTGTAAATTACTGTAAAGCCATCCTCAATCTCAACAACGAAGAGGACGGTTTTGTGTCGAAAATCATCATGAGCGACGACGCGCATTTCCACTTAAGCGGTTATTGTGAAGCAAGCGTTTCCTGGTCTCATAATCTCCCATTTTGGCGGTTTGGCATGGCCAGCAAGATCGCCCGATTTAACCATCCCAGACTTCTTCCTTTGGCTACTTGAAGTCGCGGGTTTATGTCAACAAGCCTCAGATAATCGCAGACCTTAAGGAGAATATTCGACAGGAATGGGAAAAGTTATTACCGGAAATCTTGCGGAAAGTCATGGAAAATGCGATAAAACGGACACAAATGTGTATCAACACTGGCGACAGCCGCCTGGCTAATATCATCTTTTCCACTTAACAGATACAATTGCAAAAGTCCAAATAAAGATTTCCATCACTCAAAATGTTTTTTTTTTACTCGTATTTAGTAAAAAAGTAATTCAAAAACAATTTTGGATGATTACAAGTTATACAAGTTAAATGGCAAAATTTCCAAATTGTTCGCCTTCAAGCGTTAGTCTTGATATAAAGACAGTAATGACCCAGTTCGGAATGACTTTACGTAAGGGTGATGCAGTTAGTTAAAAGGGTACACTAGTAAACCTAGTTTTGCCAATTGGAGATAACTAGCGGGATGACGATAGCTTTCTGGGAGGCCGGTCTTCTTTTAACTGCTGCACCGCCTCAATAAAGTTAGCTCAAAGCAGAACACCAAGAGCCATTAGATAACTTAGGATTCCGGGTCATGTCTACATTACGGGCTTCCTTTAATGGAAAAACTGAACTAGCGAAAAATGATTAGTTAATGAGAGATGTCCAACGACTAGACCCTTGCAATTACAATATTTATAAGCTTAAGAAACAAGGAAGCAAACTTCGAGGACGAAGACAAAAGGCGCCGGGAGCCTATAAAGTACACCAGTGGCAGCGCCGATATCTCAAAGGATATATGTATGTATACTCGTACGTACATTGAGTTGAAACGTCTCTATTTCCTTTTTTTTCACTTTTCGTCCTCCATGTCTTTGAGTGCTTTGATAGAAAGCAGCAAAAAAAATGAACCCGAAGCCTTGCTGATGCGACATTTTTTCCCGGTTTTTAGCTTCAGGCGTGCGGTAGTCTTTATGGTTAAAAATAAAAAAACCTTGCCCACTGCATGCAGTTTTAAAAACAAAAGGAAATAGAAGAGAAACGAACACCAAATAGAAAAAGATAAGTCCGCAATCCACGTCGGTAAGTTCAACCAACCCTTTGAGGGTGAATGTTTCCCATCAGCACACCCCGTCATATCAACTCTCAGAATGTATTTCGCTGATTGCAAGGCGCAAAGGGGCTTCTATGGAAACAATCACCCCGAGGACTAAACACCCAAAGACCGCATTGTGGGGGCGGATTTTAATTGCCAGAAAGTGAACCTTTCAGGAGGCACAATGTAAAACGCACTACCACAGCAACTACCAACTTAACCACCCATCCCCAATGAGTTCAAAAGGTGCGTGTACGCAGATACAATAACAATAATAATTAATTACACATATCACAGTACCTGGGTGTGTATTTATCCGTACACTTCTGTAAGAGGAAGTAGAGCGTAGAGTGTGTTATTGTTTACGTTTTGTAGGAAATGTTACGAAGAGGAGGCCTTTCACAAGTCTCATCATTTCTCCTTTATGTTTGTGTTATTATTGTTGCTGCTGTTGTTGTTGTTGTAGTTGTTGTTGATGATGTGCTAGATGTTGTGCTGTCTGTTGTATTCTGTTTTATGTTGTGTTGTTCCTTTGCCTTGTGTCAACATACGAGTAGTGCTGGTTTTCGCCTTTAAGAAACGCTTATGTTTGTGAATATTATCCCTTAGCAACTACCGCAGTTTAGGAGTATATTTTCCATCCCATCGTAAGGGTACACGCAGTCAACAGATGTGTGTGCAATATTGCGTACGGATACTTACGCACACGTTAAGTCATTAGAGACATCGTTGATTGTTTTACAAAAGGATACTTGGATGCCGCTGTCGTCCTCACTGCGTGTATATACATATGTATGACAACGCGGTGTTCGTTTTGTATCAGGTGCGAGTATGTACTGCTAACTACCGCCTGATGGAGCAAGGAAGATCCCTGTCACTTCGCATTTCAGCGTTTTAATGAGAAATTATGATAATGAGCAAAATGATGACGCTCCCATCTGAGGTTAATAAAGAAATTTTCAAAGTAATTTACAATGATTAGGATTTCATTCATTTTTTTTTATTTTTCACTTATTCGAGTAAAGGATATGCTTAACAATGGTAATCAAGCGGAAGTACATAGGCTTAAGTGTAAACATGTGTGTAGACTTGTAACAGGAAGCTGACGGTCTATACCTTATCCAACAAAACATGTCAGTACAGGGCTTATGGGAAAGCTTTTTTTCTAACAGTGGTGCCTGTAGGTGGACTCAATGGCACATTACCACTGAAACACAAAGGAAGCCATTGAACTTTGTGTACAATTGTTGTTGTAATTATTTTCAGATTTAACCACAACCACCCTATGACTTACTTGCCCGATAGTCATGGGCAGAATGATCATAAAATCACCATTCACCATTACTGCTGGCTGTGCATTGAAAATAATCTCATCAAAGCAGTGTTACCATTCTCAAATGTTAGCACATCGTTACTGATTTTTCAGTGTTATTTTTACAGAGATTATTCGATTTGAAGCTTTTGAGAACACAAAAATGAATTTGTGTGTAATAATATATGTGGTGGTGTTGTCTTTTGCGTTTTTTTCTCCTCTTTTTGAGAAACCGTTAAAATGTAGTCAAACCATTTTTTTCGACTTTGTATTTTAAATTTTATTCGCGCGCTATTTTAATGCATTGCAACAAAGCAGTGCAATAAGTTACCATATTATTGTTGGAATATGTGCGTTTTAGTGATATTGTGTTAAATAATAGTGATTCAAATTACTCTGTTGTGTCGGTTTAATGTTGTGCTTAAGAAAAAGAGGATTATTTTCGCGGTGTTTCGAAACTAGAATTCATTGACTGTACAATTAGTGATCATATTGTGATAACCACTTAAACGTGAGCAGCGACATCTAAATTTACAGAGCAGAAGATGTCGATACTCGAAGAACAGAAGATTTCGATACTTGAATAGCAAAGTCTCAACCATTGATGACTGGAGAGTGGAATCGAATTTTCTAGCAAAAGGGAAATTATATGGGACGCTGGATGGCGAGGAAAAAGATAAATGAAATTTATATCGTTCAGTAGTATTTTTATTTGCTTATTTTAAATGGGGAGATGGTAACCCTAAGCGAAATGCTCTTTCTCTTTGTGGTGATTCATCATATATACCATGGCAACCCTATGAGAGCTTTAAAGAGGGACACATTTATGCATGTTATTGCAACCAGACTAAGAGGGACATTTGGAGATCAATGGGAACCTCATTTTGAGAGTTCAAAGCCATCAAGGTTGCCTCAACAAATAATTGAGATGTGTGTATGTAATATACATATGTATATTTAGGAGGTCTGCAAGTTGGTTAATCGGGAAACTGTTAACTCTCTTATAACCTGAATTGGGGAGCAACACAACTTTTAACTTCTTAGCGTATCTTTCTTACCTTACAGTGGTGGTCCCAGCAGAATGAGACTGGCTTAATACTAGCCTACGTCACCACAACCGTATGCGGACAAAACTATGTGCATCAGCTAATAGTATCGGATAGTGACAGATTCACTGTCGAGGGCACTGGCAATCGAATAAAGGACAACGACCTTCGGATCTGCAGAATATTCGGACGTTTAAAATACCATTCATAGTGTAACAACCAGCGCAGATCCGCGGCTGTAAAGCAGGGATAACCGCCATCCAAAAAATGCGGTAGTACGAGTATGTACCGGGTGGTAAGAGGATGAAAAACAAGTATGAAGTATATAAAAACGGCCCGACAAGGACAGCAGCCGCAGGGTTTATTTAGATGAGAATGAGCCTTCAGAGGGAGACATAGGGAACAACTCTTGGGCAGTAAGAAGGCAAATTCGCCAACGTAAGCCTCATAAACGCCTACAGAGGAGGAGAAGGACGACCTTATCAAACATTGCTTCTACGAGCTCCTCGACTGAACCTACGAGGAATGCCCTAAATATGACGGAATAATCATTCTTTGTGATTCCAATGCATCTTTGTTAATCATCACCTCTGGAAACAGATTTATTGATTTTAAGGCGGAAGGTAATGTTACTCTAGCCAGCACACGGTTTCTTTACTTTGATATCAATAAAGGGAGCTAGCTGGTTCTTGATCAACAAAAAATCAACCAACTTGATAATGTTGCGATCGACGCAAGGCACTTCTCCAGTGTTTTAGATGTCCGAACGTCTCGAGCAGCTACCGTGTTGTAACCAAGATACTGTTCGGATACCCGTAATAGCCCAAAGCCAGTAAATCATTGTGAGGAAATTCAACGTCGAAAGGCTACAACCGAAGTAGACCACCAGCGCCTTTTCCAATCGATTCCGATGCTGCCAGCATCGAATATAGCAGACCAGTGGCATCACTCCCAAAGCTAAATTACAGAAGTCACCCCTGATGTGCTGGGTTTCCTACCGCCCCAATAAGGAAACCCCTGATTCGCTGCTGGACCCAGTGGCTTAACTGCCGAACTGTGCAGCAGGAACGGTTGTATTCGAGGCATATATCATACATCATACAGCATATATCATCTCTAAAATCTGGGTTGACGAAAGTATGCCCGACAAATGGCAGCTCAGCTTTGTTCATCCAATCCTAAGGAGGAAAGACCCCCTAAACTTCGCGAACTACAGGGGAATAAGTCTCCTCGACGTCGTATATAAAATGCTGTCTGCCATAGTATGGGAGCGCCTAAGAACGTCTGTTCGGCCCCCATTCAGTGTGGTTTTAGACCAGAAAAGTCCACCATAGATTAAATCTTCACATTACAGCGGGTCTTGGAAAAAAGCCAGGAGTTCCAAATCGACACGCACCACCTCTTAATCAACTTCAAGTCATCATATGACAGCATCTATACACATGAAATCTGCAGAACCATGTACAATTTTGGCATCCCTGCCAAGCTCTATCACGGTCAGAAGAGGACTTAAACAAGGCGATGCAATATCATATGAGACTTACAACTTCAATCAATCTTTCGAAAGTGTATTCACTTACTGGCATATGCAGACGACTTTTGATATGATCGAAAGAACAGAATTAGATGTCAATGGAGCATTTGCGACTATGGAAGCAGAACCGGCAAGGATGGGTTTAGTGGTCAAGAAAGGAAAATCAAAATACATGCTGTCAGCAAAGAGGGACACAAAACAAGGGCGTAACGTCACGATAGGCAGCTTCAACTTTGAGATCGCAAGGACTGTATCTACCTCGGCTCCGCTATCAACTCCGACAACGACACCAGGGCGGAAATCATACGAAGAATGACTCTAGCTAATCGTTGCTTATTTGGGCTTAGAAAGCGATTGAGTAGTAAAGGCCACTCTGGAGCAAGCAAAAAGACATACAGGACTCTGATCCTTTCAGAAGCGGGGACACTGATGAAAGCGGATGAGAATGCTATCGTGCGGTTCTTCGGGTTATCTTTGGTCGTGTTTGCATCCATGGAAAATGGAGTCTACGTTTCAACAGCGAACTATACAGGCTGTAGAGAGATGTCGACCCAGTTTCACGACTTCTAGGTTAGTTTAAAAATGCCGGACTTCACTGAACGTAGTCGGAAGGCTAAATTCTTGTTTGGCTCCTAGGTCACATTGCCATCGTGGAAATGAAATCGGCGATAAACATACAAGGCAAATCTCCGAGGAGAGTTTTTCAAGACCCATACATTCGCTAGGGCTTCCATTAACGGCTGCATAAAATATGATCATAACTGTAGATAGCATGACTCTCCAGGTGACTCGTAGACAAAACGAGTGCTTTCCGACTTCTGAAAAACGTTAGAAACTGCTTACTGGCTTTGTGACCGGACACTACACATTTGCCAAGCATCTAAGTGTATTAGTCTACAATATCTTGCATACCCGGCGCTGAAATGGCGAGTGCTACTGCTGTAGACACTGAAGCGCTTAAGCATCTTTCTACAAAATACAGAGAAATTCTAGTGAAAGTAATATATGGATGCGAATTTATTGTTAAAGGCAGACTTTAACAAGAAAACTTTTATCCTCGGGATAAATTTTTCATCATAGGCCTATATTCGTGTACGCCTTCAAAAATAGGAAGGATAACATAAATAAGAGTTACTAAGAATATACAAGGCATTGAAATGTCCTTAATACAGCGATTAGGTGATTTTACTGCTGGACCATTCTAAAGCTGGTTCAGCGCAAAAGCAGACAGTTACTTAGGGATCTAACTAGCTAGGGAGATTGATTCGTGCGGGTTCAAGTCCATCGAGGACTGTGGCCATATCAAACTTAAGGAAAGCTAGTAAAATTTTAAACTATGAGAATTGTTTTAACACGGCGTGCATACTGTCGATGTTGTTATGGGCAGATCGAATCCACAGCTAATCCATGTTTTCACAAGAAGCGAGGCGAACATTAAGAATTTTTTCTGATATGGAAAGACAACATAGTATAACGCACGTACATAATATATTGATATACTCGAGTGTGCAGGATAGTTCAGAAAGATCAACAAGGAGTTGTGGAGTTCAACTTGAGTTATCGCGGAAATTCTAGCGGAGGATTTTTGGCAAATTGTTCGTTCTCCCTTATAAGCTCTAACCTGCAACAGAAACAAAGCCAACATACTAGCAGCTTTAGGTCCGGGATGGGATCTTTATACAAAGCAAGTCCATCTAAAATTCATAGCAAAGACGTCTGTCAGACCCATAAATATACATGGTATCTAAGTTACATCAGAGATACATATGTGCAATAAGAGACGTCTACAAAGGTTTGGAGAGAGTGAGATGTGCACTGCGTACAATTCTTACAGCTGTTCTGAAAATCCCAACCGCCGACACATTCATTCAATTCCAAGCAAAAATGCAGCAGTAATAAGCTGAAACTTGAATGGATAGTTAATCCAACGTGTTGGACTGCCAGGTTGTTAAATCACATAATGCACTGTGGCCTCATCCTATAAGTTGCGTTTCGACCTTCTGTAGTTTTAAACGTTAATGCGAGTCTTATCTGAGACCTAACCTAAAAGATAGTTAATGCCAAATATACATACATTCTACTTATTTAGTTTTATCCCTGTCACACACGTGTGTGTATGTGTAACGAGTAAACATGTTTGCTCCTAAGCAGATAATATCATTTTAATACACAACAGTACAAGAACAGCTCGTATGAATACAAACGACTTCACCATCAATCATTTCTACGCCACACCACCCCACTTATCATTTCGAACTAACTTTAGTTTTCCCCCAAACTCAGACCTGCCCTTAATACACTCAGAGAATGTTGAATGATGCACTATTGCTGAACTTCGAGAATATGCAGGATGCCAAAATGCCAAGAGCCAAATGTGTCTCAATAGTAGTTATAACATTCTTCAAAACTCAACCATGTGTCCTTAGCTAGACAGTTCCTTTTCCCATTTGCCATGATGATGACATCTTTCAGTGCCAAGCACCAGCTATTGTGGTGGTTTCCTCATCAGCATCAACATCACCATTACGAGCACTATTGTAGCAAGGACAGCGTCAAAGTTCGCGCCAAATTGAGTCTTCTACGTAATAAAGGGAAGGCCATCGAAGTCTATTATGCTCTGACAGCTGTTACTGCTGCTCCAACTGCTCCCATGCTACACTATAACTTTTGGGCTTTCAAGAGTCTTGCAATTTTTCGCAAACATTAGACTGGGTGTCAGATGGTACAGCACTATCACTACCTCTACACTCTTCAAGGATCCAAATTTATGATGATGGGACACTGCCGCCTGTGCTGCTGTTTGGCAACGATGCGCCCAAAACATTCACTCATATCAAAACGAGCACATTTGGTGGTAGCCATGGTACTGCTTACGATCTCCCACACGAAAAACTTACTGCCACTGACATTTAAAGCCAAAGTCACTATCCATGAAGACTATAACACACAACTCTACTCGTACTTGTACTATTGCTCATACCCGTACTCGTGCTCCTTCATTGTCGATGGCAATTTACAAAGTGTGGCAACTTCATAAAAGTACGAGTAGTCAGAGATGCATTGTCATTCTTCTGCCTGAAGACTGCCATACTATTAAACTACCTAAACGATTGATCAGGACCGACAGAACGGTGCATTTTTGGCATTTCTTGAGGTTAGAAATTTTCTTGACACAAAGTTGGGAAGAATTTCAGTTGGCCTAATGCCAAGTCAAACCGCTCAGGCCCACTCAAATTAGTAATGTTGCCATAGTTATTATAAATATATCTGCTACAAATTTCTGTCATGTTTCGCTGACACTTCTTGTGGGGGTAGCATATTGTTAATCGATTTGATTGCGTCAAATGATAGTTGATTGCTGCCACCTCATGCTAACTGCAGGCAGAACAAACCTAGTCCCCAGAGTGATGTTGGCGACATGAACGCGTTCAAGTAATAAATGCTTTGCCATGCAAAAGTGACAAGTGACAAGTGCATTTACTCCACTATTGAACATCCAGATTGAATTAGTCGCCTATGAATGGCGACATTACGGTCCCCGGGGTATTCATATTTTTGGACAATTTCCCAATTTATCGCTTAAATGAAACGAAATAGATAGGCTCCGATGGTGGTACGAATAGAGGCGCATTTCTGTTTTCCCAATAGATGACGATTCCCTGGGCACAAATTTTCTGACTCTAAAGTGGTTGTATACCCACAGCCAGTGGCGGAATATACGGTATCTGGCAACTGAAAACTGAAAACGAAGTGTAGCACTTAATCATGGAATCGATTGGGGTATGAGTAAATCAATCGATTGCTATTTCACTGGGGAATAGAGCGATATTTTTGTTTCAAGCAGCTTTCTCGCATCACTGAGCGTTCAAGTGAGTGATAAAATTAAATTTTAAATTGATTTTACAATTTTTCAAAGATTTATGTAGGGAAAGAGGATATATGGAGACTTTGGGATTTTTGCTTTTGCGGTACTCATTTTGGATAGCAATGGTAATTACTCTACCTTAAGGCTCATTTTGAAGAAGACATTACGCAATGTTGGCTAGAGGATTAGAGGTTAGGCACTTCACTTTAGACTATTTCATATTTAAATATATGTATTGAGAGGTCTAAGTGAATAACATAAAGCAGCTATAGAAGCTCCAATTATCCTCATTTCGGTGAAACGGCTCAGATAGAAGTTGATGAACTATAAACCTCTGAAAAATTGTACCTGCAGTGCTCACTTGTGAGTTCCGCATAATTCTTTTATGAATGATGTTAAAGAAGTCACATGACAGTGCATCACGTTGCCTAAAACTTGACATCAAAGATATCGGATAAGCCATTCTCCATCATCATCGTCTCTATAGATGCTGCCATCTGCGGCTTTAAATTCGATGAAAAGATGATGGTTATTGATTTGGACTTCTCGAATATTTTCCACAATCTGCGGTGCGTGCAGATTTGGTCGATTGTGGGCTTTCCTGGTCTGAAACCGCGCTGAAACCAAGTAGATTGTTGGTGAAGTGTTTCAGACGTTCAAACAATATGGCAGATAAGATCTTGTATCCGATATTGAGGAGACTTATATCTCTGTAATTGGGGCAGTTGTGGATCGGCCAAAAGGTGCTGAGATTACATTTATCAGGTGTACTCTCTTCTGACCAGATATGAGAAATGAGCTAGCGTGAGATGAGATGTTCTTTCAGTCTTTTCTGCTGTTAGGGATCACGATCTCGTCCTTCGTTGCAGCGCCACTTCGTACGCTTCTTGTTTAGCTGTATGTCCGGCATTCTTTATTAAACCAGGAATTTATTGGTGATGATCAGGTGAAACCTAGCACATTGGCGTCGCCGCCACTGGTATTCGGTATTTGATGCTGGCTCCATATAAGTTGTTGAGTGATTTCGGGATACGCGTTCGGCGAAGATTCTGTTTGTCTCTTGCGGTTGCAGATTTTCTACTTTATTTCCCTTCACAGCAGTTCTTCTTCGTTGTCGCGCTTGGGAAACCAGCATTCGAACCTTGGCTGCAACAAGTTGGGGATCCGAGTCAATGCTGGCTGCCCGGAAAATGTCTCGTTCACGCGATGTCCATACATCCATGGGAGCCAGAGTATAGACGCTTGGCCAGGATTTACCGTGTGTTAGTAATACTGTAAAATAAAGCGGATCCTTCCTCTCGAATTAAAATAATAGTATCCGGAAAGTAGTTGATGACTCTGGATATCCCTGATCTTGTTCCAAGTTTGATACCGATTTGCAATTATTCTGCTTTTAATAAATGGGAAGAATATGGGAAAAGTTGTTTTCATTGCGGGTTCCTGGCAAAAGCTCGACGGTTTGGGGGGGGGGGTTCTTTCTAACACACTACTTTCATTTTCATACAAATAAATTCGTGAAAGAGCGGGAGCAAGAAAAGATAGAATATGGAAATGAGAAAATTTACGTTTTAAGAAAAGAGGAAGTGCTACAAGAAAGAAAAGGGGCAGGAGACACAATGAACAGGAAAAAAAAAAATGATCAGATGATATTGATCTTGCAGACTTTGCTGCACTCCGGATTTCCCCACCCATAAACAGCTGATTGACAACCAGCTCCATATCTACATACACCGGAAGTTGTTTGCTTAAATAGCCCCTATTATAGTATGTTACTATCTCATCGTTCCCTTGATCCACCTACATATTTCACCGGAGTAGATCTTATTATGTTATGGTAGAGAGGTTGAGGCCAAAAATCTTTCATCAAATGAAAAGACCGAATCAATTTTAATTTTAAAAGTCATGTTTCTTACAGTGGAGTTTATTGTTCCTTGTACCTAGTCACTCTTGGTTTGAATTGAGGTCGACCTAAGACTTCTTGCGGATCTTATGGTCTCGGCACTCAGCACTTGTTTGCACATTCACAGCGGTGCAACTAAACAGGGAAGACCATTACAGCGACTTCAGGTTTAAACCACAGCCACCATGATGCTCGCAATAGGCGCATACCTCTATCAAATCAGGCCAGATCGAAGTCACAAGGGTCCTGACTCCCTTGGTACCGAGTTTTAAGTCCTGGTGTGTACTACCTGTTACCCTGCCATTCAACAGGATCTATGAGCGGCCGCTTGTAATTGTTCAAATCTTAGACACCTTCGATAGCGTCAACCTGAAAGTGTTTACGATAAGACCAATATTGCTTTACCCCCGTTTATTATTAGACTACGTCATTGACGGACGTAGGCTAGATAATCGGGCGGCAGCGTTGGCTACCCGGAACGAACGGACTTCCAGAATACTGGAAACATGTCTTACGTCGATTTCAATGTCATCAATTTGGTTTAGTGTTTCATGACCCGAAGACCGCCATGTCCCCTTGTGTTTATTGAGATGAGGAAACCGTGTACATGCTATAGTGATATTTCGTCCCAGCGCAAAGTCAATAAGCGTAAGTCCGTTGCCAGACGTGGTGTCGTGTAGGCTATGCTTACCAACTGTCCTACCAAAGATGTCGCCCTTTTCTATCGTACAAAGCGATTTCAACGTCATACTAAAAACATTGCTGATATGTTGTAGCTCGTAGAAATATTCTTTGGTGGCGTCGTTCTTGTTTTTCGCAAGGCCATCATCGCATGTTAGGCCCACGTTAGGGAATTTAGATTTGATGCGGATTGTTATAAAATTTTCGTTCACATGTCGGGAGCTGAAGACTTCTTGCCTTAATCTCCCGCATATGACAAATCTCACTCCGAATGAGCGCTGATTCTTTTTCGTACACCAATCAACAATCTGTGACATATGCCAGATTTACTACCACTTAAATTGCGTAAATTTACAGCTTAATGATACAGAATACATGTTACATTTATTATCAACTTGTTTCTTGCAATACACAAAGACGTAATTCGCAGCGTCTACCACCATCCTCTTTTTTTAAAAAGTAAATCAAGTTATTAATAAGTCTAAAACAGCTGCTTGTACTTCCGTCTATTGATGTATCACCAGAACCTCTACTTGCTCCTGTAAACAAACCTTCTCCACTTGCTCTCACCCTTGAGGTACTGTCCTATGAAATAACTATGTATGCTCAAGGAAGTGAATTCTAATACCTTGTTGGAAAATTGTAATTTGAAGGAAGAAAATATGTAAGTCACCATCTACCTCCAGTACACATTGAATTACCTACAGCAAAAGTCTTTGCAAAAATATGTCGACGTCGTTGAAGTTCCTAGTGGGAATCAGCTGTCAACTTAATGTCAAAAGGATCAGGGAAAAATGTGAAAGAAGATGACATAAAGTTTTGTTACTTCAACGTCATCGCAAGCATGCAGCACTCTAACTCACTCTAACACGCACCAAATCATTGAACGTGTTACGCATAAAATTCAAAATGCTAGAACTAAAGCAAACAATTATTAAGAAAAAAAAAAGAATACAAAATTAAATAACCCAGAAACAAAAAAAAAACAATTCTTATTTATTTAACTAGGCTAAAAAAATATAGAAAGATAATAAATTCCCTTACATGAGGATTAGTGGAGATGCAATTTTAATTAGGAAAAAAAGAGGATGACAAAGCCCTAAAAATCAACTCTTTCCAAAATTTAAATAATGTTGATAAACTTATTTTCTTTTGTAAATTTTATAGAGGAATTTTAATAAAATATTCAATATTTATTATACAAAGTTAATATCTTGTTATCCAATTTCTTTGCGAGTTCCGTTTTTCTTGCCCATGGTAATTTTTAATTTTGAGGTCACTTTTCTACAGAAAATGCGTAATATACGTTACGAGAGTAGACGGTACCCCGAACGTCGTATTGAGACACCTGCCCCCGAAAGCAGTGCATATTTTTACCACGCTATTTAGCAATGCGTTGAATAGTGCATATTTTCCGACGCGTTGGAAAAAAGCAATCGTACACCCTATCCAGAAAAGTATACAAAATAAATAGTTCTAAGAAAATGTAAATGAAGTCGAAAGACATAGTTATAAGAATTTAGAGTAGCTTAGAGTGCCTGTGTGGGGCCAGTAAGTTAGTGTAAGATTATTAAGTAATTGTAAGCTAGCATTTAAGCATTTTTTGTTAGAATGTAAGAGTTAGTGATTAAGTAAATAAAATGCATATAAAACTAAAACTAAAACTAGGGATAAAGATAGGACTAACCCTGCTAATCTTCAGCCAGTTTGTTTACTTCCACACATTAGCAAGGTATAAAGTAGTCAAGAGAGTGCTGTTGACCACGATTACGTTTTAAATTTGAATCGCTTTTTCGGCTGGTATCTGGCGAATAACACGTGCAATGTCTTCCAAGGCTGCAATTGACGCTGGTTTATCGGCATATATGAGTGATTTGCCGTATCCCCATAAAAAAATAGTCTAAATACGTCAAATCGCACGATCTGGTCGGCCAATTCACCGGTCCGAAACGAGAGGTAAATTGCTCACCGAACTCATTTCTCAATTGGTCCATTGATTCACGAACTGTGTCGCATGCTGGAACCACATGTCGAGTAGGTTCAGATAGTGTATTTTAGGCAAATGTTCGAAATCATTGAACGATAGCGTGCGCCATTGATGGTAATGTTGTTCTCACAGTTATACCGGCCATTGATTCCGCCGGACCATAAATCGCACCAACCAGTGCATTCTTCCGGGTGCATTGGCAGTTCTTGTATTGCCTGAGGTTACTCATCGGACCAAATACGGCCGTTTTGTTTGTTAACATACCAATTCAACCAGAAATGAGCTTCGTCGCTGAAGACAATTTTTCGATAAAAACGCGAATCTTCCTCCACTTTTTCCAAGGCCCACTCATAGAAGTTCGACACTGTGGCAGGTCGTTCTGCTTCAGAGATGTATTTTGTAAGGGTAAAGATGAAGATCCTTGAGTAAAATCTTCCACGTATTCGAGTAACACAATCCGAATTGCTGCGAACGGCGATGAATGGACAAATCACGGTCGTCATTAATACTGGCCGATAAAGCAGAAACATTTTCCTCTGTACGCACTCTACGCAAACGGGTAGGTGGCTTGAAAAGCATTTTGCACAGAGAACGAATTTTGAAATTAAAATTCAATAACTTATAAGCGTTGTTCGAGTGTAGGTCTTTCAATGATGAAATGGCAATGATAACTGAGCATCTATGGCTTTGACACATATCACAAATCACGCATGAGCTATCAAAAATAAAACATTGAAAAAAAAATCACCCTTTATAATACCGGGAAATCAGTTTGGTTTTATTGCGAGGCATGATACTATTAGTGCTGCGTCGAAGCTGATCTCTGACATACAATGGAACAAATGCAAGAGCCACTTCACGGGTGCTTGCCTTGTTGACTTTGAGAAGTCCTTCGACACTGTATGGTTAGATGGACTTCTCCATAAGCTGAAGATAATGAGCATGCTGAAATATGATTAACAACATGATTACTTATAGATGATAAGAAGTTCGTTGTCAAATGTGGCAATGTAATTAAGAGCAGTCTTTGAAATAAAAAACGACTTACAACAGGGGCGGTGATTTCTCCGGTACTGTTAAACATTTACACGAGTGTCTAGTTGGTTCCCTGAAATCAATTTTAAAAAGTCGGAAACAGTAATATTTAGAACTCCATTGAGATGGGCCAAAAAAAAACTGGCGAAATTTCGTCATCACAGTAGGGGTAGCCATTTGTGGTAAAAAGCGTAGTTAGATACGAGTACTTTGGTATCTGGCTCGATAAGTGTAAATGTTTTGACAAATATATGGGTGCTTGTTGGGGCTAAGAAGGCTTTAGCTCTGACAAATAGATTGTTTCATAGCTGCCAACCTGGCTCTAGGGTAAATTTCATATTAGAGCCCTGCATGAGTAGAGTCAAACTTCAAATAACTCATCTCATTTAAAAATGACTCTGAATGAATCATATGTCTTATTTTATGAGACAGAATGAATCGTGTGATTTGAAATGATTTAGTCTCATTCAGATTCATTTTTATGTCTTTCATACCTCACAGGTTCGAACAGTAACTGCAGTAAGGAGTTATTTTTCGTGTGTTGTGAGTGGTGTGATTCATTGTGATTCACTGTGATTGCATTTGATTCGTTGTTTTGAAAGACGGTTGGAGACTAATAATAATAATAATAAGTGGGAATGGAAAATATGCACGTAATGAATATATGTACATATTCTTAAGGAATATGTTTACTTAAAAAAAATAATTTTAGAAAAGTAACATTTAACGAGATGTTTAATTTGAATACAGAAAACTTGCAATTTTAAGAGTTTAATAAAGAAAAAACACATAGTAAAAAAACTTACGCGTTGGTTTTTAGAGCGTGATGTCATGAATGAATAATAATTTGTAGTAGTTGTTTTTTTTGTTTTTTTTTATCGTAAAAGTTTTGAGTGTAGGTATAATGCAATAAAAATGATTTTCTGCGTGTATTCAGTTAACATTTTCATAACAAGTTATTTTCTTTTATATGAAAAGAAAACACACTAATTAAGAATTGCAACAAAAAATAACAATACAGAATCTCCGGGTTAATTTTTGCATAACACTTTTTTTCTACTTCCTACTTCAATTACAAAAAAATGAAAGTTTTCTAGAATTCCTGAATGAAGTTTTTTGAATTTTACGACTTAATTGCCAAATCATCATTCGTTCCTTCATATTTTTATGAGTGGAAGAAAATATAATTAACTTGACTAATCATTATACTTTAATTATAATGTAATAAAACACATAATATTAAATTCAATATATCCTAGCTTCCAAAATCTTAAACTAAAAAAATCATTTTTCGCTTCAGGAAGTAATAAACAATAAAAAAAAACTGTTGTAATAAAGCGCAACAATTAAGAAAAAGGAAATTCCAAAAATATCAGCGGTTTCCTTCTATATATAGTAAATACTCACAATTACTCCGTTCTCGTTTCTAGTGAAATATCGCAAAAAAATACATTTTCGTTAAGTTTGTGCCTTCTTAATAAATTAATATGTAACATATACATACATACATATGTACATATGTTGCTTTTAAATAAAATGCTGCAACACATAGAGAACAATCAAAATCAAAAAAAAAAATACAAAAAACCCATTTCAGGAGTACATGATTTACTGTGATTTACTGTGAGTGAATTGATACCGCACATTCTAGATCATGAAACATGATCCACACGAGTCATAGGAAACAAATAATTCATTCGGATTCATTCATAAGCAATGAGTGATTTGTGTTCATAACACACTATATGATTCATTAACTCAAAAATTCATATTTTACTGTGGTAGGATTCATGAATCTGAATCAGTGTGAATGAGTTGACTACTGTGCACAGTACTTTGACTCCACTCATGCAGGGCTCTATTTCATATGTTATGTGGCTCTAATAAGGCCAATTATAGCTTATGACGGTCCGGTATGGTTCAATGTGGCGCCGCACTATAGTATATGGAATCGATTCGCACCAACTAGGTGCTTGTCCTTCTAAATAGAATTGACAATTTACTGATAAAGGTGATTCGAAGGCACGTTCTTCATACTCGTAGTTTATTATCCCAATGAAAGGTACCACGAGATTACGCTCCGATCTTATCTTATCACGCCAGAGGTATTTCTTTATATTGACACTGAAGGGTTAATGCATGGTCCACGCGGTGCGAGGGAAAAGCGGCTCATCTATGACGGACAGGGATCGAATCGATGCTGAAAAGCAATATACTACATTTTGGTGGCTTAAAGAAGGGGAGAAGGCCATAATACTTTCCTAGTGCGTTACTTACTTAGGTAATATACTCCTCATAGATACAATTTAGGGGGTTTTTGAGGAAAGACCTGGCTCATCAATATAAAGCTGTGCTTTTGGGAGGTAACCGATGCCTAACGGCCCCTGTCGAGTCTCGGCGGCACTTGTGCACAATATTAACGACAGCCATGCACCCAAAAACTCAGTCGGTGTGGTGAATGCTACGAACTTGTTTGTTTATTTAAAAAAATGACGAATATAAAAATTGAACCCTCTTGCTTTATGTTCATGTTTATAAGGATAGGATGATTCTGACGTTTTTCTTTAAGTTCCTTTGAATCGCCAAAGCACAATTGTCATAGTAATGAAGGAACATGGGTTGTTTTTGCCTGGCAAACAATTAGCAGCGTACAGTAAATGAGTAAATATTTTAATTAGTGGCATCCAGGTTACATTTAGTACGACCTTCTGCCAACACATATTTATATCGCCACAACTCAATGACATCCAAGCAGATTCATTTCTTCCATCTATTGTGGTGCATGGAGTCATGTTACACTTACGGCTCTTGACCAACATTTCTACGTGTCAAAAGCAAAACATTCCTTTGACAGTGAATGACAGTAACCGCCTTTTAAGCTCGGCACTGCATCGTGTTATTGCCCGACAGGAGACTTAAGATCTACGACAACCTTATTACAGTAATGCGTTATGCTGCAAACCGTCTTCTATAACCAAGAAGACAATGTTGCATTATTCCAAACCCCTGGATTCAGCTGCTGCAGTGACAAATGATTCTTATTCATTTGACGTGGATAACAATGACAACAGCAGGATTCCCATTTTGTAATCAACAGCAGCACAGGACCCCTATCGCTAGAGCAGTAATAACGACAGCAGTAACAGTAGTAGCATCGCATCCTAAGGAGAATTTTCATCATTTCCAAGAAGAGCATCAAATGCATTGTTGCCACCATTTCTATGGCATATATGTAACGTATTCAGAACGTTGGTTGCTCACATGTGGTTTGCTCCAAAGAAATGTCATTTGATCAGGCGATTTCTCCCAACCCATTTAGGACAATCGTATCCTGTTATCTCTGACGTCTTCCATAATAATCGCATAATGCCAAGAAATTCCTCCCACGAGCAAAGTTCAGAGTACAAGGACGTTTTAGCTTTTTCTCTTATTTTCAATTTCCAAAGGGCAAGATTCGAAAAGTTTTCCACCACTTTCTCTATTGTGATGGATGAAGTATCCTACTCTACCGTTATCGATTATTGATGCATAACGACGGTCCCACAGTAAGCGCGAATGGCCAAAGTGTGAGTTGTTCGAAATAACGTTTGCAGAATACTTTTCCTTCATCGTACCATTTTCGACCGTTTCTCGCCGCTTCTTGACGTTAACGCCAATGGAAAAAAACAGACAAGAAATAAAAAAACAAACCCCGACACTGAACAGGAACCGAAAAACTTTTGAAATTGATAAAAGCTGTTATTACACATTACGATGCGTATACTCGGGACTGCGTCTTCTTCGTTTTTGTGTGTTTTTGGTCCGGAAAGTTTTGACTTTTTCGTTCTCCCCTTCTCGGGAACTCGCATTTTCACTTAAGTGGCTAAGGAAATGGTAATTGAAATGCCGCATAAAAAAGTCATTTCGACATTTGAGTAACTACATCATTGGATCGGCTAGAGGATGTTGTTAGTCCTTGTCGGGGGAGCGACTTTAATGCAATGTGATTATTTTTTATTTAATCGCCGGGTAAATGCTTAGAAATGCAAATGGCTTGTGTAAACGATGTGAGGTAGAAAAATGGACCTATTCGGGCAATATTTTAGAATTTTATTTTCGTTATTTGAAGGACAAGTACAAGTTTCGGTTATAGGCCCATAGTTTGAATGTACAACGCGTAGAAGGGTGGAAATCTAAACTTCATAAGTTAATGTGAATGGTACAGTCGTTTGTGGTAGATTAACGACCCGTGGCAGATTTGTTGGTATTAGAAGGATACAGTTCTTGACTAGGTAGAAGGCAATCGAAAACAGAATTTACACAGCGTAAAAAATAAATATAAGCTCAAGTATATCTGAAGGGCATTGACTGATAAACTCTTAACTTGGTGATTAGTCATTACGTTCTGGAAAATAGACACCTTTCAAAGACAACTTTGGAACATTTAGAGGTCGAGTTAAGGATTTCTGAGTTTCGCCATAATCTCGATGACAGTAACTGAAACCAAATATTGGACTTCGAATTTGATCGACTTAGTAAAGCACGTGCAGTTGAAAAACGTCCCTATTTAAACGATTATCATCGACATAACAACGCTATATCTGCTTGGGGCTAGTTACGTTATGAAAGGAATAAGTTCTGAGTTTTCACTACGAAAAAAGGCCGTAAAAAACAACACGCTCAGGGTGTGATCGGTGACGGAAACAAAGTTAACTTTCTACGAGCTCTTAGATAAAACACATAAGCAATAGTCTAAGCAGAACTATGACGTCTTGGGTTGTTACAAATTTTAGTCAATATATGAGGCCCTTATCTCAATTTCGAATTGACGAGCGAAGAAACGCTGTGGGGATCATCTAAGGAATTTGGCTCTCTAACTTGTGGGTTGAGCTATCGGGCTGGCTGCCCAATCACAAAATATTATACTACAAAAGGATGACAATAAAGTGTGACGGTATTGAATGGAAAAATCAGGATAAAAATCGTTGACATCTTCTTCTACATTCTAGAAAGCAGAAATACTTGGTCGCCGATTTATCATCACCGAAAAACCTAGGCATGTAGGGAAATGCTTGTTCGCAATTCCTATCAAGAATAATTTCGCTAAAATAATCCTGATATGCTCTCAAGTCTTCACAGAGAGAGTAACGTCTTTGCCAAATATTGCTACAAGGAGTTCCTCGACCCCAACATACGATATATTGCTTTAATCATGACATGCATAAAGTGACGCCTGATCAAAAACCTTCAGCCATATTAATGACATCTCAATCAATGCAAGGCACGACTCTAGTATTCGGAATATCCAATGGCTTCGAGGATCCAAGATTGACCTAGACCACCACATTGATGTCGTCAAGGTGTACCTAATTTAAATAGCTCAAACGCCAGTGAGAGAGTAAGGGAAATCTTTGACAAAGCTTTAAATATCTCCATATCGAAGTGTTATAAAGGGTCCGCCATCTAACGTTTTTTTTTTCAACTAGTGCTTATTTCGTGAATGGTAACACTTAGCTCATGTCTGATTTGACAGATAATTAGTTTTATTGAAAAGCTGATACACCCAAAACGAGTCACTGTTTGGTGCGGATTTTGGTCCAGAGGCATAATTGGGCCATTTTTCTTCGAAAATGAGCAAGGAGTGGCCGTTACAGTCAATGGCGATCGTTATCGGGCCATGCTGAACGAATTTTTGTTCACAAAAATTGAAGAGGAGGATATTGGCAACATTTGGTTTCAACAGGACGGCGCTACGTGCAACACAGCCGAAGCTACACTCGATGTTTTGCGCCCTGTTTTTGAAGATCGCATTATCAGCCGCAGAGCTGATGTCGTTTGGCCACCTCGGAGCTGCGATATGACACCGTTGGACTATTATTTGTGGGGTGCCGTAAAAGATAAGTGTTACGCTGACAAGCCAGAGACAATTGACGCTTTAAAGGACAATATTTGTGAAGCCATTGGTGAAATACAGCTGCACACAATCGATAATGTGCTTAAAAATTGGACCGATCGTGTAGGCTACTGCATGGCCAGCCGAGGCAGTCATTTATAAAGCGCATCGATAAATCAAAAAATAAGAGCATAACTACCACAACAAATAATCGCGGTGATATTCTCTGTGTACATTTCTCTACAAAGAAGGTCAAAAGTGAAGTAATGAAGAGCAAGAAATTGCAAAGAGGAAGCTAAACTCACGCTATTTAATGATTAATTCTTTTTATTATATTAATTCTTTAATTTTATTATATTAATTCTTTAATTTTATTTGTGTATATAGACTTCATTCTTCTTCTCCGAATTTGTTTTTGGATGAATTTTCAAATTTGTTAGCCAATGAACGATAACCTGGGGGTACTCCAAGGTTCTATACTTGGCCCAATTTTATTTCTAATTTGCATTAATTCCTTATTTTCTCTCCCATTCTTAGGTAAAGTTACAGCTTTTTCTGACGACCTTGGAGTTGCATATTGGTCAGCCAGTCCGCTAGATCTCATCGCTGATATAAACCATGATATTTTCCTACTGAGATGTTGGTTTGCAATCATAGACTTATTGTTAGTAGTAAAACTAAGTTGATGTTTATCAGTCTTACTGAGCAAGAGTACTCCGACGTAAACTTAATATTTCATTCTCAAGTCTGCCACGACTTGCTATACAGCCAACGCAAAATCCAAGGTGGTCAAACCTTCAACTACTAATTGCAGTATTGATTACTTCAAAATTGAAGATGTATATAATTTCAAATATCATAGTGCTACCATAGATCAAAACTTGAACTGGTCCAAGCACATTTCTGTCTTGAAAAAATATCTTCTTTCTGCTACTCGTTGCTTTTCCGCCTTAGAAAGTATTGCTCTCTTAACACGTTGAAAATGGTTTATTATGGTGTATTCCAATCAAGATTGCAATATGGGCTTTGTAGTTGGGGTGACGCTTATATTAGTAAACTGCAGTAATTAACTGTCTCTCAAAAATCTGCATTTTTCGTAGTGTTTGTGGTTTTCACCGTTATGCGCACACAATGGACCTTTTCAGGGCCTTGAATATTCTCCCTTTGCGCCATTTATTCAATTTTAAAGTCCCTAAGGTCTTTTTCATGAGAAGCGAGTATTTGGCGAGTCCAATTTCTGACTTTCGCAGTTTACGCAGCCATTCAAACTTTGTTGTAAATGTCCCTGCTTTTCGCACAAATCGATCCGCATTTACTAAAGTAGTTAAATCATGGCTTCTTAGTTGTAATCATCATGAAAACGAAACTCTGCTAAGTTATTCAATTTAAAATATAGTAAAGTAAATAAATGAAAATGATTTATTCATTTGCTCAGCTATGTATTTACCTATTTCAGCCATTTACATTAGATTTTGTATGTATCCGCTTTTCAATTGTTAAAGAATTTTTTTTTTCTTTCCTCTTTGTCTTGAATTGAACTACTGTTCTACCTTTCTACCTTTGTACACCCCACAGAAAGTAAATTTTTTATTGTATAATGTGGCATCGCCTCGGTTTTTCATAAATAAAGGTGTCACTAACTATTCTATATGTTTCAAATGCATGTAAAATCTTATTTTAAATTTGTAACTTTTGTATACCATATATGTTACATATGAATAAAGAAATTTGAATTGAATTGAATTGAAGCCGACGCGGACATTCAGGATGCCAAAGTGCCAAAGCAGTGTGCAGTGAAGTTGTGTGACATCGAAACAACTAATGTTTTCTGATTGAGTCTCGCACAATGACATTCAGAAGTCCAACCATCAAAGCTCGACCACTGAAAATATTCCTAAGTTTCATTCGACCACCATAACGAAACTCCAGCTTCAAAAAAACTTCAAGCTTCAAAAAAACAAAGATTGTTTAGAGCTACTCTATATTTCTACGAGCAAAGGAAGCGGGAGAAACAATGACTTTCAGAAAGAAAAGAAAACGAATTCAAAGAAGGAATACTAGAGTCGCAAGATGGTGCTGAATATCTAGAAACATTTTTTCTGTGGAAAGACTTTCTGAATTTCTCAGCCAGATTCAAAAAATCCAGCTAGGTACGACGTCAAAGCAAAATCTTCCGGCTCCAATAAAAGAGACCTGGCAAGGCTTAATAAGATATAACACCAAAGAGGCATAATCCTCTGCGTAAGAAAGATATAACACCAAAATTGCAACAGGTTTAGTAAGGTCCGTACACGCTTCAATGACGTTGTCTACAGAATCCCGCGAGGAAATCGAGGGAAATTGAAGGTGGTCCATGTGAATAGAACGTGTAACTTCAACGGAATGTCGAATACCAAAGTTGTTCAGGACGAACAGAAGTGATTGAATCATAAATTGTTATTGAAATAATATTTTTAATAAAGCAATTGTGTTGTTCTATCCTTTGAACCCCATTTACAGTATTATTTAGTTTGGTAAGGTTTCGCGTCATTCATCTGTAACATATAGCCGTCTAAAATTAATGGAATCTCAGCATCTTTTTTCCGATCTTCATTAGGAAAGACTGTCAGAACTACGCCAACTGTATAGAAATTGGCCTTCATAATATGATAAAATCGAGTTCTTATCTACGTACTGTTCTATATGAAAGCTTGAATAAGGAGCTATGACTAGTTGTGACGAATTTGTCGGCCTAAGCGGGTGCGAATGACCCCCCAAAATTCCTGTTTTCGAGAAAGCTTCCTGTAAGGCGCAACGCCTTACGAGGCGCGCTTAAGTCGAAAAGGTACGAAACCAGCCCAGTGATCTCAACACGTGCTAATTTAGTTTATCCTGAAAATGTTTGCACATAGTGCGAGCAAAGGAAAATTAGGAAGGGAAGCTAGAGACACCCCAATGTACGTTGGTTTTGAATGTTTGCATGTTATAATGATGAGGAACTAAGGTGTTCGGCAGGGTATAAATGAGATTAATGACTACAAAAAAATCACGGTATTTCAGAGTGCATCCAAAAGTGGAATTGAGGGTAAACTGATGAGCGTTCATAGCGAGACGAGTGCTACAGTTGAAAGTTTGAAGGGGCGGACTGTTACTGGACATTTGGATGGAGCAATAGTAGCGAAAATGGGCAGAGATCAAGGATACATGACGTCATTGCTCAAGAGTGTTAATTGACTCGGCTATATTCAAACCATCCATATGTTTTCTCACACAGTTTTGCATCCTATTTAGCAATTGGAGAGAGGTCTCATCGAGTGAGCTTAAAATGTCCTTCCCGGACGTGTGCCCAGGAACGAATATGAAAAGCATAGAGTACTATCAACAGCAAAGGCACATACTAGATTAGAAGTAGCAGACAAGAGATCATAGACGAAAATTGAAAAGATTGTCGGAGGCAGAACGGAGCCCTATGGTGCACCAGCATTGATTTTGTGGATATCAGACTTGAACCCGTCCAAGACTACTTGAATTAAACGTTTCGAAAGGTAATTTCTAATCCACTGAAGAAGAGATCCATCGATCCAAAATGCACGCATTTTCATTCAAGAAGCCTGATGTCAAACTCTGTCAAATGCCTTAGAAATATCAAGTGTAAATATATTGCTTTCGCCGGATTTTGGTTTTGGATTTTGGCTTTAGTTCCACTTTTCAGTAATCACCAGTGGACCTTTTGCCACGAAAACTGTACTGCCCGTCATTGAGAAGTTTTCGTGCTTCGAAATATTTCGTGAGCAGACTGTTTATCAGCGTTTCCATGGCCTTGGATAGAAGGGACGTAAGTGCAATGTGTTCGCAGGGGGGGCAGATAGGAAGATTTGATTTTTTTAAGACGGGCTAGAAAAATGCTGCCTTCAATCTAATTGGAAAGAGTTCCAAATAGTAGGATTGACTAAAAAGCTTAAAAAGTGGTTTTGGCTGGTTGGAAGAATACCCCTTCAGAAGAAGGCGTCATATAACATCTAGATCAGCAGGTTTATGTATTTGTGCAACTATATGAGTACGGAAAATATACGTCCCGGACGCACTCAAGTGTAAACTGAGACATGGCGCAATTTGTAAGTGTTGAGCTAACTCCATTGTGCGCAACATGCAGATTGGCCTTTTCCACAAGGTTGAAACCTGGAATAAAATTATAAATTCCTCTGTTTACAGATTGGGTCGTACCACGGCTTTTCCTTGGGTTTGATACTCTTCATCTGATGAGAGATACAAAAAACTTATAACAACGGAAATAGTGTTTATGGTCATTTCAGTAATGGCATCGACATCGCCAATGAAAAAACATCACGGCGCGCAAAATCGTTAAAGGAAATAGCTATTGGTTGTAACATAATTCGACCACAGCCTGTAGCGTCACCTAAACTAAAGTAAGTCTGAAGGACGACATCATCTCGTCATTTAGTTGCATATACTGACTGCGGTCAATATGTGACTTGGACATTCGATAAGCTCTTCTTATTTTATTCAATAAAATTGAGAAGGCTTTTAAGATTACCTCCTCTACATAACGTAAGTTATATCATCCAGTATATGAAGTAAGTGAAATGTTAATCCCAAATATTATAAGTGACCTCGGACTGCTAGTCCTGTTAATAATATACACATAGCCATAACTACAGGCAATAATGGATGTTTGTTTAATGTCCTGGGATCATATGTAACGTCTTTAGCTTTTCCTTGCGGTTTATTGAACTTTCATTTAAATTTCTAGAGGGAATCCTATTAAACGCGATCCATTTCTCTCTTATTAATTGCTTAATAATCGCTCTTATTAATTGCAATTCCAAGTCTTCAATGAAGACACTATTTATTTGTCGCAAGTAGAATCGTTTGGATTTTCAATTAAATCCTTAAATGCATTCATACATACCCGTTTATATGTTAAGCCCAGCATAGTGACCAATTGAAAATTGTATCTCTAAGCTTTATAATATAAATTCCATCCTGCCCACCCACAAGCTATTTACTTCACAATCAAGTTATATTCTCATTTGGGCATTCGCATATAAGGATTTGTACGGATGTATCCGATATCTGCAGCCAAAATATCGATATGCAATCAGTATCATCTGACTGCTCTGTGGACAGATGTGTCCTTTAACTGTAGCATGGTTGCATCGATTTTAGATTTATCAAGGCGTATGGTTGTGCCATGATATTGACAGAACTGGGGTATCGTACGTGGTAGTTAATAGTTTACCATAGCGGACTGCACATAACAATTGAAAATGCGTCGAGCATATAAATTAACAAATAGGATGCAACTTGTGTAAATGATGTGTATCGATGAAGCAGATATTCTAATCGCAAATTATACCAGCCGTAATAAAACCTTGTCTATATTCTAGGTAATCAGTCTTTCATAAACCTCCGTATAGATCAGACGTGATTCGGCTTTTCTAGTGAGTGAATAAAACAAAAAATATAAAAGACAAGTTAGAAACAATTTTGCCAACTGGTTCGGTGGCGCGTCTATAATAGTAGCCGGCTGATAAAACAGGGGTCGTGGGTTCAATTCAGGCAAAGAGTGTCATCTATTTTTTTTTTATAAATTTAATCAAAAAGACAATTATTATACATTAGTAAATTGAAAGTGAAGGGAGAAGGGGGAGGCTTAAGACACCTCCAAATCCTCTAAAGCACCCCACCCTGACAGCTACTGAAAAGTTTCCCGGTAGAGGAAGGGAAGCGGCAGCTGAGTCAGTCAACGAACAATATCTATACATGTCTGATGGTGGGGGGTGAGAATGCTTTCCGATCTCTAGCGGCCACGGAGTCTGATGATGAAGAAGAAGAAGTCCATGCAATTAACAGCACCATTAAAGAGCTGCAACAATAAGTGCTTGGCATTAAAGCCAAGCAAGTGGCGAGAAGGCAGATGGAGCAACAACAACTCCTGAACTCTCAGCAACAGTCCACAAATAGCGAACAGAATCCGCTACAACAACAAAAACTAGCACAAGTGCCAAAGCAAAAACAAGCACAGACAAAACAAAGACAAAATATACAACAACAAAAATCACAAGCGCAACAACAACAACAACAGCATCAACAGCACAAGTCCCAAAAACAGCAACAGCAGCAGCAGCATCAGCAGCAGCAAAACCAGCAACAGCAGCGACACCAGAAACAACAACAACAGCAGAAAATCAACAGACACAAAGTACCTCCAATTAATACCTTCAAATTGGAATTAAAAGACACCATCGAACTGTGTAAGTCGGCCATAGGCTTTAATTTTTTTATAAAAAGATTAAGTGTAGATAGGCATGCGATCCATTGTAACACAGTGGAGCGCTACCACAAAATTAAAAGTCTATTGAAGGATTCGACGACGGAGTTCTTCTCCTACACCCCGAAAGGGGAGAAGCTGCAAACAATGCTGCTGAGGGGGTTAGAACCATCGACTGATCCGGAGGAGCTCCTTGCACTGCTGAAAGAGAAAGAGTGCAAAAAGCTCAAATTCGTGTAGGTCAAGCCATTTGTCACGGCTAGAGCCAAAAGGGAGAAGCGGCAACTGCCGATTTTCCTGGTCCAACTAAGTCCCACCAGCAATCTGGATGGTCTAAGAAGTATTAAAGTTCGTTCGTGTTCGCTGCCAAAGGTTTGGGCACGCCGCGTCGAACTGCGAAATGCAGCCTCGATGCGTGAAGTGTGAAAAGAACCACAAGTCCGAGGAATGCGCTCTGGATAAGGACGGAGCGTCTGAACAAAGCCAACTCTTTTGTGCTTTATGTAGGAACACGGGACACACCGCAAACTATCGGGGTTGTCCCAAATTCCAGTACATCAAAAGAATAAATCTGGCCCGGCAGCAGAAAGTGGAAGTTAAACGTCCACCCATACATTTGCAAACTCCAGCCGTTACTCCCCATGTTACCTACGCCCAAATGGCGGCAGGTGGGGGAAATACGGTACAGCAAACGAAGGCAGCGCCCTGTGCCCAGAGCACCGGAACCAGTACCTGACATGCTAGCTATCATGCTCTCGATCCAGGGGCAGATGGCTCAGCTCCAGCGTCATTTAACTGAACAGACCGCGCGGGTGGATCAAGTATTCGCGCTGCTGCCTGGCATAACGCACCTTTTGCCGTAATGGGTACGTACGTGGCGGAGCAAACCCTGAAGGTCCTTGCAGTGAATGTTAATTCACTGATTAGGCTCGAACGAAGAGCCACACTATTTAAGTTGATTAAAGACCAAGCCCCTGATGTACTTTTGGTTAGCGAAACTAAGCTTACTAAAAGACATAAAATGAGGCACAGAAGATATAAAATAGTACGAAGAAACCGACCAAACTCCATTCAAGGAGGAGGCGTTGCAATCTTTGTAAGAAAAGGTCTGCGTTTTAAAAGAATATACAGTCATGTAGTACGTGGGTTTCGAGTGCTGGAAGCATGAGTCGTGTATATCCCCCTTCGTGGCGGAAAGCGGTTATACATGGTGTCTGTTTACGCACCCAAGGCTACTGAATCCACCTTATTCATCTCAGAGCTCGAGACACTTTTTCGATTCCTAAGACTGGAATTGGAGGGGAATTATTTTATTGTCGGCGGAGATTTCAACGCCAAACATAGTAGTTCGGGAAATAATACACCAAATACTAGAGGGAACCTACTATTCAATTGGTGGGGTCAGCACAGTATAATGTATCGACTCGGGCTTAAGGCGACGGATAGTCCGTCGTTTCCCAGACACGGGTCTTATTTGGATCTTCTGCTATTCGACTCACGAATACAACTGACATGCACTAACTAACAAACTACAAACTGTCTACGCACTTTCGTGTATGACAGTGACCATTACGGTTTCAGCACCGAGATAACTGTTCCCAACGAAATTGCGGAATTGGATGAGTTTGTTCAAAGGCATTCCTACAATTATAGTAGGGTGCGTTGGATACACTTCACCAGAACACCGACTAGAGCACTCTCCTCGAATTCGCTCTACCCACCGTCCAACAGAAATCTGTCAAACGTGGAGATTGACAGGTATTTACGAGTAAGACTAATGGACGAGACAATCAAACGAACAATGGACAAAACGATACCTCGGTACCAACACACTGATGAAGAAAACTTATTCCGTAACGCAACTATTGACGCACTGCACCGACATAAAAGTAGGCTGCTGTCAAGACTAAAAACCTTGTACAGACAGTTTACTGACAGACATAACCCGGAGATTATGACGCTAAAATCGTCGATCAAAAACCTCCAAGTATTAATAAAAGAAAATTACAGAGCATCTGTAAGTTTGTATTCGAGCTGTAAACACCAGCAACCCGAATATGTTCCCGCAAATAAATAAAATATTTCGGAGGAAAGATCACAACGACCTGTCGTGTCTTAAAATCGCCCGAACGACGGACAACGAGCACATACTGATAGCAGCGGGCATAGATCCAAATGAGGCTGTTGATGCTGATTGTACAAGGTTCGCCTAATAAGAGTGGTCAATTTCGTCATTAAGTTGACTCGAAGGCGTATTGCAAGAGCAGTGACCTCATCGAACAACCTGATCTCCGGAGCTTTCTACCCCAATTATATGTATCACGAGAGAGTTCGCTTTGACGGCTTTATTCCTCCAGAAGCGTTCCTCTATCTACATAGTAAAGGTCTGATCCAGGACAGATGGGTGGTGCCGCTAATCTTTCATGTTGCTCGAACAGCTGCGGACAGGCGACTCAACTACGACAGAGACGTCGCACATGGCAGTGCGGAGCGTCTCCGGTTCAGTAGGGCGGTAGGGAGTCGCGACAGGAGGGATGTTGCTCAGCAGCACCAGCAATTTTGGTGGCTTGTTGAAGGAGAGGATGCTTCGTCGTCGAACTCCTCCAGTGATAGGTACGAGTAGCTTCATGTGAAGCAAAGTGGGCCAGCCTAAATTTTTTTTTTTTTTTAGCCATGGCCGGCTTACATAGTTTTAGGTAGGATTAAGTTAGTTTTAAGAAAAAAATATATATAAAAACCAAAAAAAAAAAAATTAAAAAAAAATATATACTCGTATATACATGTATTTATATATTATGTATATACATATTATGTATATATGTATATATTAATGGATGTCTATATTTGTGTAAGATGTAAGTTGGCTAAGTAGATTAAGATTTATTTTTAGGTAGTTTGTATTCTTTTAGTTTTAAGTTTTATAAAAAATTAAAAAATGTCCGTTTACTAAGTTTTTGCATAAAATTCATTTTCTTAGTTTTAGTGCGTAAAAATAGAAATAAAATTAGACTGTAAGGTTCGTCGAAAGACATAGATTAAGTGTTAGGTTTAACTTAGAGTGCCCGCATGGGGCCAGTAAGTTAGTATAAGATAATTTTAAGTTATTTAATCAAATTTTTAAGCGCTTTTTTGTCTAGCATATAAGAGTAATTTAAGGTGTATAAATAAAAATGCATATAAACTGAACTGAAAAACTGATATTCGAGGTAATGGACTTTTCTTCGGCTATAGATATGTAGCAGAACACATTACGAGTATATACACTGTTATTAGTGAGCGGATCAATATCCTATAAAACCTTATTGCTTCTTTGAAGACTGGTATTCGCTATGCAGCATTCCTGCTGACGAGCATATAAGCTCGTGGTGGGAAATAAACATGCCGTCGTTCACATCAAAGTTTTTTAATTTGAATTGTTCTTGATATTGGTTATTTCGGCTAAATTTTGATCACGAAAAACCCTACCATTGCGAAGCAGCAAGAAGCCTTGGCTAATGACGAAGTCACTGTTGAAGAATCTGCAAAATAAAAAATATGACTACGCTGCGCCTTATAGCGTGCAGCCGTCGAAGAATGATAAAAAACACATATCACCTACATTCAGGATGTGTAGTAGAATAGACCGGATAAAAGAAAAATTAAAAAAATCGTCATACTCGTATATCACGGTATATCGGTCATCTTACGTATTACGTAAGAATGGAAGAATTACTACCGCAGATTGTTAAACGACGGGGAAAATGAAATAAAGACAGCAATATCTAGACTGAAGTATAACAAAGCTGCTGCGCCGGAGGGCCCAAATGCCGAAATTTCAGGGCCATCGGAGAGCTATTTGAGAAACAGCATGTGAAATAACGCCAAATGAAATAAGGCATTTGCTACTGCCACAAAAAATATTCTGAATATTAGTATCGCAATTTATGGTAAATCTAATCTTCTTGGAATCACAGCATTCAATGCGTTCGGCTACCGCCTTCGGCTCTTTATGCGGCTTATGTGCCTCAAATCATCTCAACTCTGCTCTATAACGGAAGAGCATGGTCATAAGCGAAAACTGATGAAAATATCGTTTCTGTTTGAGTTGATGGGCAAAAGACATAACTTCAAAATCTAAGATTTTGCAGAGACTTTTACCGATTTAAAAAAGCGCACATAAGCTGTCTAAATTGCTAGACAATGTAGTGCGAATGGATATCAATGATTTGGCTTGAAAAGTCTTCGGACAACGTAGTAGAAAAAAACCTCGGCTTAAGTGGCGCGCATAAGTGAAAGAAGACCCCAACCATCTTGTGGTACTTACAGGGGGATAGTTCGTCAAAGACCACCATGACTGAAGAGGTACAACAATTGTTTGAAACTCGGGTTCTGCGGAACTGTTGCACTACCAAAGCAATTCCATTTCAAAACTAGCTTTGACGGTATTCAAATTTTTGTTTTGACTTCTGGTGTTATAACATGCCTACAAGACATTGGGTAGGTCGTGCTTGGTGAATGCGATATAATCTGCCATACAAGTGATCGGAAAGTATTTAGTTGTCTCGCTTGTTTTTAGTACAGGGAAAGTCGATTCCTAGGCAGAGACAACTCTTACTAAAAACATCAGTAAGAGTTGATTGAAAATGAGTAAACACTCTTTTACTAGGAAGAGATAACTATGCCTACTGTGGTTTTAATTAATTAATTTATTTTATTTTATTGTGGCAAGAAATTATAATTTTTAGGATACAATTTTAGGGATACAGAGATTTGGCTTGGTACCTTACTTCTAAAATATTTGTACAATTTTCTACTAAATATAATATCACAGATTAACTTAGAATTTGAAGGAAAAGCCACTAAAAACCTTCATTAAAACAACCCTACTGTGGTTTAGTAAAAGTAAGTTGATTCACTGGAAGGTTTGCACGTGCACCACATTCTTTTGCACCACATTTGCCGTAAAATAATTATCAAATAGTTAATTTATAATTTAATATTATTATAAATTTACTCGTAAATTAATGTAGTATAAGTGTAATAATTATGTCAGAGCTGTTTTATAAAAAAATTGCAATAGGAACGCTTGGCTTCCAAGGTAAATTCATTGACATTAAATTGAAATATGATGGGTACATTCAGAAATGACATTATTACAGTGAATGGGATTACAAAACTTATACACCCTATCACAGAGCAGTTGTATGAAGTTTTTAATAAAGCTCATATATCCACTAGACATGGAGGAAGAGATCGTGTGATACAGCGATTGAAAGGAAAATTTCAAAATGTTACTACAAAGGGCATTTTACCATTTTTAAGCTTGTGCGAACCTTGTGTTCAAAAATTGAAACATTAAAAAAAAAGACTGCTTGTAAAGCCCTTAGAATTCAAGGACATGAATTCACGGTGTTAAGTGGACTTGATTGGCTTACAGTCGCAACATGATGAAGACTTCAAATTTGTAATGGTGTACCAGGACCATTTAACAAAGTTTGTTGTGCTAAGATCACTGAAATCAAAAACTGCAAATGAAGTTACTACACACTTCATCATTGATATTTTTACTTTGCTCCTTGTATTTTACAGTCGGATAATGCCAGAGAATTTATCAATAAAATTACTGACAGTCTGGTTAAAACATGGCCGAACTTCAAAATGGTGCACAACAAACCAACGCAACAACAACGCCACAGTCAAAGTCAAGGTAGCGTCGAAACGGCCAATCAGGATGTAGAGAATATGATAACTACCTAGATGCAAGACCATAAAACATAAAAATGGAGTGAAGGCTTAAAGTTTATTCAATTTGCATTGCATAGTGGGATAAAAAGATCCCCATATGAGGCAATGTTCTGTTGCCCCTCAAGACATGGCTTATCTAATTCAAAACTACCTACTGAGGTTCTGGCAAATTTAGAAACAGGAGAGGATCTTCAATGCGCAATCGATCAAATTCAGCAACAAGGAAACGAAATTGAAAATGAAACAAAGGAAAATTTACCAATTGGTGAGGAGCTCGTAGATGATACTGATGATAGTCAATATCTCTTTACTGACCTGGACAGATCTACTGCGGAAATCAAGAAACAAAGAATTGAAGCTTTCCAGTCTCTGGAAGAGCAAGCTAAACGCATGCGTAAAACATCAGATCACATTTATCCGCCAGTAGAAAAAGGAACATCAAGTCGCATTACTGTCCCCGATGTTGAACACGGAAGAGGAGATGCTCGATCTGTCCTTGCCGTAGCACTAGAGTTTGTCGATGATGGATTTTATCCAATAAGAGATTTCTCTCTCCTCTGTATTTGATTGTTCAGAATTAAATATATAATATTTTTTCAGGTCTCAATTCAATAAATGTCCCACAAACATTATTCAAGAAATTGAAGTCCTTATGGATAAAACAATAGTAGCACTGTTGCTTCTTCGCAATCACTTGGTAGTGGGCAAGAATTTTTCAAATGTTCTTGCAACACTAAATGTGAATCATTGAGGTGCATGTGTAAGAAGAAAGGTGTGCTTTGCAACTCAAAATGTCACAAATCGTTATCTTGTAGTAACAAATGATAGCCTACATTTCTGTTTGTTTATTATGTCTACGTAATTAATTATTAATAAAGGTTTTGCTTTGTTTATTTGTTTTTTACTAGCTGGTAGACCTGCTTTTACTATTTCAATACAGTGAAAGTATACTTTACCTAGCTATAGTCAACTCTGACTAGTACATGTTAATTAAATTTCAGCACCTGACCAGTAACAGTCGACTTTGCCTAGGGAGAGTCGACTCTTACTGGAGGATCAACTTTCCCTATAACATATACAAAGTAGCGCAAAAGTTGTCACCCGATGTTCTTCGGCTGTTATTTTTCTTGTGAATGAATAACTTTGGTTTGTATGTTTATTTGATATATTTGATAGACTTTTTTCCATTAAGTCGAGAAAATGATATCGGCTAAGTAGCCGCCGCCAGAATTGATGACCATTCGGGCCCGATTTGTGGCATTTCCCATCACTCTTACCAGAACCTCCGGCAATAGGTCCTCGCATTCTTGACGGATATTCTCTTTGAGGGCTTCAAGAGTCTGAGCCTTATTGACATAGACTCGCGACTTGAAAAAAAACTTCACAAAAAGAAGTCTGGAACCGTTAAATCAGGCGATTTGCTGGCCACTGCAAATCGCCAAAACGAGAGATTAGGCGACCCGCAAATGCAGGTCTCACGATTTCGGTTGTTGCTTGTACAGTATGTGCCGTTGTTCCATTCTGTTGAAACCACATGTTCTCCAGTCCCAAATCATTCAATTGACGAAGGAGAAAGTCGGTAAGCATGACTCTGTAGCTGTCCCGAGCCCGGTTCGTCGTCTGAATAAAACGCTGCGATTTAATTACGATGTGCGTGGTTTATTCTCTAAATTGATTGCATTACAATTTTTGTATTTCAATATTATAAAGATACTTACTTTTCGGCGACTTATGTGGCTGCGTCCGGACTCGGCGACTGTTGGCTTTAATTTGAAATCTACTTTTAAAGTGTCATGGCTGTCAGACGTAAAACGTCAAATATTACGGAGTACGTTCACCAGCATCGGACGCAACCACATAACCCACCGATTACATTATTCTGATTTAAACATTAATATATTTTTAACACCCCACCCCCCGTGAGGCGCTCGAGTTTCGATCGAAAGGCTCACCAATCTCTAGTACCGCCAACTTCACCGCTGGTCTTCGCAGAGCCTTGGAGGTCGTCTGAATCTCGGCTGAGCGGACCTGCCCATCAGGCCCTGGGTAAACGTTCGTTATCCTACCTCGCACCCACTTGCTTCGCGGGACGTCGACATCGCAGACGAGGACTAAGTCCCCAATCTGCAATGGCTTTACCCTGTCAAACCACTTACACCTATTGGTCAAAACGGGGAGATACTCCGTTACCCACCTTTTCCAGAAGCGATCTTTGAGCTGCTGGGATACCCTCCACTGTTTTCTCAAGCATAGTGCTTTACCATCGATTGGACCCGGTGTCTGCGTTGAACTTGTACCACCCAAAATGAAATGATTTGGCGTAAGCGGCTCTTCCTCCTCGGTCGTCACAGGTAAGTGAGTGAGCGGTCGGCTATTGACTATATTTTCGGCTTCTATCAGCGCACTCTGCAAAGTCTCGAGCTTTGGAGCTACTTCAGACAACGTTCGAGAGAGAACACGCTTAACTGATTGAACTAAGCGCTCACAACAACCTCCAGCATGCGGATTCCCCGGACAATTAAAAATCCACTCAATTCCCTTTAGCCCAAGCTCCGCTTTCACCGCCTCGTTGTCAAATATTCGACTGGTCAAAAGCTCTTTCTTTGCGCCGACGAAATTGGTTCCGTTGTCACTACGTATTCGAAGCGGAGTTCCTCGCCTGTTGACAAAGTTCCGTATACAGAGAACGCACGCGTCCGACGACAAGTCCGCTGCTATCTCCAGGTGTACTGCCCTGATGGTTAGGCAGGTAAAAAGGGCGACCCATCTCTTCTTCTTTCGGCGACCTATGGTGATTGTAACAGGTCCGAAATAATCCAGACCAGAGTACGTAAACGGCCTTATGTTCGGCGTAAGACGATCAACAGGAAGTTGGCCCATCAGTGGCGGCGACGGTTTGGCATTACGAATGCGGCATAACTGGCATTGACTCCTTATCCTTTTTACGGCATTTCGAATTCCCACTATCCAAAATCGCTGACGGATCTCGTTCACCACCGTATCGTCGTTTTGGTGGCCGCAACGTCGGTGAAAATGGTCGATAATCAGGTCCGTCACGCGATGGTGTTTTGGGAGTATAACGGGGCGTCTAGTCTCAATCGGAACAGTTGTAGCGGCGTCTATTCGACCCGAAACGCGAACGAGTCCGCAGTCATCAAGGTACGGCGAAAGCTTGTAGATCTGGCTGTCTCTTTTGACGCGCGATTCCCTGCGTAGGATGGCAATATCGTAACTGAAGACATCACTTTGAACTTGACGGCATATTAGACGTTCCGAGTTCGGATGCAGTGAGCTCACCTCGTTCATCTCTTCTTCCCCGGCAAAAGGCTATAAAACGTAGTAGCCATGCGATGGTCCTTTGAAGCCTAGAGTACTGAGAAAACCTCGTCGTGTCGAATAGAGTTGCCTTGCCAGCGTTGATGCGTAGTACATACTTCGGTCGCAGTTCATCCCGGCACTCACCAATTGAGACGTCATCCGGAAGTTTTGGCCATTCCGCTTCAGCTAACTCCAGGAAGGCAGGCCCCTTTATCCATTTGTTGTTCGCCTGGAACTGGGGCGGGTATTTCGCTCTTGTGGCTTCATCCGCGGGGTTTTCCTTCGATGCAACCCAGCGCCATTGGTTGACTCGACAGCTCTCGAGTATCTCCGCAATTCTGAAGCCCACGAATTCTTTATGTCGGCGAGGATCCGACCGAAGCCGGTGAAGTACCGTCTTGGAGTCGCTCCAAAATATTCGGTTGGCAAAGGACAACTTGTGGCTATCGACGATTGCATCTATTCGACAGTCCTTTTCGACTGACTGCTGGCCAAAGAGGACGACGTCTTCATCCAGGTCACCCGTCAATCCCGCTTTGCCGTAAACTACCCACCCAAGTTTGGTTCTCGTTACGATTGGTCCATCTCCATCCGAACTGACGGCGTCTAAGGGTGCTCCAAGATGGCTGTTGTCGAGTCCAATGAGAATCTCCGGTTTCACGTTCCTGTAGTCGGCAAGAGGAATTCCAAAGTCGGCAAGTGACTTGACTTCCGAGGCTGCAAAGCTCTGAGTAGGCAAACACAAGTCCACTACTGTCTGTACATTTCGCATCCGATATCGCTCCGCGTCTTTTCGATCGGCACTTATAATAACGTCAACTGCAAGCGACTTCTTCGCTAACGTTTCATGCGCTATCCATCGCAAGTTCAGATCCTTCGGTTTTCCTTCGAGTCGTAAGCGTTTGGCCAAGTCCTCGCTCATGATGGTAACGGATGAGCCTTCGTCAAACAAAGCATACGTCCGTACTTCCGTTTTGCCGTTATACACCTTGACCGGTAAAACGCGGAAAAGAATCTTGGTCGTTCCATCATCGTTACAATTTAAAACTGATCTTTGGACCTCTACCCCCTGGTCGTTGACGTTAGCTGAGGTTGACTGCTGGGCGACATCCGCTTCATGAAGGAACTGATGATGCATCTTGCTGCAGTTCTCCACTCCGCATTGCTTCCGCATCCTGCATGCTCTTATGCTGTGACCACTCTTCAAACAGCAGAAACAGAGCCGGTTCCGCTTCACAAACGACCATTTGTCTGGAAGGTCCAACACCTTGAAATTATTGCACTCTACGACTGGATGTTGCTCAGCTTTACAGTACCGACACTTATTAGGCAATGCGCTGGTTGTAGGCGAACTTCTATTTGTATGTAGGATACTCCTTGGCTTTGGCTTATGATCCACTGCATTCGGATGTGGCGAAGAGAGTGAGTTGGTAGAGACGATGCAGACAAGACGGGCAATTCGGTTCAACCAGTCATTGAAATGTTTGACGGTTGCATATGGCAGGATGCACACACATGTCTGGGCCCACTCTAATCTCTTGCTCATCGGTAGCTTTCCAACAAGCTCATCTAAGAGGGCAGGATTTGCCAAATGCTGATGCATACCACTCGCTTCAAGGAATACCGTTAAATTCTGTACTTTTGTAGCGAATGGTATGATGAGCTCCAGTTTGTTCTCAGAAATCTGCGCAGCTTCTCTCACCTTCCTCAACTGACTCCGCACAAGGCATTCGGGACGACCATAATGAAGTTCTAACGTCGACATTACTTGATCGACATTATCTGGATGTATCAGTAAAGATTCGACGACATCCCTCGCTTCACCCATGATGCTTTTCTGCAGCCGAAACATATTCTCCACCCGGCTGTAGCCAAACATTCTTGACGATTCCAAGAAAGCCATACAAAACATCGGCCATTCCTCAGGTCTTCCGCGAAACTCCGGAAGATCATGTAACTTGCGATGGCTTCCATGTCCAAATGAAGATGCAGACGGCTGTTGAGTCGGTGGTGCTTGCGTGAAGGCTAGCTGAGGAGTTAAGTGACGCTGTTCGAAGGTTGGCGCGCTGTTTAACGGATGAAGAAACGTTGGAACTTGGTTGCTCGTAGAGAGGCTTGGCAGAGTCTGATTATAGATCGATGAGGCAGCGATCGGCGGCCAGGAATACTGTGAACACGAAGTGGCTGTCATCGATTGCGATGTTGTTCTTGGTTCTGTCGGACGTCCATACGGAATTGGCATTGCTGTAATTGGATCCGCGTACGAGGTTACGGTGTCGGTGGAAGGCGGGTCAGTTACGGTGGAGCAAGTCGCTACAGGAGGCGCACTAGTGTTTGGCGACAACACGTACCTATGGGCGGCGTTAATGTTGGACGTACCTGTCATGACTGCTTCCGTACTAATCGGCTGAGTAACTATGGACGAGACTGTTAATGATTGTTGCTTGCTGAGGAGTGTCTCCAGACGATGGCGTTCCTGTCTCTCCGTCGCAGCAGATGATGTCAAGGTTTCTAGTTGTGCGCGCAATTCCTGTAGCTCTCGGCGCAACGTGGCTATCTCGGCATCACCTACCACCATAACTGTTTGGTCGGCCTCCTCGTATGGGCTGGTATCCGTAGAATCTTCTTGGTTGACTTCCCCTGGTTTTTTCGCTGTACTCCTGGTTACTCTTGTGCTAGTCGGATCGGGCGATCGTTGAAGGTTCGGCATTAACAGGTGCTTGGAGTTATCGGTCGTGGCAGAGAAGATGTAGTTTTGAACTATGGATACGAAGTAGTTAACTGACCGATGAATATGTAGTAATAAATGTCCTTGCCCTGATCATACAACCCCCTTTTTTTTATAAATATTTTTGAAATTTAATTTATTTTTCCTACTGTTGGAATATTATTGGTATTGCGTGGTATTGGGTGGCGTTATGTCCCCGTTAATTTGACCAATAAGTAAATGGAATATAAAGGCGACGCCCGAAAGAAACAGTTATATAATATAATATGGGTGCTTACCTGGGTTGCTGATAGGATTTGCAAAACTCTGCTGGCGGCAATTCTTGACTGTGGTGACAATTTCGTTTGTTATGGCGGCAAATGTTGGCTGTGGTGATAATTCTGTTGGTTGTGGCGGCAAATCTTGACTGTGGTGGCAATTTATTAGTTGTGGCGGCAAATGTTGGCTGTGATGATAATTTTGTTGTGGCGGCAAATCTTGGTGTGGCGGCAGTTTCTAATGGTTGTGGCAATTCTTTTTGTTGCGGCGGCAATGTGGCTGTTGGATAGTGGCGGCAATGTGGCTGTGGTTCCCGTAATGAGTTGCTGTTGGCTGCATGCAAGTTGAATTGGCAGTAGCGGGAATTCAGCTAACTGTTCTCCTGACGAGTGACGCTTTTGTGTAACGGCAGACTCCCGTAACTGGCTGGTAACGGACACTAGGCTGGTTTTCGAGATAAAGACGAAAAGAATAAAGATGGCTGAACGAACGGCAATACAGAAACTGGACTGGCTGCAGATAAAAACGAAAAAGAATAAAGTTGTCCCGAGCCCGGTTCGTCGTCTGAATAAAACGCTGCGATTTAATTACGATGTGCGTGGTTTATTCTCTAAATTGATTGCATTACAATTTTTGTATTTCAATATTATAAAGATACTTACTTTTCGGCGACTTATGTGGCTGCGTCCGGACTCGGCGACTGTTGGCTTTAATTTGAAATCTACTTTTAAAGTGTCATGGCTGTCAGACGTAAAACGTCAAATATTACGGAGTACGTTCACCAGCATCGGACGCAACCAAATAACCCACCGATTACATTATTCTGATTTAAACATTAATATATTTTTAACAGTAGCACTCGCAGTGTAGGCATTTGGTCCGCGGCGTTTTCGAAAAAACAAGGCTCGATGACATGGCACGTCGTCTGGTCGATACTCCAGAATCCTCTGCGACATCTTCAACCACAGCTGCGATACTCTCAGCAGAACGATTGCTCCGGGGCCGGCCAGACCTGCCAGCATCTCGCGTTGTCCCATACTCTTTTATGCGAGCGACTCTACTTCGTAGTGTTTGCCCAGTTGGTGTCTGACGACCTGGAAATCTGCACCGGAATTCACAAAATTCCGCAAAAAAATCATAATAATTACTCCGCGTTTTTTAGGAGTATAGCGATTCATTTCTTGTTTACGTGGATTGCGTCACTTAGTAAAATAATATGAGAAATTTCGTAAAATATTTTCCCATTTCCAAGTCGTCAGTCCGCATGAAAGTCCGTTCCTAGGGCATAGGCTTCTATGGCTTATCACCAAGCCGCTTTAAGGACAGGTGCATTGCTTTCACTTGCGGCCAGATTTTGAGATCTATGTTATACATAAGTCTTTTTTCTGTTGGCTTTCTAGAGTAGAGGTAGATAGTCTTTCTTTCTTGTGGGCAAGTAGAATTCATCTGCATTCGATCACCTTGCTCCGATAGCCAGACATTCGATCTTATTCCAGTCATATTCTTATTTTTCGAAGCAATATTGTTTTCCGATAGCGAATTACTAGCCACAGCAAATATTAATCTTGTTCTATGGAGCATGAAGTTTGTCATTTACTTCGTTGCTCATAGAAAATATTCCAGGAGGTATCGTGAGGAACATTTAAGTATTAAGGAATATCTTTTTCATTCTTACCGATATTCAATGGAAAATGTTTGGTAATAAGAGACCAGTTGCTGGCCATCCTTCCGTAAATTGAATTTTTATGGCGCGGCTTAGAAATAAATTTAAACGGAGAGTAAAGTTAAAAATGGCAAAGCCTTAAAATGAACCTGCTGTCCGGGGTGATAATTAGTCCACAAATCTCACCAATGTTTCACAGCCCTTGCGGTCCAATACCTTTGTTGTGCTTTATCAAGCCGTTCTGTTCATCTAACGGCCGAAATTTATCGACAGATCTGAAAGAAAGGATAAGCGAAATTTTTCTCAGTAACTGGCTGCTTATTTTCCAGTTTCCTTTATATGACTTAAGGGTTGAGCAACTATATTAGCTCTTAATCAGCCATGCTTTTGGTAGTTAAGGAAAATGATAAAGAATATCGTTTTGAAGAAGAATGGTGCTACGATCTGTCCATCGGTGAACCAGGCGAGTGACAAGCTGAGGTTGAGAGATTTGCATGCCAAATCATAGATCTTGATGAATATACCGGTGGCGATTTGATGAGAAGCACAAAGCATTGATCACGTCACTGTATTGCAAATTGCACAAGTTATTGTTGTCATTCAAATTCCACAAGAGAGCGTTGGTGTCCTTGCTTCCGGATATTCACAGGGAACTATCGGGCGAAACAGTAAAAAAATTCAAGCAGCCATTGTATCCATAATGTTTGCTCTTTCAGTTGCAATTGGCCCAATTTAAGACATTCACGGTACGATCCCAACTGCTCAAGGTGATGATTGGATTCGAGCGATTTAATGAGAAACGAACGCATGACGCCCAGTCACGGTGTCCATCTTCTTGGATAATGTTCCTTCACTCGGCCAAAATGTTCCATAATTTCAGTGGCTTTTTCCTGGAGCCGGAGACGATTTGAGTCTTATTAGGTGTGGTCTTCGAAATGACGTGTATTCTTGCCAGGGTCCAAATCCTAGAGTCTTATCCCAAAAGCGAGAACGAGCATAGTTGTTATAGCATGAGAGGACAACATCACTGCTAGTGTCCATACAAACGCTTCTGCAGGAAGCCATAGTTCTTGTCCTCATCGCTGGTCAATTTCCAGACAATGAGGGTCTTACCGCTAGAAGGTGATATAATGGCGTCGGGATAATTTGGATTTGTGGCTATTTGGTATTAGATGGATAACCCAGCCATTGTAGCCCAAATGGATATCATGCAATTCAATATCTTACACATGATTTACTTGAACAATTTCATTTGGGGCATTAAATCACGTTATGAGGTTTTGGGAAAAGAGTTACAGTTGACCTCCTGCAGCATGGGTTCCTTGGAACCATAAGAGTTGCGATCCATCGGTAGATAGAAGAGACGAGGCCATCTTCTATTACGAGGGTTAGTGTTCAGGAAAATAGAGTTGTTAAAAAATGCACAATCGACAGAACTTGTCAATGAACGGAATGTCTGCTAAGTTCCTGTGTTCTGGAAGGGTATTCAAATTAATAAGGTTGAGACGGTTTACGTAGAGCAATAAGACAAACGGGTCGTTACAGGGAAGATTACGAAAAGTAAGTCGAGTAAAACGATGTTACATGTTCTCAATTATGGACACATAAACTCGCTGAAAGAAGGGCCACGATTGACGGGGAACTTAAGCAGCGGACGAACGGAGGTTATATAGAGGAATTTTACAGCGTAAAGTTTGGAACATTCTTTGATTACTATTTAACATTCGAAAGAGAATTTGTCTTCATATCGTGCAAAGTAGTAAAGTCCTGAACAAGGAGTGTACAGATTGACTGTGTAGAAGATAAAGATTTAGTGGAGACAGATTGCATATACGTGATAAGGCCATTGACTAGCATTTGGTGACGTTAAGCTCTGGACTATTTTGAAGGTACCAAATCGAAAAATTATCGAGATTATCTTGAAGAAGGTTCGTGTCTTATGGTGAAGAGATAGCTTCATAGCTTGGTATCATTGGAGTAAAGCTAGAAAGGAGTTGCAATAACATCAATTTCGTTGCTATATCTAAGAGCTGAGAGAGCAAAGAATACGAGTTTAATGAGGCTTATAGTAGTTGATATACCCTTCAGGAAGTGGGAGAAATAACAGATTTGCACTAAAACTTTAACGCTCCATTTAAAATACTTTGAAACAGTTAAGATATACGAGAAAGTTTAGCAATGGGACTATAATTGGTAACTTCATTCTTTAATCCTTTCTTTCGTACCGGGATTATGGAAAAGGACTTCCAAATAGGAGGAAACTCTCCTTGTGTGAGAGATAGACATGGTAGGAGCAACCATTTTAAAGGAATACGGTAGGAAGACCATCTCTGGGCTTGCTAGGAATTAATAAAGTAGGAACAAGCGTTTGAAAGAGAAAGCTGCCATAGGAAAATTTAAGTAGGTTATTGGGGTATGAGCGATGCGGTATGAAGGAGTTATCGGAATGGTTGTTTAAAAAAGATGGAGGCAAGGTAAGTGACTAGATGTGGACTGATTTTTGATTTATTTTGGACAGCCAGCGAGGGTCAGAAATCGTCGAACATAAAGATATGATCAAGCGAATCAGATAAGTTCATTAATAAGTCGATTGCTTTTATAGTAAGTAAGCATAATTCTTTATATTAGGCCAGAAGAATCAAACAACATACGACAAATAGAGACCCACGGAAGACTGTTATTTTTACTAAAGCAAAATCAGACTTTAAAAGAAGACCAAATAGCAATGACAGATGAGTCAAAACTATTTTCGATGGATGTATTATAAAACAGCTCGACATGGAGGCCAGTTCAATAAATTACATTCCTGAAAACCATTGTGAGCAATACAATCATTTTCCGATCTATCGAAAGAAACAAGTATTTCTTGTATGAGTACTTGCCACGAAATATCAAAACATGGGATTTTATTGTATCATACTTACCCCACTTTCATATCCATGACTTCACTCAACGTTGGATTAATAGTATCTTCCTCTAAATGACTATCAACAACCACATTTGAGTATTTACTGCTGCTGGCATCTCTGACAATTTTTATCAAATCCTCAAATCGATCATGCGGTGATGGTTTCTTCGTTGTTGTCAAACTATTTTTTTCATTAGAACTTCCTTGGCTCTTCGAGACTATTGTTGTTGATGCTTCTTTCGATCCAGAGGAGTTGCTAAAAAATAGAAAAAAAAATCAATTCATCAAATAAATCCATCATTTGCATAAGTAGAGCAACACAATAAAACAAAAATGAAAATCCTTTCAGATTCCGGACAACTACTCCTTCTTCCAAATCGCCCTTCCTCAAGTTGAATCCTATTAAATACACGCCCAAAAGAAACTAGTGCCAGTTACGAGTATATTCGCCATAAATTCTCATTTGGCTTCTTTTAATTTTCCATATTTAATGGCGAACATTTATTGCTTTGAACATAAATCCACACAAATCAAGTTATAAACATAAAAAAGTAGCAACTGAAAAAATCTTATTACCGCGCATCACAACGCATCACTATCGTTAGCTACTGGTGGTGTAGACTATTCGTTCATTCACTGCGTACAGCGGTATACCGGCAGTGGCTTAAAATTAAATTTAACGGCCAAAAGCAATTTACCCTTGGCTCGAAGAAAACATAATCAATTTTTTAATGTCGGATATTACGATTATTATTTCCCAACTCTACGGTAAATCGGAAGTTATACTACAGCCATACTCTCCATTTCCACTAAAGTCATCGCAGCCGCAAGTAAACATATTTTCATTCGAATGTGGTACAAGGGGTTGCAAAAAGCAACATCAACCCCTTCCCAGGCCACCCCATAAGTTCTCAGTCCGGTAATAAAAATATTATCTTATGACTGCTCCGACACCGCGTTGGCGACGTGATGGTGGTTGGTGGAAGCCTTCTTTTATTTACTCAGGTAAAGGGGTTTACTCGGAACTTAAGAAGCAAGCAGTCGGGGTAGAAGAAGCTCTCCTATTGTGAAGCTTCCATTGTGTGACTACACCTGTGCAGCTGGGCTGAAAGTAGAAATGTAGAAATGCACTGCAGCTGCAGCAGTTTATGCTGCTGGTTGCTAGTTTAGTTGGTTTAGTGCAGTGCAGCAATTTTCTTATAAGAAGCAGTCATGCTTCTATTGATTTTATGAACCAGCGGAAGCGGAAAGGAGACGTATGTACGGTTCGCACAATCTTTCGATAGGAATGTGAGGTAAGTTTTTACGGTAGCAGGGTGTACAAGTCCTATAACCCAACCACAAATACCAAAATAGCCATGCTCTAGTCGTGCCTGACTGCTGCCAGGTACAATTGCAATTTAGAGAATAATAATTCACTGAGGTACCGTTGCACGCCTTAAGATGAACTTTATGCTCAATATTAAATAAAAAACGGAGAAAAAACGAGAAGAATATTGAAAGGAAACCTGAAAGAGATGGCGACAAGAAAAGGCGCGCCATGATCTAAGGATAACATCCGCACTAGCACCATTTTCAACATTTACCTCAAGCTTTTCTTGTTTCACAGCATGGATGTAGTAAGGATGTGCATTCTATTAAAGAACAAAAGTCTTTATCATATGGGACTCCTCCTCGCAGGAAGCCCCTGTCAGAAGTGGACACGTAAGACTTACGTGGGTAGTTGTAACATACGAGTATGTCCTTATATGTTCAAAGTACGAGTATATGGGGTCGTAAAATATTTCTTTTTACGACAATGAATTTGAATATTTTTCTTTTTTGTAAAAGTTGAATCAGTTGATAGGTGGTTGAGTTTATGAGCGCTTAGAAATGCAAGGAAAGGACTGATGAATTAGAATTTGTTTACACGTACTTGAGTGGCGGTTAAGAGGTAAAATCCCTTTCGAAGAACTATGGATTTTTTAACATGATAGTACAGATTCCTACTTCCAACCATGGGCATATTTTAGTCATACTTTCTTTTCAGTAATTTTAATACTTTTGCGTGTTAAAACCAAAGAAATACAAGAAAATCTGGGCTTCATTCGATCAAGCGAAGGATTCACAGATATAAGCAAATCACTACCACTGACTTCATCGTCCTAATACCTCTGATTACATTAACTTGATATGATACAGTTTAAATCTATAAGAGAGTTGAAAACAAATTTAAAAGTACCCCAGGAGCATCAGATACTCTTCACTGAGTAGAGCTTTTTATTACGACTGCTACAAAAAACGCCTAGGTTGTGACAGTGGAACAAATTTCGTTAGAAGGTTGATTCTGAAATGGAGTAAACGAAAATAATAAATTCTCAACACTGGAAGCTTCCATCAAACACCCTGTAAATATTCAGACTATAACGGAAGGAACTCATATGAAATCAATACTGGTATCGACAGTCCAAGTAACATTAAACTACGCATCCTCCATTTAATATTTAGAAGGGAACACCGCTGCGTCTCGAGTCTTAAGTCAACAAGCGGTAGACCAAAATGATATTTCGCCTCATATCAGATACCCTACCACAGCTAACGGATGCAAATAAGACTACTGGCAGCAATGCCGGGAAGATGTCCCATAACTTGCGTAGGATTTGTGTTTTTAGCATTACTAATAGTGCACAATGTGACCTAGATCCTGATGTTCAAAATTACTTTTTCCTGGGAAGTTGCTCCGATATGACTGACTTTGCTCTGAATACTATTTCTGAACCACCAACTTACAGACAGGTGATTTCGTTGTTGTTACAGAATAATAACCGAGAGGTTATTGACTGCGTTCTAACCATAAAATCAAATTCGATTTTAAATAGTTGACTTTTCGAAGGCCTTCAATAAAGTAAACGATGATATTCTCTGCTGGAAGCTCCAAAACTTTTTTTGGTTTCAGCTATTCAACTTTAGGACTTATTAGGAATTATCTGTCAAATAGGGATGTTTAGGAACATCTTTAGAGCTTGAAATAATAAAAAAAGGATCTTCGACCTATCCGATTCAGTACCGTCGTAAATGACTTACCATCAGTTTACAAATATGCTGTAATCCTGATGCTGTTCAGCTTTACCTATCCGATACTAGGAGTAAGATTGAGTAGCTCGACTTAAAATTAAATGAATATTTATCTCTGATCCATCACTGGTCTTTGGTATACGGACTATTGCTTAAACATCCTAAATCGAAAGCTCTCCCCGTCTCCCAACGCAACCTGGACATTAGCCTTGCACCTGACTTTCGGCTTTCTAACACAAAGCTTGTAGAGTCACTTACCAACCTCGTGCTATCACTAAGAACAAAGAACATTTTACAACCCGTATACAACTACTTAAATTCGTCGTCCTCTACCGCAATGTCCCTCTGGGTTCGAACCAAATATTTCCAGGGCCAGCGCGCTGGTATCAAAGCATTCAAGGGAATCTAGCTTCCTAAGTCGGGTTACGCGAGCTGTTCTGACCATAAATATTAACAAATATATATATGCATAATTCGTCTCTATAGTTGCCGCTATATAGGGCTTTGGAATCAAAGACGTGGTGATCTATTGTGAACTTTTCAGGGCTAAGACTACACTGATAGGGGTCGATCAGGCTGTTGAGGATACTGTATTTGTTGCAGGTTGTATATGTCCGGCATATTTTCGGGATGAGTTTATGGAGGGCCCGTATCGAATCATCGGCTGCTGCTTTTAACAGCTCGGCAGTTAAGCCATTGGATCCAACAGCTTTGTTGGTGATAGTTTGAAGGAAACAAAAACCAGATGATATGGAAAAGGAAACATCGCATTATATTCATAGTCGTAATTGAGTAGACATAAGAACAAAAAACACAATTATAGTTCGGTGATATGGCTAAACGACCCAAAAAGTTATGTCGCGTACCGTTTCGGTAAGTTGAGGCTCACTATAAACAGTTCAGACAAAATTTCAGCTTCCTCCAGCACAATCAACAGTCAAAAAGACTACTAAACAACACCGTTAATATGGCTGCAGCTGAGGATGATAAAGCACGTGAACTCAACGAGCCGATTAACACATGAAGCAGGAATGCAATAAAAGAGTGAAGCAACAAGTTTATCTACAACAACAGAATTAAGAACCTATCTGAAAATATGTTAAGCATAGACAAAATTGAATCTGCCATAAACTCATTTAAACCATACAAGGCACCTGGATCAGACGGAATTTTCTCAGCACTGATTCGAAAAGGTCTGGTACAAATTCTTCCCACTCGAAGCTCCCTATATAGGTATATCTTCAACTGGGGATACATCCGACAATCCTGGAGGGAGGTAAACGTAGTTTTTATCCCCAAACCAGATAAACGTAGTAAACTATCTAAATCTAGTGGACCCATAAGTCTTAAATAATTTTTTCTGAAAACCATGGAACGACTTATCGGTTTACACATCAGAAACCTTCTCAACAGAAATTCACCTGTGTACTCTCACTAGTATGTATACAGTAAAGAAATATCCACGGAAGTTGCTCTTTTAAATTTGGTAACACAGATTAAATAGGCCTACTGACAAAAGGAGATTACACTATGTGCCTTCCTAGATATTGAAGGTGTGTTCGAAAATACCGGATATGAATCTATTTCGGAAGCAATATCGAAAGATGGTATTGATCATCGCAATAACCGCTGGGTTAGAGTTATACTCGAAAACCGAAAAATCTTCCGATGAGACAAAAATCTCTGTCTCAGCCATCACAGGTTGCATACAAGGAGATGTTATCTCACTGCTCTTATGGTCACTGGTCCTTGATGACCTACTAGTAAAACTTACTAGTCTGGGCTATCAAACCATAAGATATGCCGACGACATTGTCACAGTAGTGAAGGGTAAATAACCTAAATACGTTTGCTATGAGATGCAGACTGCTCTAAAGATAGTAAATGACTGGTGTATTGAAGAAAATCACTCAATAAGCCCTAGTAAAGCTGCTCTTGTTCCCTTTATTCGTAAAAGAAAGTCGAACCTTGACCAAATATCGCTTACCGGTACAGAAATTATCCAATGAAGCACAATGTCTTGGAATGGTACTCGAAAAAAGACTAACTTAAAATTCTCATATTAATAATAGAGTAACCAAAGCGACTAAGGCCGTGTGGCCTTGGTCAAAGTTCACTCATTGGATACAATATATACAACGATGATACGATCCATCATCACCAACTCATCAGTAGTATCATAGAACAAAACAAAAGAGAAAACTGCCATACAAAAGCTGCAGCGGCTACAAATAGCTTGCATACCTCGGCTTCATCGACATAATGCAGATATGACACACAGCAGCTATAGAAGCCTTCATTGGTTTAACGTCACTACATCCATACTCTATTTCCTAATAAAAAAGATGGCAATTCGGACCACGGTCAGATTACTGCAAACAGGAGAGATTAATCACTCAGATCACGCGGATCAAATGAATTTTCTTTGTGAAGTCTTGACATGATGATCTGCGCGGTAAATGACCAGCTACTTAAGACTCTATGCTTCGACAGAAGGTTCAACGTAGTGATCCCTAGCCCCGAAGCATGGAACTACAAAAACCTAACCTCAAAACCGGGGTGGGTGCTGGTATATTTGGTCCAAACACCAGAAATTCGCAACCAATGGGAAAAAGTTTCAGTGTATTTCAAGCGGAAATACATGCCATTCAGGCGTAGGGCGTCTCCATTCATATACTAACGGACATTCAAGCAGTCATTAAAACCTTAGGCTCTAACCTTATTGACTGCAAATCAGGCTTGCACTGCTTCAATACACTACAAGATCTCTCCCCTAAGAACAAAGTAAAACTTTGGTGGCTGCCTTGTTATAAAGGTATTGTGGTTAACGAAATAGCCGACGAACTGACTAGAAACGGTTTACCTGATTCTTTAATCGGCCCTGAGCTGTTCTGTAATATCCCTAATTCAGCAATTAACTCAGCTATAAAGAGTTGGGAGGACAAAATGTGTATACCGCATTGGGAAAATATGCCTGGGCTTCGCCAGGTGCCAGGTTAAAAGAGCAGATATAAAGAATCTCTAAAACTCTGATGATATGTGAAGACTGGTTGGATTTCTAACCGGATATTACTACCTTCGATATCACCCGCCAATATGTCTCGAAGATATGTCTCTAAAAAAAGAAACAAAATACATACATACATACATACATATATATTTATAGGTCGCAACAGTTTGAAATGGAAACCAAAATACCACTATTAGGGTGCATGGAACATTAGGTTATGATAAACTTACATAGTTAAATGGTCCGGGACTCAACCTATAAACCTCTGCAGTAAGAGCGACATTTGGCCAACTGGTTCCAGTTGCGCACTTACAGATTTTTGAGTTTTTGTGTGGCACTTAGGGATATGTCCCTCCGGGTAAAAATCAATGCCAACACTGGAGTGTTGGTATCGATTTGGTCTACATATTTTAGTATCTTAGAAATCTTAGGTGAATAACGCCCATTTTTCTGACCAGTTCGAAGTTACTTTATAGCTTATGGAATTTGGCAGTTGATATGGGACTTTATGGGCCTTGTCAAGAGAGTGATTTACTTACTGCAAAGCAGTTAATGTAGAGTGTTTTACTGAGACAAGGTATTTAGAAGCCGAAGAACTTTCCTCGCCCACTTAATATACTGTCTTGCAACCAGCTCGGGGAAACTAATAGGTGTCAACCCGACGTAAGACTTATGAAAATGCGATAACCATGTAGTATCATTTCATGTCATGCGATCCAGTACTCATAGCTAAATTTCCGAGAAAGAGTATGCTTCGACAGATCGTAGGACGCGTTATTAATACCAAGGAAGGCACATACATTGTAACTCATGAAAGGGAAGATAGCAGCCTCGAAAATCAGAACTAAAAGAACGTTTGCTTTGTTGCGATTTATTCGGCGCCTTGTTAAAGCTTAAGACTTGGCAAATTGTTCCCATTTTTTCTATATTCAACGCACCCTCAAGGACTGAGCACAGGCAACGAATTCTTTGTCAAGCAACTGTCAAGCTGATATTGGATTAATGCGTCTTATGTAAGTCGTTAAACATTAAGCGGCAGGAGAAACATATTAAAAGCAAATACATCACCGACATGCTTTCGAATCCCTCGGTTCGTCAACAATTCGGGAACCGTAGGGCCATCCAACAAGAGATGCTATTTTAATTAAAAGAAAAACTTGATATTTTTATGAAAAGTGGTGATATTTTTTTTATAATCTAAGATACCATCTCTGATGTTAGTCATGTAAAATTTTCGTCTCAGATCTGCCTACAAAATTCTTTTGATGAAAATTTACATCATGCTCTGATATTTTCTTTAATGCACAAATCGTTTCTCGAGCATTGGTGTAGCCTTTATCTTTAACATAGTTCTAAAGGAAAAAGTCTAATGGTGTTAAATGACATGATCTCGGTGGCCAATTTAAGTCTCCATTTCGAGAAATCACACGACCAGCAAATTTATCACGCAAAAGAGCCATTGTTTCACCAGCTATGTGACATGTGGCGCCGCCGTTCTGCTGAAAATTAACGTCACCTACGTACACAGCATCAAGTTGAGGCAAAAAATAAGTCAGTCAACATCGTTCCGTAACGCAATTCGCAATTCACTGAAACGGTCGCACCACCATCATTTTCGATAAAATATGGCCCAATGCCACCAAACTGTCACTCGTTGTGGATGGAGAGATTGTTCCACTATTTCTCCTGGGTATCCGGAACCCCAGATACGACAGTTTCGTTTGTTTAAGACATCACTCAATATGTCTCCTGTTTGACACATAGATGCCACCACTCTTGACAGACCCATATGATTTCTGGATAGTACTAACCTGTTGATTAAACACTGTTTTCTGATAGGGAAACATACTGTGGAAGACAAACAGTGGCTTGATAAGCATTATGGAGGCTCAGCACCATTGAGATCAACTATTATTGACTGGTAATCTGAATTTAAATGCATCGAACAAACACCGATGATGCTGTCCCAAAATCGCCCAAAACCAGCAATTGTTCCGGAAAATATAAAAAAAATGTACATAAAATAGTTTTGGAAGACCGTAAAGTGAAGTTCCGTCCGGCGCCTTAAAGATAACAGAAATTAGTGTGTTTACAATTTTACACGAAAATTTAAGCATGAGTGAGTGCCGCGGTTTGTCACACCGGAAAAAAAAACAACGACGTGTCGCTGTTTGAAGCTGTTCAAGGGAGATAAAAAGGATTTCTTACGTCGATTCGTTACGTACCCAGCCAAATAGAAATGAGCCTCATCAATGAGAATAATTTTGTGTAAACAAATCATGGTCTTGTTCATTCATTTCCCGCATACATTCAGCGAAAGAACGGCATTGGACGTAGTCCGCTGGTTTCAATTCGTGTGTCAAATGGACCTTATAATCGTGAAGGCCAAGGCCTTTATGCAAAATGCGGTGCAAAGTGGTTGCTGGTAGGCTCAATCCCTATGATCGAAATGGACATACATGGGTTTTCATTCACACTCTCAGGTACGGCGGCCGTATTTTCCGCTGAACTTGCCGGGCGAACACGAGTTGGGGTCTTCTCATCACTATCGAAACTTTATTTAATAGCCTCTTGGTTATTACTTACCAAAGTCGTCGCAATGATAATTTAATGTTGATAGTTCAACAATGTCCTGAAATTTAAAATGACGCTCTAGTAGCACTTAGAATACATTATATTCATAAGCTTGCATTTTTGCATTGCGAACAGTGCAGTAGTATGCAATATCACTGAATGTTGAATGGTTATTTCTCCGAACAAATCGCCCTTATACTTCGATTGTTCTTCTTTCAAGAACTTGCTGTGATCGTTGATTCAGTACGTATGAGGCCTCTGAGCAAACCAAGGACAAGATGGTTAAAACGAGTTTGGTAGACGTGTGTTAAATGTTGGTCATGATTGCGGGAAGATCGTGAAGAATGGAAAACCACTTAATTCTTTGAATTTCATAATGAGTAAATTACGTTCGAGCAATTAGGCTCCTAGGGCTTACGTATTGATTAAAGTTGACTGTGCAATCTAAAGTGTTTCAAACAATATAACATGTGAAATGATAAAACTGAATTGTATCCATTTCAGTGACGCGCAAAAACAAGACCAGAATACAATTCTAATCAACTTTAAATTGGTCTAAAATGTAAATGAGTTGTGGTGTGTACCATATATATACATCCTACATGAGCTTACCTTTTCTGCAAAGAGCTTCTTCATTTTTACTTTGACAACTGACTCGAGTAAATCAACATATACCCCCACCCATTGGTAGACCAACCGCTCGCATGTACTCGTAAATTGATTAATTTTAAAGTTATTTACGTTCTTGTCCACTTTATTATTTTAGATGCCGGCAGGTACAATCAATGAATTTACAAAGCCATTATTAAACCATATCGAAGGCATGGATGCCACACAAATTTATTGCATCTCCAAGTGTGGTCACCCACTATTGTCCACGTCCTGATTAATTCGTGGTCAATATTCTCGTTACAGAGAGAGTCTCATATCATTTAGCTTCTAGGAAACCACTCCAAAGCTAATTACAGTAGACGCAAAAGCCAGTTGTGTTATGCAAATGGACCACTTGAAAGTACATAGTCACATATTCAGTATGTACTTCACCTCAGTACAACCTCATACTGACAGTACATATTAAGCTACATCGTCTACACTTTACCCCATCACATTGCATTGACTTTGCACCAATGGAATTCCTTGTATAATTAGGAAATACTGCTAGGCAGCAAGGACCAGTACCGCATAAAGCTCCTTTTATCTTGTTCTCTCTGTCCTCCTATCTCCTGCCTGTACAGAGTGATGGGAAATGATTGACATTTTGTAAAATAAGACGGGGGGTGGGAAATAATACCTTTCTGTCTCTGTTTCTCTGGTTTTGGCGGCATGAAAAAATGATTAATTGAAAGGATTACAATAAGAGTATCCTTTTTGTCATTAAGATAGCCAGTCACTGACAGGACCTTTTTTTCTTTTTACTCCTACGAGTATTCGAGCACCCCAATCAGTTTATCATATTGTGCAGCATTTACTTGTGGTATCAAGTTATCTGGCTTAGAGTTAGCATTTAAGAACACCAGTGCTATTCTGATTCAGTTTTGTTCAAATGTCATGATCACATCACCAAAATGTATACATTTAGTAACTTTCTCCACATTTTTAGTACTTTCTTGCACCAGTTACTGTCTTTGGAAAGAGTGTTAGCAGGCCTCAATGAAGTATACAAGAGAAGGGACAATCAACTAGCTTTTCATAGCGAAATTGAAAAGATTTTTTCTTTTACTTGTTAAAAGTGGTAACATTGGTTATGGTTACTCCTACTTTGGCATACTTTTAGCATTCATTTGGCGGATACATTTGGTTTGAAAATCCCCATGGGAAACTTTGACGTCGACTTCATTTACATTTTGAAATTCCCACTTTGCATTGGCGTTGTGCTGTGCTAGATAATACCTTTGGCTTATTTATGTCAAACCCACCATGGTCCAGAAATGCTGGGAACGGAACCCCAAAGACATACGAATATTCGATTTCCATCTGCAGAAGCGACTTCATTCTTCTGTCTTGCCTGTTATCCACCTATTAAATCCTCTAGTTCCAACAACTTTGAAATAATACTAGTACTCCATTCAAACCACACGCGCCATTGGTGTATCTATCCACATGCATCTGTAGGTGCGGTGGGATACCACTAACTTGGAAATAGAAAAGGCAAAGGGAAAACTTTAATTAAAGGAAGATCATGGCGACCACCGAGACATTTGGAGCGAGGATTAATTCTGGAATTGGTTGAGAATCGACTGTTTTATTGTTGTTTAGGGCGTTTCGCAATGTTTACTAGTACGTGTACGAATATTCGCGACATCCAAAATAGACAACATGGAAGAGTTACCATAGCTACGATCACGTTGATGATGAGATTCTTTCGAATTCCTGTCACTAAGGAAGCAACAAATATGTTAAATTCTCTGAAATGTTCTTTTGTTTGAGTTTCATCGTCAAAGAGGATGGATGGCTGGTCTGGGCAGAGGGTTGGATTGATTTGATTGAAAAGAAAGCGATTTTGTATTGTGTCAGTTTGCTTTGTATCGTTCGAAAATGTTCAATACGATTATAAGGGATTGAGGGCAGATTAAATGTGTGGGTTGCTTTGTATTGAAATTCGAACACAGGAGTACGGATACGGATACGGATACACCGCAATCGGTAGTGAATATGTGTTTTTGCCTGGAAAAAATATTTACTTTTCCAAGGTGGTGTGCTGACGTGTTTTTGAGTTAATTAAACTTTGTTGGTACGGTGGGATATAAATACCAACTGAATCAACATAATTCTCTTACTTAAGACTGTGGATCGTTCTGGGATTTTCGATTCTTAAACTTGATGTTCATTGTTTGGAAGAAATTAAAACAGATGAAGCTGTTATTGTTTGGAAAGAGTGTCGTTAAGTTGAAGGATTATTGGAGAGTTATGTACTCATTTGGTAGGCAATATCGAAAAGACCTCTTTGAAGCAATTCCATTCATTAGTTTTGCCATAGCAGAATGTTTGAAACTCTGAAATCTGTTATTGATTCACTCGTCTGACTTCAAGATCAAGGCTAAGAACTCACTTAGACAGTCACTATAGGAGCCGGTGTCATATGCCCGTAAAGATTCGATTTTGCAGACATTGTCTACAAGTTTTATTCCTGTCGTGTAGATCCATATGATCCCTTTCGTTGACAATTCGCTTGTCCCACTGTGAGCTTTTTTTTAAATTCCTAGCAAACCAGCACGCCTTGCAGCTTTTAACGCCTATTGCTTGGCCCAAGGAAAGCCATACCATCTTGAGAATGTTACGAAACGCGAACGAATGGCTGATAATGTATGCAAGAAATGTGGCAGGTGACATTTTCCTGTTTTAATCAAAGACGCCTACTTAAGGACAGAATGGAAGATGTGGTACTTCACTTGGTAGTATGACTGCTGACTGTACCCGATTTGGCAGAGGTTTATTCGGTACCCAGCAACAATGGGATCATGATATTTTTAAAAAAGTCCCGTGATCTGCGGTAAAAGGGACAGAAGTATATGGCCTAATGCTTTGAGTGCTCAATTTCGACAGAAAAAGAAACGGGCTCTGGCCCCTTTTCTGCATATTGAGTGAAAAGCGAGCCTTGTCACTAAATACGGAACCTTTGTCAGCTGGTTTTTTTAAGAACCTGGCCCTTCTCAGCATAAGCAAGTTTTAAGAACAACGACTTTCGACTTTTCACATAGAATGTTAGGACGCTTAATAGACCACATATTGCCGAATAGCTCGGAGAGGTTTTAAACCGCTATAGTACCGCGATCTAAGAAGAAGAAAAAAAGTGTATGTAGTATGACATCTACTACTGCGACTTCTACCAAGAAGGAAGAACCCAGCGAGCTTTTACTCCTTGGACGAAATCAACGCTGTCACTGCAGAAATGATTACGCTGCTTGGGAAATGCAACACAAAAGCTGATCAATTTAATAAAGGGTAACAAGATAGCAATGACACTTTTTCCAATTGTTATTCAGTAAGGTTTGCCATTTCATCATGCATAGTTTTACGCTTGACGAACGTGCCGAAATTATTAAAAAATAATATCGAAATTCCGGCTCGGTTGTAAATGCGTAACGTGAATTTCGTCGTGAGATCGGTAATCATCATAGCTTCAGTGTGCAGCCAATTGGTCGCACTGTGGAAAAGTTTGAGCGTGAGTACACTCTCATGGATCTTAAGCCACCAACCAAACAGAGATTAGTCCGAAATGAAGAAAACATAGCTGTAGCGGCCAGTAACGAAGAAGACCCAGAAATGTTGATTCAGCGCCGATCAGCTAAATTGGGCATCGCCGGAGAGTCAACCTGGCTTGGATTTGTGCATACATCCATATAAGATAGTGGTAGCACAGGAATTGAAACCGGATGACCATATAAAACAACGTCAGCTCGCTAAGTGGGCGCTGGAATTATTGGCCGGAGATCCGGATTTTGGCAAAAACATCATCTTATGTCGACAAGCAAAATTGTTACTATTGAAGCAAATACCATTCACAAGTGTTCCGCCAAGCATCAATGCATCCACAAAGATTGACTACCTTATGCGGCTTATGGCATACGGCAGCATCGGGCCTTATTTCATTCGAAATGAGGAAGGACACACCGTAACCGTCAATGGTCTCAGGTACAGAGCAATATAAACCGACTTTCTGTGGTCAGAGCTCAACAACATCGATATATCAGAGCTGTGGTTCCAACAAGACGGCGCAGCATGCCATACAAGCGACGCAACGCTCGAAGTTGTGAAAGAGTTAATTTGGCGACTGAGTCATCTAACGGAAAGCGTTCATCAATTAGCCCCGCGATGGGGTTAAGCATTGTCATGCAAAAGGATCGGACAGTGCCTATAGACCAAGGCAGGTTTCTTTTCACCCAATTTGACATGCAATATGTCAATTTCTCCACAATATTTGATAGAGTTTATCGTTTCTCCTGGTTGAAGAAATGAAAAGTGGATTGGTATTTTCGATGTCCACCAAATTGTTAACATAACCTTTTTTGGGTGAAGATCGGTCTTGGAGGTGTGTTTTGGTTTTTCATCTGCATCCAACTACTGGCCAGATCTTTTATCATTATCATACAGTATCCACTCTTCATCACAGGTGGCTATCCGGTTCAAATTTGGTTCAGTTTGGTTTCTTTATGTAACCGATGGGCAGATTTCCAGGCGCCGTTGTTTTTGGGATTCGTTCAGTTCATGGGTACCCCATCGCGTTTCTTTACCTTTCTTATGAGACAAAGGTGTCGACTTATTGTCATTGGAGATACTGACATGTTTTGTGCAATCTCCCGCACCGATTTCGTTAGGTCCGCATCCACCGTTGCTCTTAAAACATCGTCGTCAATTAACGTTTCCGGCTTCCCACATGGTTTATTTTCGAGGCTGAAATCTCCCGACCGGAAATTTCCAAACTAACGTCGTATAGTGCGATCGTTTACCGCTACATCCTCAAGTGCGTCATTAATGTTTTCATTACCAATGACGCATTATGTCCCATTTTAAATTCATAAAGAAAGAGGGTTCGAATTTGAACAGCCGACATCATGGTAAATAATTCCTAGAAAAATAAATAACTGTACTTGAAACGAAACCTAAAATAATCACACGTCTCACACGTTATTTTATAAAAAAAGAAAACTTAACGTTCTGGCACAGATGAGAACTTCTTATTTCCGGCTGAGTGAAAATCGGACATTTCAACCAGTACTGGTACAACCCAGTAGATGTCATTGGTAACGTTGACAGCTGCTAAAACATAACAATTAGAAAAACAGCTATTGCTATCTGCATATTTCAGAAGATACAAATCAGCGGTTGTACTGTCGACAACTTGCTCAAATATAGAACATCGTGTCTGCTGCACGTCATTATGCAAACAAAGTAGTCTGCATATCTTGATAGGAAGCTATGCTTTCTCCAGTAGTATGGATGCTCATGCAAACTATTTTTAGTTTGCTCTACATGGTTGTGGACTTCCCTACCTATCGATATTAGACATATTGACAAATTGAAACTTTTTTAAAATACCTGGTCAATAAAACAATTCAACAATTAAATAAACCAAACGGTTACATGAAATACAGATTCAATATTATTATTATTTACTTCCATTGAAAATTAAATATTACATTTGCACATGTATAAATTACCTAATATAATGCTTGAGGCTTGCAAAGCTTATAAGATATTCTATCTCTTATTGTAAGCAATTATCTTTGATTAATAAAAAAATAAAAAAAATAAAAATACATCAATGTTACCGTTTAGATGGAAATGAGAGAAGGGGTGAAGGTTTTGCCATCGCAGTTAAAAGAACAATGAAACACGAAATGCTTCTAATTGTCAAAACAAAATTATAGTAATTGAGAACGTAGGTATTCAAAGATTTTTTGCTAATGGCAGCTCAATTAAAAGTGTGGTGTCACTGTTTTGTCATCCACAAAGACGAATAATCTTATTTTCGATTAGGAAAATGCTAAGTGGGACCGATTCAGCAGCGAAATGAGTCTGAAATCGAGGAATTATCAAAAAAATATTACCTATTGAAACCATTGACCGTAACCAATTAGACGCAGCTCTGGATTATTTTATGTACAAGTTCGCTACTCGATTTTATTGATCAGTCAGTGATTAAATGCTTGCAATGTGACTACTATTCTGCTATGCCATACGGTAGAACTAGTAAAAATATGTAAGTAATTTAGTAAGGTTTAAATAGATGAGAATAGAATTGGGTCTTGTTTGACAGAAACAAACAAAAGCTTTAACAGCAACAATAAAATTCCTCATTTCGAGCTTTAGAAATAAGTGTTGGAATAGAAAACCACAAGGTCTAGATAAATGCATCAAAACATTCTGGAATACAGTAAAGGTAATAACCACTAATGTATTGCGTGTGTAAAATGGGAAACGCAAAACTGTACTATAAAAAATGAGTAACACAAATGAAGGATAGAGGTTAGGAAAGGCTTTAGTCTATCCCAACCAGTTTTAAGAAAAATCAAAAAATAGGGAAACCTATTCCTACATGCTTCAGGTACCAGATAAAAACACTTAAAAACCATTATGTGATTGGATTATATAAAGATTTTCCAATACGGACTTGAATTTAATTTGTGAACGCACTCTTTCACTAATCATCAAACTGTCATTGTCAATTTATTCAGTAAACTCAACATTTTCATCATGATAAAGTACACGAACGAGCAACGTCTGCAAATTATAAAAATTTTCTACCGAAATTCGGAGTCGGTGACGGCAACTTTAAGAGCGTTGACTCCAATTTTTGGTCGTAATTCTCGCAGGCAATAACAAGTTTAGTGCACAAATTTGAGTCTACATATTCGTTGTGCGATGTTGCAGTGTCAGTGAGACAACGGGTTGGTCGAAGTGCCGAAAATATCGCTACCGTTCAGGCGTCCGTAGCAAACGATCCAAATCAGTCAATTCCCCGGCGTTCTCAAGAATTGGGTATCGCTCAGACCACATTATGGCGTATTTTGCGTAAGGATCTTGGTTTACACCTAGACAAGATCAAGCTGACTCAAAAATTAAAGCCGATGGACCATTTGAAGCTACCTACGTTCTCCGATTGGGTTCTGGAAAAGATGCGCCAAGATGATGAATTTCATCGCAAAATCATCTTCAGTGACGAAGCTCATTTTTGGTTCAATGGGTTCGTCAATAAGGCAAATATGCGTTATTGGTAGGGTGAAAATCCACATGTGCTTCATGAATCACCACTTCATCCACAAAAAATAACTGTTTGGTGCAGTTTGCATGCCGGCGGCGTTATTGGGCCATATTTTTTCGTCGACGATAACGATCGTCACGTTACTGTGAATGGTCAGCATTTTCGCGCCATGATCACCGATTATTTTTGGCCAGAATTGGAAGATATGGACTTGGACGACATGTGGTTTCAACATAAGGATGCCAGGAGCCACACAGCACACTCTACAATCGATTAATTGAATAGTAAGTATGGTGAGCGTGTTATCTAAAGAAATGGGCCAGTCGATTGGCCGCCTCGTTCGTGCGATTTAACGCCGCTTGACTATTTTCTGTGGGGCTACGTTAAGTCATTGGTTTATGCCAACACGCCGACGACGTTGGAAGAGCTCAGAGCCAACATTGAACGCGAAATAGCGACCGTTTCGGCCGAAATATATGGCCGAGTTTTAGAAAATTGGGTCCAACGAATCGACCGCTGCAAACGTGCCCGAGGTGGCCATATGAACGAAGTTGAGTTCCATTCATAAATGTTTTGATTGTTCTTCAAGCCGATAATAAAGTTTTTGAAATATCTCAAATAGTTTGCGTTTTATTTAAAAAAAAAGTTGTCAAGTCCTTATTTAAAAACCTTATATTTGTTAAAACGTAGAAAAGTGAAAATATGTTTTAAAAAAATTGCATTAATGTTTCAACTTTGTTTTGGAAAAAACAAAAAAACGATGACTGAAGTAATTTTTCCCCGATAATCAGGCGTCAATTGGTTGATCATCCAGGTATTGATCATCACTACTTTCTTAAGGTTGGTTGATGTAAAATAGTTTAAAATTTTGTAAAATTGTTTGGCCTCGGGTTTTTCAAGGAATTTTGACAGCGCTTTCAGATCTTCGTATTTGGCATTTTTGATTTGGTGTACAACTTTTTTAAGGTAACGGCGGGCTTTTGCTTCTTAGCTTTCTTTAACGGAGACTGTTGGTAAATCCCCCAAAATGCAATTTTGTGAAAAACCCTATCAGGTTGTTCATTTTCACATTCTAGCATTCTTTTAGGCCGCGTAGGGAAAGGACACTTTCTTGTGTACAATCATCATCAGTCAATTACTTGAAATGGAAGGAGTTTTATTCTACAGTTTTTAAATGCTTCCCTCTAGTCATCTGGAGTCTCTGTATATGTCTTTTGGTTAATCAAACTAATGTTAGGATCGCATTCGAGATAGGAATGCTCCCAGATCGGAAATATCACTTTCACCGAATCAAATCGTTTTTCTTCCACAACCATGTAACGTAAATATTGTATAACCGTGAAATTCTTATTTTGTCCGGCACACGAGTTACAAAAAATTGCAAGTTCCCTCACTTCCTCTGGTAAAACGTGACGATAAAAGTGGTGCATCATGGAACAAACCTCGTCAGCTCCTTATTTAGCTACTGATTCATCGTACGTATAGAATATGGATTGTGAATTCGATAGAACATGGATATTGAAACTGATGAAATTGAGCTGACGTTTATAATAGTAGTCCATTGTGATAGCTTCCATGGTCTTTAAATTGCAAATAGCGTTTGCGATAACATCTCTTGAGCTGATATTGTATTGCTGTATTTTAATGTGTACTTGCACCAGTGTTTTATTTCTGACATCATCATCCAAACATAGTTTTGACATCTCGACTAAAGATGACAATTCAGCCTTAAAAGTATCACAGGTGCTGCAGGTGTCTTTCTGTGGATATCCAAAGGATATGTTGAAATTATTTTCAAATATGGCCACGAGTACGATAACTTTGGCGCCAAAAATTGATAACGATTTTTTATAGAGGGGTCAAAAAAAAGCATTTTTTACTATGGGAGGGGGGTGGGGTGGAGGGGCTATTCTCCAGCTATATTTTTGTATCAATAGTTTTTAAGAAATTCGCATGCAAACCCAAAATTTTGATAAAAAAAATTTAAAAAATTAAGTTTGGACGAATTTTTTTCAAAATTGTGAAATGAAGTGCTAAATTGGATTTTGAAACGAACACAAAAAACCGAATGGACTTATGTCGTCTGAAAAAATTGAAAATTACTATTTGTTTTTTTTTTTTTGGCATTTACATGGTCTTCCCTTGAGGTAAGTAAATGAATATAATAAATTAAACGTCTGGCAGGCGCCTATATCAATAGTTTTCTTAATTAAGAGTACACGGGTGATTAAGGGATTTCAACTCTCTTTTCGCAGGCGGCAGGTCCCGTTCATGCAACTTCGTTGCAGCGCTCGGGGTATGTGCTTTTCGTCAGGCAGGCGCCTATGTCATCAATACTCTTCACCTACAGTACTCATTCCAAAATTATAGAAAATTCACATGTTCAAATATTGTAGCAAATTATTTACTTTGCGTGGTATGTATGTTTGTACTTTGCGTAATGTATAATGCACTTGATAATAATGCAAAATATAACCGAACAATAGGTGACTTTTGTACTGTTGTTTTGTTTTTCATACACATGTGGTAAAGCGTGTAGTTATTGATATTCACAAAGGTCATTCTATGTTCAACCTTATTGCGAATCGGGTATTATTTATTGTGAATAAGCAATGGCGGCTAAGCACCCTCTAATCCATCCTAAACTAAATAACTTCTCAATATAGTATTTTGTTCGTTTGCGGATTTGGTGTCGACAAACAAAAACAGCACTGCTTTTTTAGAAGAAATTGGTCTAATTCCCACTAAAACATCAACTCCCCCACTGTGTTGCAATTTACGGATGAAAGTGGAAAAATGCAAAAATATAAAGTTCGGTTGGATGTGGCGATGCTAAAAAAAAGCTCTAAAAAAAAGGTGACAAAAATTGTAGGTATACAATTAACCCATCTATCGGCATATTTTTCCATGGGCCTCAATATCGGCTAGAGATTCGCGAGGTTCTTGCGATAATTATCTCTTTTATGATCAAAATGACTGTGAACACGGTTTCTCAGGTAAATTAATTAAATCCTAAGTTACAACTTTATGTTTATTTTCAATATTGTTGTATATTATTTTTTTAAAATTAGCATTTAATCGGCGTCATCATGACAATAAAAATGAAATAAGAAAAACTACTATAATAGATTACTTTAACTATTGTCGTGAAATAGCCGAAATTATATCGTCTCACGTTGATGTTAAGATTGGCAGCAAAGAAAAAACTGTACAAATCGACGAAACTTTTCTTACGAAAAGGAAATACCACAGAGGCGGTATTACTGAACAAATGGCAATCGTGGTATTGGGGTTGTTTTGCAAAGAAGATAAGGTCGGGCGGTTTCTTAAAGTAAACTCCAAATATAAGGAAGGTTGTTGGCCTTATATCCATAAATACGTTGACCCCAACACCAGTCGTATTTGTAACGACAGCGCGCGCCAGTATATAGGTGTTGAAAACATATTCTCTAGTTCCACAACACATGAAATTACGAACCACAGCAAAGGCGAATATGTTAACAAGACCGATGCAACCAACACAATTATTGATCTGGAGAATCAGAACAAGCTTCTGAAAAAAACAATTTTATGCCGAAAAACAACAGACCACCTTCATCAATATTAGCGCTTTTTTTATCGAAAATACTGCCTTGAAAAAAAATATAAGGTCGATTTGGGCTCCCAAATTAAGGAATTTTTGCTGGACGTAAAAAAAGTATACGCATGATTTATCGATGGTAAAGAAAGTGTAGGTTTGCAATTAAAGGACTTCGACCCTCCCACCGTTCGCAGTGAGCACTTAGAAGTTATTTTAACGACAAAAAAACCTCGGCTTCTTACCATCAATGACGAACTCAACGAACTCGACAGTAAAATCCAGTACGGACGATGATTTTATTGACGAGACTTACTCGTACATACCTTTTTAATATGTACATTAAAAATCGACTTGACTACTTTTAACTAACTACTGACTTACTGACAAACTGACTGACTGCGACGCGGAATGCAATGGAATTCTACCTCCTCGTGGAGCATTCTGGGTGACGCTAAATGATTTGCAATACTTTACTTACAAAGATGATAGGTTCATCAACATTAATCCTCAAAGTGAGATCACCGTAAATACCAAAAAACAAAAATCTCATAGAAAAGTAGTTTTGGTAATTTTCAATTTTCTTAAAAACCAGACGACATAAATCCATTCGGTATTTTGTGTTCGATTCAAAATTGATATAGGCATCGACCACAGAAATCTAAATTAGCACTTCATTTCACAATTTTGGAAAAAATTGGTCCAAACTTCATTTTTAAAATTTTTTTTATCAACATTTTGGGTTTGCATGCGAATTTCTTAAAAACTATTGATACAAATAATATAGCTGGAACTTAGGGTTGAAGAATAGGTTTCGGACTTTCGAAACTGGCACAGTACTTTATTGTAAGTGTTGCCGTTGTTTTTTTTAGTAATTTTTTTCCATTTTTAGTCATTTTTTCACTCCCAAGGAGGTTACTTTTCACCCCACCTAGTATATTAATAAAACAAATTTACAGGGTTTCTGTAAGTCTGTATTGGAACAACAAAATTCGGGCTGTAAACAGCAGCAACCCTAATATGTTTCTGCAAATATATAAAATATTTAGAAGTAAAGATCAAAACGACCTTTCATGTCTAAAGATCGCCGGAACGACGAACAACGAGCAATTACTGTTAACAGAATGCATAAATCCAGAAGAAGCTATCGATGACAATTTCTTTCTGATAGAAGATGCGCAGGAGAAGGTAGAGGCCATAGGAGCATTTTTCCAAGAAGTGTACAAGGTGAATGAAGTCATTGGCCTGATTCGCGACCTATAAAATCAGGTCCTACGTTCGAAATGAAATAGAGAATTGGCGATTCGAGAATTCAGAGTTCACTAAGTTCAATGACGAAAATATGGCAAATAATGTCATCGCCATCGAGAGAGTTCTACCTCCTTTCATTTCGAGGGAAGAGGTCCATGCGATCTTCGAATCACTGAGAAGTAAGAAATCAGTGGGAACCGACAAAATTTCAATCATTGTGCTTCAACATCTCCCAATAGAAGTGGTAGACATATCCACCACCCCGTTTAATAATGCTTTGAATAATGCTCATTATCCAGTGCATTGGAAAACAGTGGTGCTGCATCCAATTCTCAAAAGGGATAAAGATACATCCAATCCGGCAAATCTTCGGTCGATAAGTCTCCTTCCCAATATCAGCAAGGTATTCGAAAAGGTGATCAATAGAGTCCTGACTAAGTGGGTCGAGGACAAAAATATAGTTCCGAATAATCAATTCGGTTTTAAGGCGGGACATGATATCTCACATCCAAACTGGTATCTGATATCCAGTGGAATAAAAGCAAGAAAAAATGCACCGGTGCGTGCCTGATTGACTTAAAGAAGGCGTTCGACACCTTATGGTTCGAGGGACTATTCTTCAAGTTGAACAGGCTGAGTATAAGTAAATCACTGCTTTACATTCTTTTTGATATGCTCACCATTAGTTAGTTCATCGTGAAGAGTATTTGATATTAAATATAGTCTGCAACAAGGTGCAGTTAATTCGCCGATCTTATTCAACATTTACACAAGCGATCTTGTGAGCTCGCTTCGCCATGCCATAGCGTACGTAGACGATTTGATCGCGTATAGATCAGCTCCAAAGATCGAGGTCATAAATACGCTCTTGCAACGTGACTTCGAAAAGATTAAACGATATTGCGATGGCGGGAAATTGAAGATTAACTTTCAGAAGTCGGAAAACATCCTCTTTAGGACGCCGTAGCCTGGAGCTTCTAGGGCTACCAGAAAAAATTGGAGTAAGTTCTCGATCATTGGACAACACGGGCAGCCTCTTGCCTGTCGAAATGTAGTCAGATACCTTGGGATCTGGCTAGATCAATATCTGTATTTTAACAAACATATAGATGTTGCTCTGGCCTAGCTATTAAAAAAAAAAATGTATAAAAGAACTAAGAAAGGGTAACAACTTATTGTTACAACAAATATTGTATAGAGTAAACTAGTTTATAAGTAGTTTAAGGTTTTTAAGTAAGTTTGTAAGTTTTATCTATATAAAAAAAAGCAAAAAGTCTATTCATTAAGACTTTTGTAACATAAGTTATTTTCTTAGTTTGAATTTTTGAGTCATTACTTTAAATATGTTAATTATACTGTAATGTCGGAAGACACAGTATAAGTGATAGATTTAACTTAGAGCGCCCGCATGGGGCCAGTAAGTTATTGTAATATAGTACAAGTTGATTAAGCTTATGTTTAAGCATTTTTTTGTTTAGCTGTAATTGTAAATGAATTGCATTTAACAAAAGTGCATATACTCGTAGAATGAAAATTCATGGACTTCAGTATATCTTTCGACACTTTCAACCATGGGAAGCTATTAGAAGCGCTGGAAAGATGGGATACGTGGATACGTGGCTGATTGATTTAAGGATTATGTACACAGCAGGCTGTTTTACGTCAAGATTGAGGGCGTGATAAGTATTAAAAAGAAGCTACAGTTTGGAGCCCCTCAGCGATCAAGAATCAGGGATTCTCTTCATCCTATACACGAATGAGCTACTTCGCGTCTTTAAGCAGAGCATCTCATTTCATTTTGCTGACGATATGGCGATTGTGATCAATCACAGGTTATTGAATACGGGCGAAGATAATGCGGCAGGAGTTCGATGCTGCAGTGAAATAATGCCGTGACAACGTTTTGATTATCAATGCCTCAAAAACCAAGACGATGAAAAAAAAGTACTAAATTTTTTTTTTTCATGAAATCATATTACATTTATTTTAAATATTCAAATCTATCGCTTTAAGCTTACTTCAACTATAAAACTTTTAAAACACAATCTTCTGCAGACAAGCATATGGCTTCACAGTAATTATAAAAATTATTAACTACTTTTTAAATCTACCAATAAAATCTAAATCCAAAAAAAAAAAAATTTACAAATCCCCGCATTAAAGGATGGTAGCCCGGTATTGCTGTCTGGTGCCAAAAAATCGGATGCTCTAGCTAACGTTTTCTTTGTAAATCATTCAATAAAAATAAATATAATTAGCAGTGAAAAAAGTACAATACATTCAACATTCTACATACTCGTACACTTAACTATCACTCACGCTTTAAAAATCGAAAATAGTGAACTTGTATCACTAGTGGATGCGGTGTTCTCCCTAGTTCATCTAAAAAATTCTAAGTCATCAGATTTTGATGGGATAAGAAATTAATTTATTCAAAGCCTTCCAAAATGCGGTTTGACTCTTTAACTGCTGTCGTATACAGGGATATTTTCCTAATGAATGGAAAATGGCAAGGGTTATACGCATTTCGAAGCCAATTAAGAGCGCTTGCCTGCCCAACAGTTATAGGCTTATAAGCTGACTTAGTTCTTTACGCAAGTGTTTTGAAAAAATAATTAAGTTCAGATTAACGACCCATCTAACTGATAACAATGTATCGGCTGCAGAACAATTTGGTTTTAGACCGCATCATCATTAAATTCATCGCATAGCAAATCACATAAAAAATAATTTTTTAATTGGAAAAAGTACTGTGTGAAAGCTTTCGACACTGTATGGCACAATGGTTTGATGCACAAACTACTATCCCTAATTTCCAAATATATTTGATTTTGTCAGTAAACAACTTGCTATCAGTTTGATATCAACTGCCTTTCCTCGGGCAGACGGCTTAAAATCATGTCTTAAAATAATTTCATTAAATTTTTATTAATGAATTGAATATTGAAAATAATAAAATACCTATCTACGAGTATGTATCTAACTGCCTTCCTAATGGAAGCAGGTGTTCAGTGATCGGTCCAAACCCCTTTCAATATTTACATGCATCGATTTTTCAAGACTAAGTAATTATGAATCACTTGGTTTCAAATTTACTTCACCAAACTGATGTACGTATAACCAATTTTCGAAATTCGTTTGTTACTTCCTACTTCTCAATTTATTGTTGTTTTTTTTTTTACATTATTTATATACTCGTATTTATTTCATTTTTTAAATTAAGTAATTATTCCATTTATTTATTGCTCATTATTTATTTTTTTATTATTATTATTATTATTATACAAACTAACAAAAATAATCTTAAATTACTAAGTTAGTATGAACAGTTTTAGAGAGCACAAGCTGCATAGGCTATCGGCTCGTATTTTTTTATTTATTTACTATTGTTAAATTATTTATATTTGTTAATTTATTAATATTTATTAATACCGTACAATTTTAGTTGAAATCGAGGTCATATAATATATGTACCACCACTTCACCCATTTCGATCCTCAATTTTTTAAGAAGGTTTTTTCCAACAGCAATAATTTTGTCAATATTATATGAGTTTTCAGTAGTAAGGTAACAAGAGCCAAATCTCTGTAAATTGTGCAAAATTTTTACTGAAAATCAAGATACGAGTAAGATACTATAAGATACTTGACATTTGGACAATCAATTGTAGGTACCTAACTTTTTCATGAATGTCCAAGAACTGCCAAAATTGGCATCACAGTCTGTAAGTGCAAAAAAAACACCCTGCTGGATGACGCTCACGTGTTAGTTCTTTCGAGAACAGACCCAGCATTCCTTGGTTGCTTGTAACATCTTTCATGCTTCTATAATCATATTGCCAGTTTCGCAAATAACCTTAATTTGCAAACAGCGTTGCCCCACGTGAACACTATGCGTAAAAGTTCAACAGGGTGCATGGGCTAACAAGTGCATCATGTGGATACTCACCTTGTAAATCGCCTACAACCGGCTTCAAAAACACGTTTCAACCAGCAATCAAACTAATGGCATTAAAGACTTATAATCTCTTTTTCGTTTCTATTCCGAAGAATGTAAACACGATTCCGAGTAGGTGCACCCTTCAAACTAACTTACATAACGACTCAAAGTTAAATCAATGGACGTACATAGTCAATTTCTTAAGAACTAAAAATAAACACTCAACAAGTTCTCCTGGCAGACTTAGCATCGACATCTTAACTAAACACTGTTGTTTGAAAACTTTACTTCAGTCGCCTTCCCTTCAATTTAAAGGCTCATTCATACACAAACACACACAAGAGCATACAGCTTTTCTTTGTGAGAAAAAGGCTATGAAGGTACTCAAAGACCTAATTATTGCCAACAATGTCAGCAAAGTGTGGTCGAAGTTGGAAAGACATCTGTGGCGCACAGACTTTAAAACAATACCAATGTCCGTCATTTATTGCGAATAAGTACATAGTTAAGAACACCCTTTAGCACATAGTAAGAAACTTTTCACTCCCTTCAAACCAGAACACTAAAGTGTGGGAAAACTTTTCGAAAGTCTTTCTACCCTTCAAGGTAGAACTTCATCTATTGTACTCGTATATACGAGTACGAGAACATCTACATCTTGAACGTCATCAAAATTTTCATCAGAAACTACAAGTGGCAGTCGAACTTTCTTGCATAATTACTTTCATACATTCTAGTACAATCAACTTGTTGTCATAATAACTCACCTCTTCTGTAGAAACTTCCTTTTAAAGTCCCGAAATACGCCGCTGCGGTCCTCTTCGTTAACAGCACGAACTTTTGCCTGCAATGGTATCAGGTGGCGATTTGTAACTCCGAAATCCATCTGAACGTCGATCACTAGCAGCAACGTGAATACAATCAGCGTGGCACCCAGGCTAATGGCCAGACGTTCCTTTAACTTTATCGAACGCAGGAGCCCCATGGCTATGGTCTCTTTGAAAACCGTGGCGGGTGGCGGTTGATTGACTTCAACTGGAGTCTCAACTCCAGCGGTTGATTGAAAATTTCCACCGAAAACTCGGTCTAACTTCTGACAGCCATTGACATCGGTGGTTTTGGCTGGGTTCGATGTTTTCGATGTTTTTGACACAATACCACAATTTACTATATCAGCTTTTCGAATACGTCTACGCACTACACGCTTTCTCTTCGAATCATCAACGACTATTTCAGTCGCAACCACTCGTAGATCACGACAATTATGAGTATTCGAATCGACCAATGATGACGGAGGTGACAACAGGCGACTTTCACTGCCGGCCGAGTTCAGGGGCACACTACCGCTGTTCGTTAATTCAGTTGGACACTTATTGCTGCAGTCAGCAGCACACGCCGTTCCTAATGGGGTTGAAACGATGCACTTGCTACTGTCCCAATTGCAGCAGTCATCAGTTTCGCCAAACGTCAATGATTTGCTGACAGTCGATACCGGCGGTTGGCTGCGGCTACGTTCTGAAGGCAAACCTTTATAATTGCTCGTATCTGTTGACCCAGCAGTGATGTCAGCGATTACGGCTAATGACAGCGATGACGGATATTCGTACACTTCAAATTTTTTACCGCACGATTCCAATTGATGTTGCGCAGATACTGAATCGGTAGATCGATGAAATTTTCGTAGACGTTCTGCGAGCGTTTTCTGCTGTCTTACTTGAACTGGATGCGCCTTATCAGCGACTGAGCAGAGATGATTTACACTCGAAAATGTTGGAGATGAGGTGGTGTCTGCCTGTTGATTCTGGTTGTTCAAATGATGATAAGTATGACTATTGTTGACACAGCTGGAATGGGAAAAAAAGAAAATTGCAAAACAAACTGTAATTAGTTTTATTGAGTGAGTGAGTGAGTGAATAAACGGAAGTGTTTTGTTTTAGGTTTAGTAAACAAACAAACATATAGGTCATATCTTTGTCTTTTTTTTTTAAGAGAGAGGATTTCTGACAGGTACCTGTTTTGAATGACTGGTAGTGTGTCACTATTAACTTTCAGTTTCCGTTTCCTATTCAATGGCAATGGAACACATTCTGTGGGACACTCATTGGATCAGTGAAATCCAAATTCGATTTACCACTCAAGGTCAAAGAAATGTCAGACTAGATTGGTTATACGTTCTACGTTCTACTGTATCCTAGAACGAATGCACATACTTGTATTCGTAGCCGTAGTCGTAGTCGTAGGCTTAGTTTCTGCTGTTGTTGTTGTTCTTGTTGTCGTTTGTATCTGGTAATGAACTAAATTTTCATTCTAAAGGTTCAGCTTTCCCCACTCTGGTTCTCAGTGGGGCAGTTTGTGTGGGATTTGCATTTATATTAAATTAAATTAAGGTACACATTCAGGTGGCTTCCAGAAGGCAGGCCCACAGCTCCATATAGGTGCGAGTACACTTGTACAGGGGTTGACTTTAAAAGTACGCCACCAGGGTCAGGTGTAGTGTATCATGGCGTATATTGTTCTCTCTTGATATAGTCTATATACGCGCTTGGGTGTAATTCAATGCTGCAGGTGGTCATACAAAAGATTTTTCTCTTTTGATTTTATTTTTGGTATATTTTTTTCGTTTCATAGTGAAATGAAAAGTAATTTGGTGTTGAATAGAAAATATTGAAATTTACCTGAATGGAAGGAAAAATGGGGAAACAAAATCTAGTTCAGGTAAACAAGTAGCTTTATTGAGAGCTGGAGGCAGGCGTAGGGAATGTCAAAGAGAGATTGTTTTTTTTCTTTCTTTTTTTCTTGCTTGAGATAAGATCGGAACTCAAACTTTTATTTGACACTGCAGGAGGAGTCTAATAATATGGTGTTACAGAGTGCATTTCTCTTCTATTAAAGCGATTCTTATTGATTAGAGGGACACGTTGTCGCCATCCTCCATTTATGTCTTGTTGCAAAAAAAACATCAAATTCAGACAAAATGTTGTTATTGAATCTATTTTTCGAGGCTGAGAGCCGTGATATTTCCTAATATGTCTTACATACTTTCGAACCACTATAGCAATGAAGTAATACAATGAGCACATTTAACGTTGAACGACTGCAATTGTAACAGACCATCAGAGTCCTTCCCGATCGCTTATCTATGTATGTTAGGTCCTATGCAACCAACATTAAGCGCTGAAGACCATCGGCATCGATGTCATCGATGCCCAACTTCATGAAACCCTTGGTTTGATGGAAAATGCAGACAAGCCCACGTGAGAAAACAACTCGCCTACGAAGCGGCACTGCATAGAAGACCGAAAGTGTGAGCTCTAAGAAGAACGAAGAAGGGAAGAACACGGCTTCTCCTGAGGAAAAATAAAGAGTGTGAGGTGCTGTTCTAGGAATAATATTCAGAAATTTCACCAGAAAGTGAATAGTATCCTTATTTGAATGGCAACTAGACCCGAATAGAGGCCTGTAAAGATGAACAGTAGAGTCACAGTCAGTTAATGAAAACAGTCAGAAATTCCGGCACCAGACAGAATGAACCATTCGACCTCCCTACCTATTATCTCTCACCTTCAGCGTAGCCGAGGTGACTATTAAAATTTTTTTGTTCTTAACTTGCTTCTTTACCAGCATCTCATCTACACTCCCCTACTCCTAGGTGCAACATTTTACTACTAAATTTACAACTAAAACTCCTGCGGTTTTGTCCATAGACCACTCAAGTCTATGCCAAGTAAGTGGCGTCCCTAACTCAATCAGCAGGCAACTAGACCTTATTTTCACGAGCAATACCATTAACTCCACAGTAACGTATTGTCTCTTAATTCTATCAACTATCGATAACTTTCACCCACCTCTCCTTCTCTCATTTTTCTACAACTCTTCACCACAGTCCATTTTTTCCCCTACTCTATCTTCTTTCAACTTCCGTAAAGCTAATTTTTGCAAAATTAATATCTATCTCAGCTAACCTTTTTTTGATCTTACTAACATACCAATCTTTATCTGATGCAGTCTCCATATTTTACAGTGAAATATTTAATTCCATTTCTCTTTACGTACGTTTTTCTCCCCTCTACTACCCCGCCGATGTATAACACAAGACTTCGCTCTCTACGAAACAAATTATGGGCAGTGTTTCTTCGCACCAATTCTGATTACTCTTCCAATCTACCTCCAATTAACCCAGCTCTATAACTGCCTCCATCAGCGCTTTCTCGTAACAGCAAAGATCAGCCATATGAGCGATCCTAAGACTTTGTATCAATTCGGTTATCCCCTCTCTCTTTCTCGTTCGATAATATATCTACGACCAACCCATATACTATTGAAAACTATTTTGCAAACTTTTTTAAACAGTCATTTGCAGACAACCTCTTCGTACCCGACTCCATCTATTTCAAGTACCTTCCCAATATCTCCATTGACCTCTCTCTCTCTCAACCTTTTGATCCCACTCTTATCGAAGAAAAGTTACAAAATCTCAATGGTGAATTTGTATCCGGTCCAGATGGGCTCCCAGCAATAATTCTCAAAAAGTATGCCTCCAATATTTTGTACCAACTTTCCTTCCTATTTCATCTATCCCTCACATAATGGTTATTTTCCCAAAGTTTGGAAGACCTCTTTCATAACATCGGTCTATAAAAATTGATCAAAAAATAAAGTAACTAACTACCATCCCATTGCTAAGCTTTCTCACATACCTAAAATGTATTTTATTGGACGTGCTAAGCTTTCAGTTTAAGTCACTTATATCACCCAGTCAACATGGAATTCTGAAAGGTAGATCAACTACTACAAACATAGTTGAATTCGTATCCTTGCGTTTTCAGCTCTAGAAAATGGCAACGAAATCGATGTTATTGCTACATGTTATTAATATCAATATCAATATCATATCAATTGATCCTTTTGCAATTATCTTCCTTCGGTTTTGACCTAATATCATCTAAATGTATATCTTCTTATCTCGAGAACCGTTATTATAGCGTTCGTTTTAGGTCAGCCTTCTCAACCCCGTTTTTAGCCATTTCTGGTATCCCACTAGGCACCCATCTAGGTCCCTTCTTTTTCATTTTAACTATAAACGGCCTTAAGAGGATTATTACATACAGCTCCTATCTATTTACGCCGACGACACTAAGTTCTCCAAAACTATTTCTTCACCCAAAGACTCTATTCTCCTTCAAGAAGACTTCGATAGGTTTTCCCCTTTGGTGTGTAAAAAATTGCTTAGAGATTAGTGTTTCCAAATATCAATCTATAACTTTGTCACGTAAGTGCAATCGACTTTATTTTCTGCATGGCCAGCCTATACCCCAGGTTCAATCCTTCGCGGCCTTGGAATATTATACGATAAAGAGTTTAACTTCCGTTCGCATATTAATGAGATAATCCTTAAAGCCAACTTATAGCTTGGTTTTATCAAACGATGTTCTAAAGAATTTTGCAACCCCTATGACATATTGTCGAACATGCCAAGTGAGTTCATATATCATATATCGACAATATTCAACGTCGTTTCCTTCGAGGGCTACCCTAGGATGAGCCTTTCATCTTACCTCCCTATCGCGACCGCCACAAATTTCTTAACTTGAGTTAAGTTCTTGCTCTCTAGTTCATTACAGTTCTATTTATGCTGTCCTCGTCTTTTCTATATTCCAACCCATCGCACCTCTTATGGTTCCAACGAACCAATCTCCCGCATGCTCCGTAAGGTTAACTCAAACCTCAGCCAAGAATAAGTGAATTCAGATTTCCAATTGCATTCAGAGTAGTCTTACATTCTGAAACTGGGTTCAGTAAGGCTTTAAATGCAGCTTGGTTTTCGCAACGGACATAAATACCTCGTCCGTAAATAAAGGATTGGAAAATACTTAGCTATATTCACTTAGCTGATCCATTATTTTACAATCCCTAAAAAATGGATATGTTGTAGGAAGCAGATCTGTTTTTCGATCTGACTGAAAAGTGCCAAATCAAGATTTCCGGTAATTGAGCTTAATCTCGTATAGAACTCGTCGCAATACCTAGGCACTAGTCTGACGAAGTTGGTTGAAACCTTTTGGAAACTAGAAGGTATTTCCAATATACTTATTCGTCCTCCTGAGTATATTATTTGCGAATAAAGTTCTCCGGATGTCAGTTCGTATTTGAACTTGATCAAGTGCAGTTGTCATCTCGCAACATTAATTTTTCTTTGCTAGTAATCGCCCCAAAATTAACTTGCGATAGTGACCAACAACAAAATATACAATCAGTGAATCAAACGTGCCTTCCGATCTTCTTTTTCGGGGTAAGTGAACTAAATGAATTCACAAACATTAACACAGTTCAGTGGTATATAGCAAACTAAGAATGAAAGGGGGGAACCCCCTATAGACCACAACCGGTTCAACCACCTCGAGTCTGGGTGTGTGTTAGGCCGGGGTAAAAAACAAAACAAACGGAAGTTCTACGAATGAGAGTACCTTCAATCAATAATGATAACAACATCCCTCACTTCATTGTAGTTCTGGTACTGAAAAAGTTAGAGATAGCTTGCGACCACTTTCCACGTATAATCCCTATCAGATCAACCGCGGCCTGGAATTCATCTCAAAAGATTTTTTGGATGTTAAAGCCATGAGATCAGGAGACCTACTGGTAAAGGTTACAAACCTGCAGACAGCCGAAAAATTCCTTAAAGCAAAATTCGTCGACCTGATTCCAGTCAAAATCACAAGCCAGGCAAATGTAAACACGGTTATGGGTAAAATATATTCTCGGTACATTGTCGATCTGTCAGAAGAAGAACTATTATCCGAACTCAAAAAATTCAACGTGATCTTTCATTCCGATGATGAAAAAGACAATAACGAGCTAGTAGCAGCGGGTGCTGCTATAATTACTTTTGATTTGATTCAACGACCAGATGAAATAAGAATTGGCTGGCTGAACTCTAAAGTCGAGGAGTTTATTCCAAACCCAATGCGTTGTGTTTCGTGCCAAAAGCTTGGGCACACGAAAAACCACTGCAAAAACTCGGTGATTTGCCGAGAATGCTGCTTCCACCTCCTCATACTTCTTGCCAACACATCTTCTACATTAATTGCAATGAAGAAAACCATGCGTCATACGACCCCGCTTGCCACTATTTTCTTAGGTACAAATCAGTGAATAAAATTAAAGCTGATCGTCGCTGCACTGTTCGAGAGGCCTGGCATATTTACAACAATAACCCCGCACTTCACCAACTTTCAGCTCCATGGCAACGAAATACCGGTAAACCAACAATGGCCGAAATCATAAAGAAACGCACACTCTGGAAACAAACGCTGACATTATTATTTCTCCAAAACCCAATATTTCCAATAGCTCCTCAAATAAACCCACTCAATACCAGCAAAAATTTCTGCTAGCAATTCCAACTAAATCTACCACTGTCCAGTATCCCCCTTTCGACCAAATAGCCCTGAAAAAAGCTCAACACTAATCAAAGCCAACATCGAACGCATACAATCAACATCATCAAATACTAACACTATAGATCTGGAGACTGAGAGAAAGCTCTCTCTTTCTTCAGCCATACATGGAAATAAAGAACAAGCCTTCCCAACTAGAATAATTTCTACTCAGTATGAGTCACTCACACAACTAACCAATCCTAATTCAACACACTCAAAAGAAAACAATAAATTACAGTAGAGATAGTTTCATTGGAAATTGATCTCTCAATCCTCCAGTGACCTCCAAGGGTATTCAAACAACAAACATGCTCTTGAACTTTTAATTTCTAAATATAATCCCGATATCATAGCACTACAAGAACCACATATTATCGCAAAAAAACCCTCAAATATTTTAATATGAAAATCTACAAGCCGTTTCATTTTAACAAACCCTATCAGTATTCAAAGGCAGGAATAGGAATGCTTGTAAGGGAAAATATACTAGTAACCTCACACGTTACATCCACGTCCAATCTGCTCCATCAAACAATAACTATCCAAACAAAAAAGCCATTACTTATAACATACATTTACAGAGAACAGGACATACCAGTAAGCTTAGTGGAATTCCGTCAGCTAACAACTGCAATCATATCATCCTGGGAAACATATATGTATGCTGGAAACACTCTTTGGGGCTCCAGTGCTCTAGGGAGCACTTTTGACGAATTTGCAAATGATCGGTTCACCTAATATGTTCAGCACTAGAAATACTTTTACAGCCATTGATGTTACTCTTGCGTCATGGGAGGTATTAGGTACAAGCAAAGATCACATGCCCATCATAATTCGAACACCAAGAACCCCTTGTAAAAGAAAAATAAGTGCAAGGTTTAAGGAAGAGATATCAAACTGGGATCTCTTTAAATTAACATCGAGTAATCTATCATCTAAAACACCTGTGTCTTCTAATGTAAACCGAGACGCTGCAAAAGTTAAAAAAATAATTAGAGAATCTGCAGCAAGATCTATCCCGACAACAAAAATAAAAAATACGCATACGTAAAATCCTGTATGGTTTACAAAAGAAATTGCAACACTCTGTAAACAAAAAAAAAAAGCTTGGGTGAAATTACGTAGGAATCCCATCGTAGAAAACTGCATTGCGTACAGAAAATGCTTTACCAAATTTCGAAGAGAGTCAATTCTGGCAAAAACAACATCGTGGGAGAACTTCGTTAATACAATGGACTCTTTGGAGCAGAATAAAATCACTTCGAGCTTCAAACCCACAAACTTCCCTACAACTCTTATTAATGAAAGAAATAATACCCAACACCTTTGCCCAATTATAGGAAAACTATAGCTCCAACAGCACTTTCCCGCACAACTTGATCAATTCCAAACAACTTTTTTCGATAAACGATCTACCATCTTAGGGGACGCAGGTAAAATATCTTGCTGAGCAAATAACAACTGCCGAACTAGAAATGACTATCTGCACCGCAAAAGGAACTTCTCCGGGAAGTGATAAGATAACATACAATATGATAAAACACTGCGATAAAAATCTAAAAAAAAAATCTGTACTTTATACAATAATATAATAAGTACTGGTAATATCCCACATGATTGGAAGAGAGCATTACTTAAGCCCATTCTAAAAAAAAAACACAAATATCTCACTTGTTTGAAGAATATCTCACATATCACTTCTCCCAGTTCTCTCCAAAATTTTTGAAAAAATCATAGCAAGACGAATTGGTTGGGAAATAGAAGAAAGGTTACATCCAGCACAACACGCCTTTAGACAAAATAGGGGTGTCCAAAGTTTGTTACATCTATTAGAAGCAAAACTTGTTAAGAATCTTTCGTTGCGGAAACATAGCGTAGTTCTATCAGCTAACCTTGAAAAGGTTCTCGACAGGGTAATGGTCATTCCAGGTATTAAACAGCTTAGTTCATGAGGGATACCTAAAAATATCTTAAAGATTGTCATTTCATTTATGACAGGTTGAACTTTTCAGGTTAATGTAAATGGATTTAAATCTTCAATAGTTCAAATGGAGAACGGGGTTCCTAGCGTAGACGTAGCCAATATACGCGGCCTGAAAAGTAATCACTTTTCTGCGTACCTCCACGTCTGTAAGTACAGACCAGTTGTTTTGGCACTTAGTGAAACACAAGTAGATCCCCGCCCACACCTCTCAGATCATTCTGATCTGAAGCTACCTGGCTACGAACTAGTGCCATTATTCTTCTCTCACCGCTGTCTCGCCATTTACGTGAGTAGTGATGTAGCTTACCAAACTCCACCACAATGTGATCCATGTTCCAATCCGGAACTCAAGCTCATGTGGTTAAAATTCCATCTCCGTAAGCAAATTATCCACTACTGCTTTATTTAAAGAAGTCCTGAGGACAATTTTCGACAAATTCGACTTTTAACGAGTTCGATGCGCTGTCTGACTCCATTCATAGAATTGTATCCCTGTATCCTCATACTGAAATCGTTATTACGGGCGATTTTAATATACACAATTCTGGGTGGCTACGACATTCTGGACAGACAACACACGAAGGAAGGTATGTTGAGATCTTCGCTGCGGAAAACAACTTAACGCAGTTTGTAAATGAGCCCACGCGAATACCAGACGTTGATAGTCATACCGCCAACACCCTGGACTTGTTTTTAACTTCTCAACCTGATAAGTACACCGTTGATGTGCTCTCCCCTCTAGGCTCGTCGGACCACTGTATTATATCAGATAATTTCTCATATATCGACCACACAGTTAGAGAAAAGATTCCTGAAAGAACCGTATGGCAATACGAGAAAGCCAACTGGAGCCGACTTAACAGCTTCTTCAGGAATTTTAACTGGTCGTTATGTTTCCTCGATAACGACGTGGATTCCGCTGCTGATACAGACACCATTCTCTTTGAAATGAGATCCTTTATTCCTCATCGGATAAAAAGTATCAAACCAAAAGAAAAGACATGGTACGACTCGAGCTGTAAAGAGGCCGTCAGGGTTAGAGAAATATTTTTTCGGTCCTTCACGACCAACCCGACAGAGCAAAACCGAAAAAAGTTCAAACGAGCCAGAAATGACTGCAACGCCTTTCTTAAGCGTGTGAAATTTCAATACGATCAAAAACTGAGGCAAAAAATACTGCAATGTCCCAAAGGCAGTAACAATTTTTGGTCGTTCGTCAAAAACATTAGAAATTCCGCCTCATCCTCCATCCCAACGCTCACTTACAATGCCATTCCAGCTGTCAGCTCTTTGGACAATGCCAATCTGCTTGCTGCACACTTTGCGGCCAGCTCAATACTCCCAGATTGTGTTTTGTCTCCGCCTATAATTGAGTGCGTCGAATCTTCAATGCGATGAATCTACTTTCGCACTCTTGTAGTAGCAAGAGTACTTAAAGATCTCAACATACATAAATCCGCAGGTCCAGATGGTATATTTCCCCTTCTTCTGAAGAGGTGTTCTTCCACGCTGGCAAAAACATTGCGTAAGCTTTTTCATCAATCCTACTCTTTAAGACTCTTCCCGAGCAGATGGAAAACAGCATTTGTCCAGCCCGTCCCTAAAAAAGGCGAATCATCTTCTCTCCTCCTACAGACCCATTGCACTTACGACCCTTCTTTCCAAGGTCATGGAAACACTGATAAATCGTCAGCTCATGAAATATCTCGAAACACGAAAACTTCTCAATGACCGCCAGTACGGTTTTCGTAGCAACAGGTCCACTGGTGATTTAATGGCATGTCTCATCGAAAAGTGGAACCAAAGCGTACATCAATCTGGCGAAAGCAAGATAGTTGCACTTGATATTTCTAAGGCATTTGACAGAGTTTGGCATCAGGCTCTTTTGTCGAAAATGCGTGCATTTGGGATCGACGACTCTCTTCTTCAACGGATTAGAAATTACCTTTCGGAATTACCCTTTCAATTCAAGTTGTTTTGGACGGTTTCAAGTCTGATATTCACAAAATAAATGCTGGTGTGCCCCAGGGCTCTGTTCTGTCTCCAACACTCTTTTTAATTTTCATTAATGATCTCTTGACTGCTACTTCTAATCCAATATATTCCTTTGCTGATGACAGTACTCTCTGCTCACGACCCTGCTCTTCAGCTGTAGAACGAGAACGGTAGCGTATGCTAAGCTCATTAAATTTCGATATCAACAGCATAACCAATTGGGAAACAACAATATCAACAGAGTGAAATTTAATGCTTCCAAAACACAATGCTGTCTGCTATCGTTAAAGCGAAATTTAAACACCCAGCCATTATCCATGAATGGCACTTGCATCGTCGAAACCGAAACCAAATATTTGATGTCAAATATGATCACATATTTGATGTCGCCAAAAATGCTGCGAAATGTCTAGGTTGCCTGAAACGATGTAAGAAATATTTTACCCCCTCTGATCTGGCCTTAATATATAAGGCATTCATCCGCCCAAAATTGGAGTACAACGCCCACATCTGGGCAGGTGCTCCTAAAACATCTCTGCACCTGCTAGATAGGATCCAAAACCGTGCGATAAAACTTATTGATGATACTAATATCAGTAAATCAATAGACACCCTCGAACACCGACGAAATGTCTCGTGTCTCACTTTGTTTTATCGTTATTTCCACCACCAGTGCTCCACTGAAATAGCCAGTAGCATTCCGTCCATTCAAACTTTCAACCGTAACACCCGTGAATGCTATGAATGCTCATCAGTATACCATCAAGCCCATTTTCGGACGTACTCTAAAATATCGTGATTCGTTCTTAAGCCGTACAACTCGCTTATGGAATGCCCTGCCGATCTCTGTATTTCCTGGTCGTTATAACTTGCAAACATTTAAAAACAATGTACATCAGTACCTCTCTTTTCTTCCTCCCTAAATTTTCTTTGCCCGCGCTGTGTACAATCACCTTAAGGGCACTCTTGAGCGCACGCTAGTTATAAAAAAAATGACTCAGCAATCCATCAATGGGCGCTGGAAAGAGGTGCTTCAGTTCCACCAACAAAAATTGAATCAATCAACTTTTGCAGAAAAAGAGCATTCATCTATCCTTCTCTGGTTCTTCGTAACGTTACGATTCCACTCAAAAGAGAATTAGGAATACTCGGAATATACTTTTATGGAAATTTAAAATGGAATTTACAAATTAAAACAGCACTAAATCAACTTAAATTGCACAACAATGCACTTAAAATGGTTTGCTCCAAACGTAGAGGCCCCCATATGGAGACTGCGATCCGATTGGCTAAGACTCTGGTAGAAGGCTCTCTTCAACATGGCTTGATAGCCTTTATGTGGACCTCCAAGAAAAACGTCGAAAGTATAACCGCCGCCATCAACCAATGCTTTCGCACAGCAAAACAACGCCAATAAAAGCACTTCGGTTTGAATCTGGTTATTTTTCCTTTGAACACCTTGGAAAAAATATATCTGTAGCACTTGTAGTAAAGCTCTGGAAAATCCATTGCATCCACTCTACTAGGTAATTAGGGAATCACTTATTATAGGAAAACCTCGTAAAGGCACTCACTTCAAAGCACTCCACAATGAGATGATAGAGAGAATAAAACCAGATAGAATATTTTATACTGAAGGCTCATTCAGAAATTCCAGCTCGTCATACACAGTTGTTCAACTTACATCCGACACAGAGACTAGAACAATCCACCAAGGACTTCTGTCCGAATCTACCGGAAGCTATATACCGGAACTAACAGCTATCCTGTAGGTATAAGGGGCAATCAAGACGTTGACACTGCAGCTAAAGAAATTTTTACTCTCTCGCTTACAGTCGAAGCAACGAACTCTGCTTTAATTATCCGAAAACATTTTGCAGCACTAAGAGATAAAGAATTAACAGTCTTTTAGAAAGATAATCATACCTTTCTGCGTGAGTACCAGACACATCGTTTACGCAGTCCGTATAATTCAAACCTATCAAGAGAAAAGTGTATAAAACTTCTCCGCATGAGAACTGGCAAAACTCTCTTCACAAGTAGGCATTACTATACAGCACAGGCCCCCGAAACATGCACTTTCTGTGGTTTAGAACTATCAGTCTGGCATATTTTAGTTACCTACCCTATATCGAAGATAGTAAAAGATGACGGCGGGGCTCCAAGCAAGGAACAACAACTGGCTGAGTTATTAAATCCAAACAACCCTACGTCGATAATTCATATCAAACAAGCCACAACACTTCATCATAAATTTAATGATATTTAACAGTTATTTCCTTTTTGTAAAATCAGTAACTTTATAATTTCCTAATTAATTTACCTACTCGTAATTTATTAATTGTTTCATCTTTTTCAACTTTTGAACTCTCTTTAAGTTTGTCAAAAACGATTATTGTATATTTATATATGTGTACATCTAAAACACGACTTCAAATGGTCTTGTCGCCCAGAAGTCTTATTGTAAAGTAGTTTTATAAATTGATTTTTGTAAACTATTTGAATAAATAAATAAAACTTTCTCCGGAAAATCTAAAGGCACTAGGTGGAGGTAGATTCAGGGTGAAGCTTCCGTTCAGAGGAAGTATTTGGACCTAGGCCACATGTCGTTAATACACAAGTTTGATATTACGCAGTCACATTATTTTACTCCACATCCGTGCGTTCTCCGGGCTGAGAGCTCGTCCTCAAAAATTAGAGTAATGTTCGATGCATCGTGTCTGACAACTTATGATTTATATTCTGATGGTAGGACCAAAGATTCATGAGGAAATGTACATGATTGTTCTTCGATTTAGGTGTCACAGACTTGTCTTAACGGCTGACATAATAGAAGATGTATCGCCAAATCGAAATGGATGCAGAAGGTATGAAATATAAATTTATTCTATGGAGTGATGATCCAAATTGGGATATGAAGACAATCTCAACACTGTCGCATATGCCATTTTTAGAAACTCGTTGTCTCCAAGAATCGGAATTAGGTACCGCAAGGAATTCCCATTAGGATCACAGGTCGTTTTGTGGAAAATAAATGCCATTCTCAGATCAGCATACTTCGAACGTCGCAAGTGGCGTTCTCTATGGAAACGACGAACGTAGAGCTGAATGTAGCTGACATGGAAACCGCGAAAACTCTTGGAACTGCTTGGAATCCAAGACAAGATACGTTTCAATATTCTTTTTTATCTAGCAGACTTACAATTCTTTCTTCGGTTAGCAGATTGTCTGATCCTCTTGACTTAATCTGTAAAATCGTCGTGAAAGCGAAAATATTTCGAAAATGTTTGTGGATGGAGAAGTTAGGCTGGGATGATTCATTGCCATCTGCTTTCAATTCATGTTGGAAAGAATTACGAGTATTCTTCTGATATGCAAAAATTAAATAATATGAGTATTCCCCTATTCATTTTTTAACCAAATTACACAGGAGTGTCCATATTCGTGGGTTTGTGGATGCTTCTACAACATCGACAAAAAGTCAGTCCGTGCCTCGATTAGAATTATGGGGAGCCCAAATGTTAACCAAACTGAGGAATAAGCTCCAATGATCGTTCGAATTCAATTTTGATCACATTTATATTTGGGTAGATTCCAAGACCTTTGTTGAAAACCGAGTCAGTAACATAGAAACTCTAATTTCTGGTGTCTGTAAGATCGGAAAATAATCCGACATATCTGACTTCCAGTGGATGCAACGTCGAGAACTTACAGCAATCATCTTGGTTTGCGGATGGATGTCTTCATTAGACTTTAACGACGCACTGACATGTGTTGCATGGCACATCCAACAGCAATCTTTTCCAAATGAAATACTTGAGATAAGGTCTAGAGGTGCTATACCGAGCACAGCAATTTACAGCTGTAGTCTGCAATTGGAACCCCATCAGTGTAAGTGGTCGAATATGGAATGCTGACATTCCATATAACCAACAATTTCCAATTCTTTTGCCGTGGAGCAATAGTTTTGTGGGAAAATATATGAGGCACTTACATCTCACCAATTTTCGTTCAAGCTGGCAGGCTTTGCGTAATTTTGTAAGTAATTGGTTTTGGGTCGTCAATGGAAGAAAGTTGGTTAGGCAAGTGGTACGCAGAAGGTACATACCGAAACTTTAGGAGCGTCTAATGGGAAATTTCCCAAAGGATGGGGTAAGAACAAAGCAACCATTTTCTCTGTGTGGGGTGAACTTCTGTGGACCGATCCTGACTTCATGGAAGATTCGTGGAAAGCAACCCTATAAAACTTACATTGCAGTGTTTGTTTCTCCACAAAGGCTGAAATCAGCTATTGCTGTTGCAGATCTCACATCCGATGTATTTATTGTAGGGCTAAAACGATTGATAGGTCGAAAGAGAGATCCAATTAAAATCTACTGCGACAACGCAACTAACTTTGTGGGAGCCAGGACTGTTCGAATTTTGAAGAAAATTCTTAACATATTATAATATAGTAAAAACTAATATTTTTCATTTCGTTTCAGAAAAGATGATTGAGTTCATATTTATCCCTCCCAGAGCGCCTCACTTCGGAGGGATTTTGGAAGCTGCAGTAACAGTCAACAAAGGGTCTGTTGTACGAGATCTTGTGAAGCGCGTTTGAAGAGTTGACGACAGAACTAACTGAAATCTAGAGTATTTTAAATTCGAGGCCCATTACTCCAGTGTTTTCAGACCACCCCGGCGATGTCAGTGCCCTTACTCCAGGGAACTTTCTGATCTCCTTTCATAAACCAGTTCTTGTATAGATATGGCAATTTTTCTTAATTTCATAGAGGGCAGTGTGTATCAAACAACATTTTTGGAAGCGATGGACGACGGCCAAGTACACTACCCAGCCCAACATCAAGGAAGGAAGTTTGGTAAAAGTTCACGAAAATAATCTGCCTCCTGACAAGTGGGCTGTGGTCAGAATAACAAATGCGAATTGCGAAGCTCAAGACTGTTTACGGAATCTATTGGGGTCCCATCGTAAAAGTGGCTGCTCTATCCGGTGAAGAAGATTGATGGTGTACACCGCATCAACGTGGCCGGAATGTTCGCGCCAAAAATTAAAATTCCTTTTAAAAATAAATATTAAAAATCGTCTAAAAATTGTGTACTGCCTTTCGCCTCCATTTGTATTCACTATACCCATAATAATCGATCCCACCTCAAATCCAACCAAATTCATTCGATGTGTTACTTTTAATTCGTCGATAAGTTTAAATATGAAAATTTTAAGGTACTCTGAACGATACTAGGCATGTCCCAATCATAAGATCAATGTATTTTAGTCATATGTATTTCCTTTTCCCATCTGGAATCTGGATGAGGAACCGACAATCCATCTGGACGTTTTGAGTTTTCTCTATAGACCGCCGTAATTAAAATTTTTGGTCAGATGCGGTCTTACCAGACATAGAACTGCACTGATAAGAACCAATCAGATTGTTGACGAATGGTTTCGTAATACAGCAGGCAGAAAAGGGTTTTTTAGCAGGCTGATTCAGATAAGATTGTCTCCTATTTTGCGGGTCGGGCAAACGGTGCTGAGAATCTATTCATAAGGCATAATTTCGTGTGATTAAATCTCGGAAATAAGTTATGTATGCTGTTTGCCAAGTTCTCAAGATACTCGTATGTATTACTCGTACTATCTTTACTTCATTTTGGTCAGGTGGACGAAAATCTTGGCTATCAACATAGTACATATTGCTATCCAGCGACTTCAATTTGGTGTCCACCAAAGTCAATTTTAAATAGAATACGAGTATATCTGCTATTATCAAAATTGCGAATCCTTTTCCTTGAAACTACACTGTAAAGGATAAGGTCCATGTTGTACCAGAATGTACCTTTTTTGCACTACAAATCCAATATACTTTTAATATACGGAATCCTACTCAGAGTTAATTTACTGGGGTTTTGCAGAATTTTCAAAAGCAAACACCAGTTGGGTAACGATTAAAGGTTAAGTCCCCTTAGAACTTCATTTGTGAGTAATTTGAAACAATTACAACTCGTTTACAAGTTAAGTCCAGACTAACTCCATTCACTAAATTTCAAAAAATGTCACTTTCCAAAGCACATGAAGCAGTGGTTTTAACACTTTCGGTCATGAGCATGATAGGTTGTCACCGCTCTTCGAAAAATAACAGAAACGACGATTTATAAGGACAAACTTTTCTTCCATAATCGGATACGAGTATCCAAGCAACCGACATGGTGTCGACACAACGAAATTAAATTAAGATAAAAAAGATTAAAATATTTTTCAAAACAGATTTTACGGCACACCTCCTCGGACTTTCAGTCTCCGTCCGAGCCGATAACGATGATCTTTATTTTACTTATGCAAACATATATACAGTATACAGTATCCATCTACATATACGAGTATATGTACATTTTGTCATAACCGTGTCCAATTTCACTATTTTTTCAGTAGTTTCGACTTGCATAAAGGAGAAGTTTTTCCTTTCAACTCGTTCTGCAATCTAGTGGTTGATAATGAATGGCGCTTTGCAAGGACTAATTAAGCTTTAGTTTTAGTTTCTATAACTTCTGGAATGGGTGATTCCTTTTTTTAACAGTTTCCTGATTAAAAAAAAATCTAGGACTTAAGTAAGCATCCCGACAAAATCTTAACATCCCAGTGAAGCTAAAGTGATGTTAAGTGAAGGGATAAAACGAAGCAAAAAAACATTTCTTCGTTTCCAATAAAAAAAAATCTGAAGAATGAGAGAAACGAATGAGGGTTAGCTTTTCCAGGACTTTTATTTATACTGTAACGTTTCTAAGGAATTTGAATAGTTTAAATCTTGATGTCGGATTTCACATGATATCCAAAATAAATATTATCTTTACGAAAATATTGTATAAATGTCAAACGATTAAAAGTGAATTTATAAACGACTTAATTAAGCAAAACGGATAAACCCCTACATTATCTCTGACAGACCGAACAAGGAATGCATATCTACAAGTATGTACAACCATTTAATCGGCATGCAATGCAGTCCAAAGCGGAGCTGCGCATAGTTGTGAAGGTTTACAGTTGTTGGATAACTAGGAGAATCAACGTCGAAAATGTATCCTTGAGCAGCACAGGTTTTAAGGTTTTATATCCGTCAAATAAGCCGACAATATTGGCTTACTCGTATTTACTGGTGAAACTGGGCTTCAAACGCTCTTTACCTAACTGCTTCCAGTTGCGCACTTCAAGTCGGTTGAGCTCTCCTTCTGCTTATGTGCGCCACCTAGGGTAAGGTCTTCCTCTTACCTTGTCACTTCTGGTTAGGTTCGAAGATTCTACCTCGCAAAGCACTTGCGTCCATTCGCTTTACATATCCTAGTCATCTCAGGCGACTGATGGGCAGTTTTCGACTAGGTCGAAGTCCTAAAATTCGTCGTTTACACGCTTCAGCGCTGTAAAGTAGGATTGGGATGATCAAAGTCTTATATACGAGTAGAGTCCCCTTAGATTTTCGGGATAGGACTTTACTAGTCTTCTTCCAAAGAAACGGCGATTAGGAAGAGTGATTTTTCGTCTTATTTCAGCTGAGGTGTTGTTGGCAGAATTTATAGCAGAGCTAAGGTAGACAAAGTCTCTTATGACGTTGAAATTATAGTTGTCGACTGTGTCTTCTGTTCAATTCACCGATATTGTGTGCCACTTCTTGTTGCCAGAATATTCTCGGTTTTGCCCTAATTTGCCGCTAAATCCATTTTGGCAGCTCTTGTTTCAATACTAGCGAACGCACCGGTAACAGCCCGCTGAGTTCTCACAATTACGTCGATATCATCGGCGTACATTAGTCGTTGCACAGACTACATAAGCCTTTCAAGTATAATGAGAAAGAAATCGGTCCGTCGATACTGACCTGGATGGAGCAGCGAGCGTTCTCCATCGTAATTCTGCACAGACGGACGAGCTTGGCAGGGTGCCAAAACTAGACATGGCTCTACATAGATCATTTCTATAAATGCTGCCATATGCGGCCTTAAAATCGATGAAAAGGTGATGGGCATCGATTTGTCCCTCTTGAGTTTTTTCCATTATGCGAAAATATTTGGTCGATTGTGGACCTTCCGGGTCTGAAGCCGCATTGATAGGCACCAATCAGGTTGCTGTTGAAGGGTTTGATACGTCCACATCATATGGCAGATAAGATCTCGTATACGATGTTAAGGAGACTTATACCTTATACCTGTATAGCTGCAGCAGTTAAGGGAGGTCTCCTGTTTTGTGGATCAAGCAAAACGATGTTGAGATTTCATTCATCAGGAATACACTCACTCTGACTAGATCTAAGAAATGAGTTTATGTATGCTTTCCAAAAAGTCAGGTCCAGCTGCTTTGTTGGATTTCAGCTTAGATATTGCCAGCCTTCCTTCATTTCAGTCAGGTGGACGGAAGTTTTGCTTATCATCGTCTAAGTCGAATGATCTTTTCTGCATGATGGCGGGATTTTGGGCCTCGTCGCCATCACACAGTCTACAGAAAAAGTTTTTCCATATTCTCAGCACCGACTGCGACTCCACTACGTGGTTTCCTTCTTCTTCTGAACAGGCTTCTGTGAGGGTCTTCTCGCCTTGACACGTTCTTTTTACCTATTAGTAAAACTTCCATGCGTTATTCCTGAAGTATAAATTCTCAATATCCTCGATCGCATGCTTATCGTGCTCTTTTTTCTTCTTCTGGAGAAGCCAATCTTTTTTCCCGAGTCTTCTATTTATAATTAGCCCCCCGCATAAGTGGTTAAGGTACCCTTAAAATAATTTGCACACAGCGCGGACGAAGGAAATTTAGGAAGAAAAGAGAGGTACCGATCTGCATTGGTCTTAAATGTTTGCAAGTTATAACAATAGAGAGCTTCGCAGGGCATTCTATTAGCGAGCTGTACGGCTTAGGAACGAATCACGATTTTTCGAGCGTGTCAGAAAGTGGGCTTGTGAGTTATGAGCATTCATAACTAAACGATGCCCAGTATTTTCTTCACTTAATTGTCAAAACTCTCCTTCACAGGCCGCACTATCAAAGTCTTCAAAAATAAGTGGGTTTTGGTACAACCCCGGAATTTCGTTGTCCTTGACTCTCATTTGACTCCGATTTTATATTGTAGACATGCCGGTTGACATGAAACCGGACTCAGGTCGTAATCCCTCAGCCTCTGTCTTTGTGCTCAGATTGGCTTGGAGCAGAATCTGGTCTTCACCGCTAAATTTAACTCGGACCTGGAATGAGGCGCTGTTTTCTTTATGGAGCACTTCACTTCTTGTTAAGCAAACTTGTGCTTATCTTTCAAGAAGAGACAAATTAAATTCTGATTACAATATAATCCGTCACGACAGCCAGCTGTGCTTAAGGCTTTACTAACCTCCGAGCTCTGATCGCGGTTGGAAAGCTGAATTTACTGAGTCTTGTCTTAGTCACACGTCATAATGAAATCACTGGAAGTGCTGACCCTAAATAGGCATGGCTCAAAGACGGGTTTATCAGCACTCGAACCTGAGTTTTTACTACTTGCGCCCTTTGGTAGTGTTTCATCTGCGGTTGGATGTCTTAAGAACATAACCGCGAATGCCACGAGTCTTCAATTTCGAGGAGAACAAACAATGTCCCTAAGAAGACTGCATCTTTTCTACTACTGTCCGTCGGCAGGAAAGTCGGTGGAGTCTTTACTGGGATCTTAACGGAGCACTACGATTTAGCTTATTTTGCTTAGCAACTTAATGTGGTAGTATAAGTTCTGCGTCGCTTCTTATGCATCATCGTGCATCACTTCCTCTGTGAATTTCCAGCTTACCTAGCATTAGACTGCAGATACTAAGACCTGTATTTGCAGTCTAATAATGTAGTCACATTATCACTGAAGCGAGTACTCATGCCAAAAAAGGAGCCTACACAAAAAAAGATCGCAATGGTTCTTTGTCTGAGTCCTGCGAGGCAAATCACTGAAGAGAATATTTAAAAAAAATATGGAGAACAGAACTGAGCCTTGTAGTATACCATATATCTCTTAGCCATCTGTCCATTAAAGAATTTTTATACATTTGCAAAATATCTCGCCGAAGAAGCTACTTTGATTCATACTCCTAGATTCTATTTATCGTAATATTATAGTTACCTTTCAAATGAACTACTCCATATCCAGATTTATTGTAAAAATTTATTCATTCAGCCTCTCCTTATATATTTGAATTTACATAGAATTCAAGGACTTGCCAATAAATTTACTAACATTCTTTTGCTAAAAATTAATTCTCCAATTTATTTTCGAACTTTTTTGTGTGTGTATATGTTTTTTTTTTTTTGCAAGAAAAAAAGCATCCGGATATGCTTTGTACTTTCACATCTTTAATTTTCCATGCATGATTTTTTTGTGTCTATACTCCTCCCTCCATCTGTTAAGAGGGAATAAAACAGAATAAAAATAATAGACACTTCTTAAACGATGAAGAAGTCACGAACGTGTCCTACATTAGTAATAGGTTGACGTCTATCGTCTCTATTGGAGTCCTTTAGCGCAAGAACTTGGCATGATTCCATTTATTCGCACTCGCCCTCTTTGGTTTCCGAAAAGCTGTAAGCAGTTGTCGTCATCATCGTCATCATCATTGGCATCGTATTCATCTTGTCGTCGTTATCCCCATCATACGAGCATTCATGTGCCCATGAACTTTTCTAAGGACTCAATATGTGTATTCTCTAAATACAAACTTGTTCGCATCCATTTTATGTGCCCAGAGTGCGCGATATACAAACGTACATACATACATATGTACAAACTCGAGTAGGTAGGGAGTGAGAATTTTATCCTAAATTAGTTTATTATGGGATTAAATTAAGTGAAAACAGTTTTATAACACTGGGACTGAGACCATTTGCATATGTACGAGTTGTTGTGCAACACTTGTACTACTTATATAAATGATACCCTAGTTATACAAGTGCCTTTTTGATCCTTTATGGGTCGTTAAAGAAGTGCACACACATACGATTATCCATCCCTACATTCGGATATGTAAAACAGAAGCAAAAGTTGAAGAGCCTCCTGGCTTGATGGTTAGCAGCCTTAATGTATTTAAGTTAGCTTCAGCTTCATTTTGCACAACCTAATTGACAACCAGTTGATTTCTGGCGCATGTTCTTTGTGTTTTCATGAAATTTTCAAATTTAATGAGCACCAATTAACAAATGGAGAAGTTAATAGTTTTGAGAATTAAACATTAAATTTTCGACATAATAGTAACGCCAGCAGGCATCATTAGCTTCATGAGGTTCATGTTCGTGAAAATATGACGAGTGAGAGCCAGTTTGATGCATTATGGCATTTATGATTGTTTGTAAAATGATAAGAGCTAAGATGACAACATGAAACTAATGGGTTTCCAGACTTATTTTTGCAAAATTTGAGCTGCCGAATTGGAATATGAGTCTATCAGCATAGGTGCTATAGCTTGAATTCTGAGCTAAGTGAGGCAAGAGCGGTATGCGCTGAAATGCACATAGATAGTTCATTGCGATACCAGTGGGAGGGCGATGCCCTAGTTAACTCCGGAATCCAAGAGATTTCTTGAAAAACTTGTGAAGATCGCGGTGATCGCTAAGATCTTGGAAGTGGTAACTATCTCAGGATTGCATTCTGATTCGTTTTAAGGCAGGGCAGTGCAAATTAAGTTACTTACAGATTCCTTTGCCTCTACACATCTGCAGTTTCTGCTGAAATTGTTGTGAGGAATACTCAATCGCTGCGCATGGCTTATCTCATGATAATGTTTAAAAAAATATCTGCTCCTGAGGTTGATCAGCTCGCTCGATCAAGCCTGGCTTGAAAATGTGTCGTTTGTTTGTGGTAGGATGCAATTGACTTGACTGTCGAACTTATGGTCTTCCAAGCCAAGAATCTGATCGCTGATTGACTCTCTATGTATAATGAAATATCCGAAGTAGGTATATGAGTCAGGTTATCCGAACAAATCAGTAAGTATTAAAAGGAACAAAGCTGGGAGCCCTGAAGTTGTTTTAACGCGCTAAATATGCCAATGGGCCAAACGAATAATACGAGTATTATCAGGAAATGCCAGTAACACCACAGAGGCTTTTCTAGGTTCTACATGCAAACATACTTCTATATGTTATGTTGTATTTCACAATGTAATATAAAGTATGTAAGGAAATAGCATTTTAACGAAACGGAGAATTCACGAATAGAATTTTACGGAGGCAGAACTTGTTTTTTTCTACTGGAGCAGAATACTCAACCAAAGAACTACTCCATTATACTCCTTGTATGTTCTTTTTACTGAAATTGTTCAGTTTTACGTAGAAATATGTGCGATTCAGTGTTAAAGTGCCAAAAGTGCCATCCACTACGTCAGCAGCCTGATGCAAGTGTAGGCCGGAAACTTACAGAAGTAGTGATCGGTGGTGTCATCATCACTCTTACAATGCCTAGTACCCCATTATAATCCCAGTAAACAGCCCGCACTCCTAACTCTTAGAGGCATCGGAAAGTATTCGTTTGATCTATTGACAAGCTGAAAATAATTATATCTGCAGTTTGAATAATATGAAACCTAACTGCCAATGGAACCGAGGACGTAGGTAGCATTAACACAGTTTCGGGCACTGAAAAACTTTTCCCAGAGCTTTGCTTCGCAAATTCATCGCCGTTTTCATTTGCCGTGATCTATTGTGACTTGGGACCCAGACAGGACTCAGCGAATTTAACCTTTCGACTGCGTCTAGTGAAGTCTTGCATTCTCAAACTAGCTTAAGAGTCATCACAAAATATAGCAATGCTTTAAGAACAGCTTGGCTACCGCTTTAGATATAGATGTTTCGGCACGTCTGCCGATTCTTCATAATATAGTTCATTGCCATCAGGAACGCGTATAGCTTCCGCTTGGAACAAAGACGCAAGTTTTCCTAAATCTAGCATTGTAGTCCTCCTGAAAGACACCAAATGCAGTTTAGGAGTCATCCGGGAAGACACAACGACATTCCTTTCCTAGCTCAAATTATGGCCGAAAACATTGCTGGGAAGTTGATTTTGCACTTGCATGTGATGGCATTACAGCGTGAATTTCATCGTCGTTTTCCTCGTTGTCCTGCACCATGTGCGAGAACAATTAAGAGTTTGGCTGAGCGTCTCGTGCAAATTGGGTCCTTTAGAGGCAAGAAGTGGCCAGCCCCGCATTGTACGTTCGACAGATTGCTATTGATATTGATTGATATTATTGCTGCGGCCGAGGACGTCCGAGTGATACCTCAAACATCGACAAGACACACAATTTGGCATCAGCAGACGTTTGTTGCGTCGAATTTTGGTGAAAGACCTGAAGATGTCCCCTTATAAAGTGCAAACCGTTCACCAATTGCTGCTTGCTGACCATCAAGTGAGGTTAGCTTACTTGCCATGTTCCGTTAAACCTGGTGCAAGAAGAGGATGATTTCATACAGATGTTAAACGAGTTTTTTTTCCGCAAGTTGCTGAATTCGGTCTCGAGCATTGTTTGTTCCAGATGGATGGAGCAACTGCTCCCACAGCTCGGGCAACGATAGAGATTTAAAATCCCCAATTTCCGGGCAGTGTGATCTCCTGTTTCGGCGATTGGAGCTTGACAGCTAGATCGCCAGATCTGGCGGTGCCAGACTTCTTCCTTTGGTGCTTTTTGAAATCTCGTGTTTACCACAACAAACCACAAACCTTGCAAGTCTTGAAAGTCATTTCTAACAAAATGGCAGCCAATTCACATTATAACATTTCTTTTGCCCCACATTGTATGTGCTTGTAGCATACCTATTATATAGTATATAACGGGTGTTATTTTTTTAAAGTACATATAGAACTTCCGATAGGATTATCTGTCAGACTGCGTGTCTTTGACATGTATGTTCAGTATACTCCGTCAAATTACCATGAAAAGACTAACACCCGAACAATGTTTACAAATCGTAGATATTTTTTTTTCCAAAACTCGCGTTCTGTGCTCAAGACTATGCAGACAGATAACAATATGCCCAATTTACAGTGCTCATCTGAGCAGCTATGGATAGATTTACGTCTACGTATACTTTTATGGATAATATTCATCCAACACGAGCCATCGCTTCTGTAGAGGTGTGTGTGACAGAGGACCCAAATTTATCGATTCGACGCCGTTCTCGGCCTACACGCGTATAGGATCCAATTGGTGTAGCAATTGAACCGCATTTATACCATCAAATCATCTTTAGTGGTGAGGCTCATTTCTGGCTTAATGGGTATGTTAACAAGCAAAATTGTTGTTTTTGGAGTGAGCACAGTCCTCATGAGGCTCTCGAGACCCCGTGTGCTGCTGGAGGCATACTTGGCCTTTTTTTTTCAAATCCGAATATGGAGCCAACATTAGCGTCATTGGCGAGCGCTACAGGCAAATGATACTCGATTTTTTCATTTCCTGTGTCAATAACAATCATCTAAGAGAAAAATGCAAAAATGCAAGACGCGCAATATGCCATACAGCAGGTCAAACCATCACTTTATTGGGACAACAATTTAGTGACCGAATTATCTCAAGAAATGGACCTGTCAATTGACTGCCTAGGTCAAGTGATTTGACTGTTTTAGACAACTCGTACTTTGTGTAGTGGTATGTCAAGTCACTTTTATATGCTGATAAACCAGCTACAGTTGATGACTTAGAAGCCAACGTTCGGCGCGTTATTGCCGACATAAGGTCGGCTATGCCAGAAAAAGTGGTGCAAAATTGGAACGATAGGATAGACATCAAAAGTGACAGCCTCAATGTTCATATGCACGAAATTGTTTTCAAAAACTAAATGCCATACAATTTTCGAGCTAATAGAGTCAAAATATTGGTAATTTCATTAATTTTTCTGTGTTTTATTTTTATTTTTCTACACCTCTAAAAAAAACCACCCGATATACATACGCCGTAGGTGGCAAGCGGCTTGAAGCCATCAAAGGAAGCTTGATGGCTTCATTCGTTAACACATCCCATGGTAGATACCAGCTACGGCATATTGTGTTACTTAGTTTACCTGTAGCTTCAATGACAGGAGCTGGTTGTTAACTTGTTCTAATTAGATTACCTGAGAAGTGTATCTCAAGCATAAGAGTCTCTGCAATCAAATTTTCTGAGTGATTCACGTCTGAATTTTCCACTTTTGAGGTTTTTGACAAGCCTGATTTCATGGAGTATTCCGGTCGTTTGATTTAGCTTTATACATTCTGCGTCGATTTGTAAAGATTCCAGTTTCCCTACGTGGTTGGTGCAAATTTGGGTAGTTTCCTAGTAGACAGAACAGACAGAACAAGGTCGAAATCTCGCATCCTATTCGATGAACGTATTGTCTGACACGGAAACCTCAGATAGTGAGGTCGATAATCTCATAAGCATATCTATTGGATAGCATTAAGGTGACGTCTAAGTTGTAATGAAGAACTTGAGCAATTCTCTGTTCGTTTTGTAACTCATGGCTGTAGCAACTAAATCTTGGTTGCAAAATTACCCAAGTTTAGACGGTGAGATTGAATTCAGTACAAAAAGACAAGTTCACATTCCTTAATCCAAAGTACAACATGCCTGCTTCCCTTACATATATTCAAGCATCAAAGGGATCCACCAATCTCGGCAGCATATCTCCAATTCTTAAAGAGTGTCAATTCTCTAGAAGTAGTATCCAAAAACAAAACTTCTTCACTGACCTTCGATGACGCTGACATACATACAATTTCATAAAACAATATCTTAGTCAACTTGGTATGTTGGCTGTTAATGAAGAGACAACGGCTCGCTCTCAGGCTTCCAATGCAGACCACTTTTGAGCAAAAACTGTTTTCTTTTTTCTTGAAATTTACATCAACTAAATTAACTGAGTTTTAATTTCAGTTACAACTAAGTGGATGTTGTCAATCTTCAAAGAGCAATTACTCGTACCTTTCACAACAAAATCTGCTTTAGTTAAAATGGAAAATTAACAATTAAAGGTTAAACGAAAATTTCTTAAACCGGCAACTAATAATTGATTAGTTAATTAAACTAATAATAATATTACGATTAATAACTAAAAGTGGAACATTTTATTTTAATAAAGTATAATGGACGCGTGAATTCTCCAGGTATAGAAGGCTTAGTATATGTATTAGGAGTGAGTCAAAGTCGAGAGATGTAAAATTGGATGATTATTGACTGAGCAGCTAACTGGTGAGCAGACAAATTAAGCCCATGATAAAAATTTTATAAAAATTCGACGTCCACGCTGGTCATATGGCTTTATCGCTTGGGTTAATACGATCTTATATGAACGTATGACCAAGTCTTTTAGAAAGATACTCCACTGATGGAGATGCCCAGCTCTTGAGAACTGAGCGGAATCGATTTATTGGAATCTTGACTTCAGCATTCAGCGGCAATATTGTATTTACTTCTGGCGTTTCGCTCTCTCACTTGCACGGCAACAATTGTTCGCTTATCGAATCAATTGTAACGTAACGTGTTCCGTGTTCTTAACTGTCCCAGTTAATTTGTCCCAAATTAAAATGAAATTGCCTTCGAGGATAGCACTAAGTGTAAAGCCAACTGAAGCCTTGGATATTTTGGTGAATGAATAGAAAATCAAGGACATTGCGTGCACAATAGAAACTGGCATCCCTTCCAAATATCCCGCAAAGCAAAATGACTTTTCATTACATGAAAGCTACACACATCCATATACTAGTGTGCTACTCTGTATCGGATTCTAATGTTCTGCACTATTTGGACCTTTTCTAATCTTTTAATTTGGCAACATATTCATATCCATGCATCTGTGTACATACGAGTATCTGTGCATATGAGCACGCCTGCAATTGTGTAATTATATGTTTGTGTGCTTTATTTCATCCTTTTCAAAGTAGATGTCCTGAAAATACATCATGTGCATTGATAGAAAGTGAAACCTCATCTGTTTATTTGGAGACAACACAAACGAAACAATGGAATTGCATGTGTTACGAGAATGTGTGCAAAATAACTCCTGTTGGGCATACAGACGATTCTATGTACATACATATGTATGTATCCTCTTATTACACCACATATAATTGTATCCTTTGGCTGCAGGGCATTGGAAACGACTCTCTATTGTATGCTGGTAACTTTGACTGGCGCCGCTTCGTGGCGCAAAGTAATTGCACAGACTAAAGGAAACAATTGCGACAGTTTTAATTACTCCATCTCCTCACTCTCTCTCTCTCTCTGTTCACTGTTTCTGTTACTGTTTGGGTCGACATCGCCACTGGAAAATGACTGACTCGCTGTCAATTTGCAACATTGCAAGTTGCAATTCAACAATTGACTTTGGTATGTGCTGCAGTAAATTTATCTACCTACATAGACGTACCATGTGTAGAATAATTTATGTGTTCTTTGTATTTGTATCTCGTGCCGCAAACAATAAGAACACTAAGCACTTGAAAAAGCTGCAGCACAGGACCTCTTTTGTTTCCACTATGCGTTGATTATTTTGTTTCCTTTTTATTAAATGGGATCTCCTTTGATGAAAAGTAACTAGAAAGTGAATGACATTTAGCGGTACAAGACCGACAATTTTCCATGTGACCTGCTACAGCTACGGATGTCTACTTATTTCTTTTCGTTGTTGTGGTCCTTTGATGAAGAGAGACTCTCCCACCAATTAATTAGAGTAATATGTATACTAACTTGTCTATCCCTCATAAATTTAATAGAAATACTTTACTCTAAAAGATACATCTGTATGAATTTGATAACATACGAGTATGTCCCTTTTTAATTTGCATTATTGTTCATTGAATCCTGCAACGTTTGTGACTTTTCCCCTCATCAGATATCAAAATCACTGTTGACAGTCAGTTTTGTTGTCCTTTATATTGGGAGAGATTTAAGGTGTTAAGTACCTATTATACTTTGGCTAGACATCATGATTGCTGGGCAAATGGCACTCCTCTTTTGTGGCGCTTTGTTGACAGTTTAACGTTTTGCTTGGATGAATTTAAAATGTCTGCTAGACAACCTTTATCACACGCATCACCTTCATCCACACATAAAATATTTATAGGGGTTACGTCCAACCTTCATGGGTTTATGGGGGTGAAGTCGATACTCCGGGACTGTAGAAGTAGCGAGCATCTGAGATAATTGTGGGAAAACTTTCGCACGCGCTTCCACAGAATTACACGATGATTGAAATGTGCACATACCTACAAATATATGTAGATACTTAAATTTTCTTTGAACTTCAACCAAATTGGGAGATACGAGATCATGAAAATGGTAAGGAAAGCTAACTACGAGTAAATTTTAAACAATAAGCAATTCAGACAGCGTTGTGTATTAAAGTATCTTACGGGCACTATTCCGTAATTTAACTTAGTCACTTAGACGCATGACAGCGCAGAATATGCGAGCTCGTAAGCAAGTGCCATTTTCCAGTATATGGAGGCTAGTTCCTTATGGTTCAGATTCAGTTTTTCTGCTTCTGTTTTGCTTTAACCATGCCTGCCAGACTCCTGGTAAGAGATATGAAATAGTATCAAGTTCAAACATATTCAAATTATCCTTCTCTCCAATGAAATGCATCGTCATTGACTGGTAAATACAGTCACCTACCGAAATGATAATCTGTTCAAGTTTATAAGGCAGAGAAGGATAGTAATTTTAGACGATTACATTAACCATCATAGAACTACTAGCTACGACAAGCGAAAAAAACTAAAAGAAGTTAATTCGGATTTCCAAAGCCTTTTGCGAAATGATCGAAACTATTGTTGAAACCAGCAGACTAGTCCTCAAAGGGGGTAATCAGCCAAACTGGAATCACTCGAGACATCTGATGGCAGCTACACTGCGTCGAAAGCAGAGACTTTTCTTTTCATGCTTAAGGCTCACTTTCAATGTAACCCTAACAAAACCAGCTCGTATTTATTACCGAAGCTGCTAGTTAGCAGAATAACACAACGCGGCGCAGCTGGTATCTTTCATCGGTTGTGGCGATGGATAAGGGTATACAATTTGCTGTTGTTTCCTTTTATGGCTTCATGTCGCCTGGCACCGATGGCATTTACACAGTTATGATATAAAAGGGTATAGACCACCTGATAGTAACTCTGAAGAGAATACTTACCGAAACTCTGGCGAGTAGTGAGAGTGGCCATTATACCAAAAATCGGAAAAGAGGACTGCTTGCCAAGAGCTTCAGACCTACAAGTTTGATATACTTCATGTTTAACAGCATGAAGGAAAAGAACGCCATATATTCGAAACTGCTTCCGATAACATAACTTTTGACGGTGGTAAGCAGTGGCTGCCCGCATTGCTTTGTTTCCATTGCTTTGGTGCATACTAGCTGGCTCATTGCTTAATGACGTCTTGGTACTCTAAAGTGCAGTCAGCTCTAGACGTGATCGATGACAAAGAGGTCTAACTCAATTAGTGTTTAAAGACTTCACCATTCAATTCTCCACCAGCTCGCATTGGGCTGCAGGTGTTCGACGCTGGGTCTGTAGGCGCTTTATTAATGAAGTTTTTACTCATCTTTTTGCGAAAGACTTCAATAAAATGAACATATAGGGAGTACGATGGACATCTTGGCTGCTCCGATAATATTTGCTAATGTATGTTATAAGGCAGAGTAAGGCTGTGGTAAGGACGAAAATCCTTAGCTTTCAAATTCGGTAAATCGTTCTCAGCACTAAAATCAAGTTTCGACTGTTCAGATCCGTTGTATTATTAAGCAAGTTGCTGATCTTTGTGAATAGATATCTATGTATTTCCTGCGGGGTTGCTAGCCCAAACGTTCCCACTTACCTGAATCATTAAAAGCCACATCGGGTGTTCCACAAGGCAGTCACCTTGCTCCATTAAAATTCATTTTAACTATCAATGATAAAATTAATATTATAAAGAACTGCCATATATCTGTCTATGCCAACGATATGAAAACTATAGACAACTTTCACATTTTCCTGACATTTATAAGATGGCCTAAAATCTGTTTTCAACGCGGTGCCACAATAACTTCCTTAAGCTCAGCATAAAGCCATCTGATACTCCTGGAAGCATTTAACCCTTCCTAAATACTCGTATATGAATACAAGTTGAAATCACCACAATGTGGGACAGAAAGTTATTTGTGATAAACAACTCAATTTCCAAACCCATATTGAGTACATAATTAGCAATAGATGGTTCAAAGAATTCTCTGACTCTTTCATCACCTTAGTTAGGCCACTCTCGATTATGCCACCCAGGCGATTATATCCCTTGACGATGCAAACCATATTCAACTTACTGAAGCTATACAACGCAGTTTCCTATAATTCGCGCTACCACTAAACCTGCTCGTCGTACAGTGCTGACCGACTCAAACTGTACAGCCTAATTTCTTTGGAGAAACGTAGCGAATGTGTCTACCAGCTCTTAACCGGCAATATTGACTGTCCCAAATTGCTGCAGTTAAGACTTATAGCCTACACTGAGGTTTCGACTTCCATTGTATCAGAAGTACCATCAGAACGCCGTCAACAATCACCTCCCCCGATCCTGAACTTCTCTGTTATTTAGTTTTGGTGACATCATAAAGTCATCATAAAGTCAGAAATATAACTTGTCCAATGTATATAATAATAGCAAAGAAGCTCTGCACAATCACAGAACATGAACTCTTTTCCAAGAAACTTTGGCATAGCAAAGGTAAAACAGATTATGTTGACTTCAATTAAAGTTTTTCAAGTACCAGTAGATCCCTTTCCAAATAATCAAACGTTTGCTTCGGCCCCGCAGATGATTTAAGAATACCTCCTTTAATCGGAGGAATTCATATCATTTAAGAAATTGACAGCCAGATCCAAAATTGTTCTCTAAAGAGATGTTTTTTGCAGGTAGTTTGGCAGGCAATGCCAAAAATTGCTTTAACTTCAAGGGTAAAACTTTATTCACATTCATGAAGACTTTCAATTTCGTTTAAAATTTTGAATTCTCTTCAAATAGTTTAGGTTCCAATCGGGTGCGTCAGTTCATTTATTGAATGTAAGCCCCTCTAGGCAGATTGACTTTGCAAATCCCAAAGGGCTCTCCTTTACATTGAACAGCAAAGATATTCGCAAAATACAAAATACTATCTCATAACAACCTGCCCTAACTACATCCCTTTCTTCATTTTCTCTCTCTTTTTTTGCAGTATAACCTAAAATTTCATTTCTACGATATAAGCTCCTTCGCCACATCTAAATAATGCAATTCTCGTTAAATCAGTTCCTACCTACCATAGTTTCATATCCACTTCCTAGCTTTCAACTGCAAAAAAGAAAATAAAAAAAGAAACAACAACACTGAAATAATATGAAGCAAAGAAAAAACAATCTCAAGAGTCAATTGCGAAATTGTTCTTTACCATTTCCCGAAAGTGAACGAGAACAAAGGCGAAGCGAGAAATGAACAAAAAAAAACTTAGGAAAAATAAAAGGAACGACAAACACAATACCCCAGCCCATCTAGAGTAGTAGAGTAACCAACGTAATCACATTCAACCATCCTTAGAAAATATGATTATTCAAAGCCTTCAAAGAAAACACAAAAGCACCCATAGCCATCCCCAAAAACACCCAAAACCCAACTCCCTCTCTAGTCACCCACGATCCACCCACTTACCAATCGCGTAGAAAAGAGCGCACTTGAAACACCCCAATTCACTTATACACATCATCACCCCTAAACATCAAAAGCAAAGAAACGATGCAAACAAAAGGAAACGACAACAACAGACCAACAACAAGGAACGCAACGAAAAAAAAAACAAAAAAACAAAAATTGTATCGCCAAACGAACAAAAAGAAAACCCCAGTGGAACGCTACATACAGAGGGTGGGGGTGGTGTAGAATGAGCGAAAAAATCCTTTAAACGGAAAAAGACTAAAATCTCCAAATTGCATTACGCTCTTCGTTAGCATGAAACACAGGAGAGGTTTTCTCAAGGAGGTTGAGGAAAAAATAGAATATCAACAGCCTCCAACAACAACGACGGCAACCCCCATCAATGTGACCAGACCAAACCGTATTTGGCCAAGTGATACTGGCTTTACTTGTCGTTGTATAGTTTATTCATTTTTGAAACCCCGTTACTGAAAATTACTGAAAATGTTTGTTGCTATCAAGGGTTAGATATTCATCTGGTTGATCCGGTTAGAAGCTACTCCTGGAACCAAAAGGATTTCTTGATAACTTTATCAAGAATCAAGATCGGCGATACTCATAGTAGCCTAGGGATGGCATTTTGATGCGTGCGAAGGTAGGACAATCACAAATAAAGTACGACACAAATCCCTCTTTATCCCTGTAGCTCCTGAAGAAATCAACCGCTGAGCGATTTTTCCAATGACACATTATCCCGTAATTTTGTTTGTAAGGGTGTTTCAACAAGAGGTGTAGGATTTGAAAGGCCAATTATTTTACAGCTGACGCACGCAAGGTTGGCATATGGTGACAGATGTCACATAGTGAAAAAAAAAAACCAAATTGCTGAATCTTATACGAATCGCGGCAGCCATGCTAAAAATTCGTGCCAATTTTGCACGTTATCATGTGCCATCCGAGACGTGTGGGCGCAACATAGTCAAAAAATTCGAGGATACGGGGTCAGTACAAGAAATTGTGTTCGCCCAGGATGTTCAATGGAAGTTAAGTTACGAAAACAACCCAAACACCACCATTCGTCACCGATCTCAGGACCTTGTCCTCTCCACAGCTACACCGCACCACATTTACAGCATCTGGGGCAACGAAAATCCACGAGTGATTCAAAACCCAGAACGAGTAACTGTTTAGTGCGGTTTACGGACCGGAGGTGTCATAAGGCCGTACTTTTTCGTCAGTGGAGCGCGCAACCGAGTCTTGATTAACAATTTTTTGTGGTCGGAGTTCGAGTATATGGATACGGATGACTTCTACTTTCAAGTGCCATACAAGTCGCGAAACAATCGAGTTATTGCGTACGAAGTTTCCTGATGTGCATATTTTCTCGTTTGACCGCCAAGATCGTGCGACTTAACACCGTTAGACTTCTTTCTTTGGGGTTATGTTAAAACCAAGGTCTATGCCAACCATTCGCAAACAAATTCAACTCTGAAAGTGAACACTGAGGCTGCCATCGGCGTGTGTGAAAGAGTGATTGAAAATTTCGAGAAAAGTATGAGAGTCTGCAAGCAAGGCAGAGGGGGTCATTTGAAAGGTATTGTATTCAGTAAATAGTCAACAAGTGTCGACTTTATAAAGCAATAAAGGTTTTCGAGATATCTCAACAATTGTTCGTTTTGGATATGTCTTTTCTCCTGATGGCGATCGACTGCCTATATCATTTTGGAACGAGTATTACAGTATATGTACATAAGTCTATATGTCTCACAGTTGTTCTAATTAGCTCAGTTATGACAGGCCTTGGACAGCGATTGAAAGTGCGAGATTTGTATGAGTATAGGACATGATGTTTAAATTGTCAAGCTGTCTACTATTAGTAGCTAGGGATCCCAGTCTGGCCAGATTAGCGACAACACAATTCCCAGGGGCGTCCGGATATCCTAGAATTCAGCAGAGTATGATCTTGTACTCCTGATCTCATTGAGAGATGCGCTATGGTCTCAAACAGCTATTAAATTTATGATTTTCGATATTTGAGATACTGTGAAGGTAAAGGGTCATCCAACAAGAGGTGTCATCTTAAATTAATAGAAACACGCAATATTTTTATGAAAAGTGATGATATTTTTATTTTAGTCTAAAGCACGAGCTCTGAAATTAATAATGGAATACGTCTGCCAAGTGTTCGTCTCGGTTCTGCCTACAAATAGTCATTCTTTTGGTGAAATTTTCCATCACGTTTTCGCATAACTACGGCTGTATTTCGCGAAGAACAGCTCTGATATTTTCTTTTAGTGCGCAAATCGTTGCTCGAGCATTGGTGTAGACTTCATTTTTAACATAGTCCTTAACGAAAAAGTCTAATGGTGTTAAATGACATTTTCTCATGACCAATTTAGGTTTCCATTTCGAAAAATCACACGTCCATCAAATTAAATTTGTGACGCAATAGAGCCATTGTTTCACCTGCGTCCTGCTGAAAATAAATGTCATCTACGTCCATAGGATCAAACTGAGGCAAAAAATAAGTCAGTCAACATCGTTCGGTAACGCAATTCGCAATTCACTGAAACGGTCGCACCGCCATCATTTTCGAAAAAATATGGCCCAATGCCACCAAACTGTCACTGGAGAGATTGTTCCACTATTTCTCTTGGGTATCCGCAACCCCGGATGCGACAGTTTCGTTTGTTTAAGACATCTCTCAATATGTCTCCTGTCTGGCACATACCTCTTATATAGTACTAACCTGTTGATTAAACATTGTTTTTTAATAGGGAACATACTGTGGAAGACAAACAGTGGCTTGAAAAGCACTATGGAGGCTCTGCACCAAGAAAATCAACTATTATTGACTGGTATGCTGAATTTAAACGCGTCGAACATACACCGATGATGCTGCCCCCAAATCGACCAAAATCAGCAATTGTTCCGGAAAATATGGTCCTGTTCATTCATTTCCCTTATCCATTCAGCAAAAGAACGGCGTTGTACGTAGTCTGCTGGCTTCAATTCGTGTGTCAAATGGACCTTATAACCGTGAAGGCCAAGATCTTTAAACAAAATTCGGTGCAAAGTGGTTGCGGATAGGCCCAATCGCTGTGATCGGCTCGAAATGGACATACCTGGGTTTTTAGTCACACTCTCAGGTGCGGTGGCCATATTTTCAGTTGACCTTGCCGGCCGAACACGGAGTCTTCATATCATTAACCTGTCCGGGACGTTCAAATTTACCTTTGTCTCTAGCCAGAGCAACATCTACTCGTATATGTTTTTTAATTGATCTAGCCAGATCCCAAGATATCTGATTAAATTTCGACAAGCAAGTGTCTATCCGTGCTGTCCCGCGATCAAAAACTTTCGCCAATTCCTTCTTGTGCCCCTAGAGGCTCCATATAAAGGCGTCATAAACAGAATGGTTTCCAACGTCTGGAAATTGATCTTCAACTTTCATTCGTCGCAATATCGTTTAATTTTGTCGAAGTCACGTTGCAAAAATATAATGATCTCAATCTTTGGACCACATCTATATGCTATTAAGACGTCTGCGTGCGCTATGGCATGGTGGAGTGAACCTATCAGATCACATGTGTAAATATTGAATATAATAGTGAAATCTTCTAACAGAGGTCACATCGCCATACTTCACGATGAACAGTGTATGTGACTTGGTAATGGTTAGGCTGCGCCAGGAATTTTATTAGACTTTGCCTTCGATATTGCTTCCTTAACTTCGTCTTCGTCAGCGGAACGGAATTGTTTTCCGCCATTGTCCAGGGTGGATGGTTCAATCTGCTTAACGGGAGCATCATCGCAGTTCTACAGTTTGCAGAAGTAACATAGTAATAATCGACTACTTTGTATTCCTGGCATGTTCGTTTTATTTTTTAATAAAACTTTCGAACGTCATTTCTGGATAACCATCTCTGCATTTGCTTGATCGCGGTCTTCTTGTGCTGATTCTCTTCTTCCTAAGAAGTTTGTGCACTGTCTTTCTTTTGTCCTCGTAGAACTCATAAGCAATTCTCGTGTTTCGTGCTTTTTAGTTTGGCTGCATGAATCTCCATACAATGGTCATCAAATCAGAGGTTTCTTTGTGGCGGCGTTATGAAACCAATCACACCAGAACCAACTTTTCTGATGGCCCGCTGATAACATTCCCATTAGTGTTCTATGGTTTGTGTATGGCGGCTAGAGGCCTTAGGTAAAACGGGATCGGCAAAGATTATAGTGAACTTTTCCGATTAACACTTTTCAACGTCTTTTTTCGATGACTTGAAGACAGTTTGCTTACCCAGCTTTACATTAAGACCTCCTAGCACAATTTTGGTGTTATAGCTGGGCTCTGAGCATATGTTCGGTCTGTGATGCTGTCATCCTTATTCTGTAGGGGCATGAACTCAAATCAAGATTATGTGTTATTTCCGAATTTGGCAGTGATGCTGACTATTATGAGGCATTCGCCGACATGCCAAGACTTAAACGTTTTGAGTTTCCTTCGAACAGTATATCCACATCCAAAGAGGCGTCCTCTTCCTGCTTTGTAGCAACCGCCAGTCGTCCGAATACTCGGCATATTCCCATCGAACTTATTGGATTGACGTATTATCTGGTTTATTGCAATCTAGGGCTTCTGTGAGTAGTTCGACAGGACGTGGTCTTTCCATGTGCAATGACGAAATTCATTGTCCTTAAAGCGTTTGATAAGGTTATCAACATTATATTCATCTGTAACTGAAGCTGAAAAACAGTTCTATTGTTAGTGTCACCATAAATGTCGACTACAGTCTAGGTGTTTGGAGATTTACGTCTTAAAAATTAGAAGCCATATTTTGACACATTGCTACAACGGTACGTAAGGCTACTGTAACAATATAAGTAAATGTATTTAATAGTTTTTGAATTTTCGAAAAGATCTCTGGTCACACTGAGCCCAATGAAACACCGTCACCCCATATTGCTGGCGCTGTGGCTAAGCTAACTTACGACCACCCTAATAGTGCTGCGACGATGGGAACAGTAAGATGGTTTTCTCTTGGCTGCTTCCACATGAATGGACTGAAGTTCAGGACTTGTATTCACTGGTCGAACAGTGAAGGAATGAATATGTAGAGTATGTTTGTGCTGGTGTTTATGTGTTACCGAGTTACCTTGTTTGGGATAAAAAAATAATAAGCAAAGTACACAGCTCACAAACAAAAAGGAAAACACAACAGGTCCACATCAGGTCCGGAAGACTAGGTACATAGGTGACGGAAGGATTGTAGCTCGGAAGGTTGTATGTATTTATAACTTAAGTCAAAACACGGAGACACAACATAACCTGGGTATTCAGTTCTCAGTCTTAAGTGTGCTGTCTATGCGGTTTGGCGGTACTGTGCGGCGGATGAGGGATGGAGAGTAATGAGAATGAAAATGAAAATGAAAATCGCCCGAAGCAAATTAAAAATTCATCTTACCTTTGATTATAGCGAGAGCAAGGGTATTTTCCTGTCGAAATGAAATTATCCTCCTCGATTGCCTGGTTCGGTTGTAGCTGACGTTGTCCTTCTCCAGATGAAGGAGATCGCAAAGTTCTAGAAGGATAAGGGATAGTAGAAGTTAAATCGTGCAAAGGCGATGACGGCGAAGCTTCTCCTATGGTGCAGCCACCCCTCAATACTGTCGTCGACATGCTTTGGTCAATTGCACCCGGCTTTAGCTTTAGCTTTAGTTGTCCCGTAATTGCACCTTGAGCCGAACATAAAGAATCACTAGCACTGCCGGCACTACCACTGTTGGGGCTGTCATCACTGACGCTGTCTTGGCTAATAGAATTTTCCGGTAAATAAGGGAACCCATTTGTTGATGGTGCTGCTGTTGACAATGGTATGCCATTGTTGTGCTGCAATATTTGTATGGAACTAACGGTAGCTGGTTGATGCCAATTTTTTCTCTCAAACCATTGCCAAGATGGTGATCGAATTTGCTTCGCTTCCAAAAGCATATTGCTAGAATGGGCAGCGCCGACTGGCAACGGAATCATCTCCTCTTGATTGCAAAGCGGATAGTTCTGATCAAGGACGCATCCGGAATCGTGATACACCGACAGTGGGGTATTTTGAATGGTTTTTCCTAGATTGGGAGATGAAATGGATTTTGTTCTTTTGTCGTAAGCCGATGGGTGATGTGGGTTGGTGAGCATTTGGTAGTGGTCGCCATTGCTTTGTGATGTTGAAGATTCCTTTGACCTGGATCCAGTAGAATGGAGATTCGTTTGTAGTTCTTCGTTTGATTGTCGCAATGGGGATGGGGTGAATGAAGGTGCTGCACGGGATACCTAAATAGATGAGGGCAATATAAGTGGTAGGGTCTAGGGAGTGCATATAAATGCACGTGAGAGGTTAGTCTAACACTGCAATCAAACGAATCGTGAAGAAAATTTATCCTTTTAAGAAACAGCAAAGCAATTCACATATCACATCCGGGATTTAGGTCAAGTAACGTGTTAAGCTGCGGTTACTTGGGGGGTTTTTTAATGTAAAAATTCATAGCAAGCACGGATGCTTATAATTTTGGTAACCTGGGCTTATGCATTATTGGGTGGTATCAGGAAGTCCATTTACGTTTTAAAATGTCTTTTATGAGAAGCCATTCAGTAATGGATGGGGATGCAATTCAGTGATTTCTGTGCTGTATGGGCAGAAAACTTTCCATTAATGCGGCCTAAATAGTAATGACTTAGATTAGTTAGAAACATTTTTAAATTTAGAAGTAAGAAAGCTTTTCTTCCTGTTAGTTATTCTATTGTGACATTTGATAGGTCAAATTGTCCAACGCTGGTAGGTTACCCTTAACATTTTGGCTAATATTCTCGTACGCAGGTGTTTAAAATGAGTGCAGATTATGGTTGTTATGGTGATCTGAGGGCATGCACAAGATACGTTCTGTTCTTTTTGATGGATAGAAAATGAACTCTTCCTGATGTTTCTTGGATGTCAACGGCGTTCTTTACATCTCTCAGCAGGAAGGACAAACTAATCACTGGCCTCTTAACATTCTACTTATATATGTACTGGTGGAGTATTCAGACTAACGCAGATCCACGTATTGCGCCGCTTACTGTGAGCTTAAAGTCAAGACCACTAGAACTTACATAGATCTGATTAGGTATACCAACCTTTCTGGACATGCACTTCCGATCGGAAATCATATTTAACTGTAAGAGGAAATTTCGTGACGCCTTAAAATGGGTCATCAGATCCTCATAGTAATTGTCAGATATATATATGCAGCTATTTAGCTGAAGGATCCTCTCAGAAGTCAAACAAGAGTTGTTCCTCCCCAAATAAATATTTCTTGGCAGTAATTTTTACAGGACAACAGATGATGATAGATAGATGAACTCTCGGAAATTCTCGGGGTTACCGACTATAGTCTATCAGGTCTATATATTTCAGAGGTACAAAAAGCATCTAGTTCTCAAAATAAGAGGTTGTGAATGGCTGGGTGCTGCATGTAAAGGGTGTCAACTTGCCGACTTACTGGGAAATACATAAATATTCGTTATTGTCCTTACTCATGGCAGCCACCTGGTAATGGTTTCATTCAACCGAACTTGACTTGCTAAACTTATGGGTACGAATATTGGACCGTAGAAAATATTATGTATATTGCTCTGACAAAAATGCCGAAATCTCAGAGAAACAACGTACGGCGGAAACACTGGCTCAAGGTGCTATAGTTAGTATGGCAGATTTCTTAAATTTGTTATTTGACATTGAGTAGGGCAAATTAGTAGCTTCCACATCGTCGAAGCAGGTTACCTACTCCGCAATATCCTGCTCCTTCGGATCAAGGGACAGAAAGAGCCTGAATTTGGGTTGTGTATTGTTAAATACTCTGCATTATTTCGAAACAACTCATACCTTCCGGTTTACCGTTCTGGTCTACGCACAAATTTCTCAGACTTTGGAGCGACCACGTGCAGAACATCTGGCGAAGGTCCAAGACTGTTATAAAGCAGATATCGCTACCATTTAGAAAGTGCAGTGAAATGAGTCGTACAAAAATTTGGTAGAAAATTTTTGACATATACTACAACACAATAACAATTTAAGAGAACGGAAGCAGGTTCTACTTGGGTCTGCATTTGATGAAGGGGCAGTCGAAGCCCCTTAGATTTCCTCGCGCAAGCGAACGCATTAATACGATCTGAACTTGATGTTTCAATACTAGCCCGATATGTACTCACGTCCCCACAGAAGAAGTCGATGATGCTATTGATGAATGTTTAAACGGGAGCTCGACAAAATAAGAGAAAAGGACATCTTTGGTAGTTTGGTCAAGTAGCACAACCTGAGACTTTTCCGCAGAAGGGAATATCTCTGATTTTTTCACCTAAATATTCAGAAAGGAACATGGCGATCGACATAAGGTAGCCCTCCAGTTTGTCCAAGCAAGAAGTAGATTGGAACCATAAACTTGTTGAAATTAAGACAAGCTTGATTTTATATCAAACGCCAGAACTAAAGAGTAATGATGAGAGGCGATTTAATGTTGAATGACTGCAATCACAACAAACCCCCAATATTTCGGCTGATCACTTCGTCAACAATCTTATATCCTGTATAGAAATACCACAACTTAAAGACTAGATTTCGCGCGACCTACCAACCAAGCCTCTGGTGCAAACAAACAGCAAAACATCTCACCCTTGATCCAGCGCTGCATAAAACAACGCTATCGCCTCGTACGATCTTCGAAAGGAAAGATGAAAATCGGCCTCTTCGGAAACAGGGAAAGATCATCCAGAGAACCAGGGGATCCAAAACATAAAGATCGTCAGAAGTTGTATCAAAAGGTAAAAGGAACGTAACAAGCCAACAGATTAGATTAGATGAAACGGGGAGGTGGGAATATTTACCCTTTTTACTACGGCCAGATTATTTCTATTATAATTTCCTCAAGTTAGAGCTCACCTATGATGCCTGAAATTTTAATAAACTCGGCTATGTCTGGCAGTGATATTTTTTGCGTCAAGAAATCTTTAGAGATGAGGAAGTAAATTTAGAAGTAGAGTCATAGTCTGTGCTGAGGATATATATACACCACTCTCGGAGACTATTAAACAGAAGGAAGGACAATTAAGGTACGAAATTCAAGATTTCTGTCAACTCAAACAAAATGAAATAAAGATAACAATATCTTAACGTAAGTATAACAAGTCTACCAGAACGGTGGAACTACCTGCCGATCTATTAAAGGCAACTGAGGACGACTTCGTACAGATATATACATACACCTGCTTCTTTCCAGGGTTTAGTCAAAATAAAAATTGAGGAATCCAACGGCAGCATTGTGTATATGATCCACAAGAAAGTTGATCAGCTGTTGTAGAGGCAACAGTCTCCAGTTCTCCGGTAAAGAGCCCTCAGCATCCAGCTATAGGAACATCAGTCTCCTTAAGACTATGTGCCAGATTTTCTCTCCTATTTTGTGTGAATGTCCGAAACCACTTGCCAACGGTTTGATCAGGTTAGACAAATATTCCCACAACGTCACAGTTTAGACGAAACCCAAGAAAGCAAGATTGATACTTTACACCGATTTTACGGCCGCATATATAAAACATCCAAAGTGATGAGCTGTGATACAGAAATAAGGCTGTTTTTGACATTCCTGTAAAGCTCGTCAAACCCTTCACAAAGGCGATGGAAAACGCTCACTTCCATGTAAGAGGTTTTTACTATCTAATGTGATGACCGCCGATTTCCTTAACATCATATATTGTAGCACATGGACGATAATGCGTTTACAATCAATGACAGCAAAACCAAATATATGCTGTTAACAAGATGAGATGTACAGTATCGATAAATATGTAGGTTACAATCTTACAACAGGCAGCTGTATCTTTAAGAAAATTTGGAATTCTGTATACCACGGCTGCGCTTTTCACTCCAGTAGTGACACCTAATCGGACTTAGGCTTATTAACTTTACGACGGGATGAAATATAACTAAAGTAAGCTCACGGTTTCGTCATGTCATTATACACAAGAGGACATGGCGGTCTCCGGATCATGAAACACTAAATCAATTTTACCACATACATAAGGCTTCAGGACGTCTGAACGTTTAGGTAAGCAAACGTTGACTCGGATCGCCACCTTTTTGCAACCAATGTGCAAATGTGAATTTACCAAGTGCCACAACAAAGAAGAACTACTGCTAGAAGATATAACGTAGGAAAGCGGCAATCGCAAGAGGTCGCCAGAATTTTCGCCGAACGCGTATCCCGAAACTCCTACGCAGTAACAACTACCGAAGACCAATGGCAACGTGCCATGATAGACGCCGCAATTAATTTGCTGGGTTTCACTTGACCACCACGACGAAATTTGTGGTTTTTTGGTTTGGCAAAGAATGCCGGCAAGCTCATGCAGCTAAACCGGAAGCGTACAAAGCGGTGCTGCAACGAGGGACGATAGGCGCTCCTGAGCTCTACGAGTAGAAGAGACGGGAAGTACGTTGACTTCACCAGAGGAAGCAAAAAGAGCAGGAGAAGCGCGCGATCGGACGTATTGAGAGTTTGTGCTCCAGGAATAACGTACATACAGAAAATTGCAGAGATGAAGAAAAAAACCTTGTAGTAGAGTCACAGTCGGTGCTGAGAATATGGAAAAACTTTTCCTGCAGACTCTATAACGGCGAAGGAGACGAACATCCCACCGTTAGGCAGAATAGACCATTTAAGTTAGACGATCAAAATAAAAAAAGACAGTCAAAATTTTCGTCCAACTGACCAAAATGAAATAACGGTAGCAATATCTAAACTGAAATCCAACAAAGTAGCTTGACCTGACAGCATACCGGGCGACGTATCTAAAGCTGCTGGAAACGACTTTGTGGGGACAGGACGCCAACTGATTTCCCAAATCTAGTCAGAAGAGTGTATGTCTGATGAATTGAACCACAGAATTGATTACACTATACACAAGAGATACCTGAGGAGGTCTCCTCCTCAACTACGCCAACTATTGAGGTATAAGTCTCTTCAATATAATACAAACTCCTTCGTCACCAACCTGATTGGCCCCTATCAGTACGGTTTCAAACCAGAAAAGTCCACAATCGATCCAATATTCATACTCCCGCAGATCCTTGAAAAAACTCAACAAGTCCAAATCGATACCCTCCACCTTTTCATCGATTTTAAGGCCAAAAATGACAGCATTTATAACGACAGGCTATATAGAGCCATGTCTAGTTTTGTCATAGTTGCCAAACTTTTGGTGCAGAATGATGATTGAGAACGTTGGCTACTCCATTAAGGTCAAGGGTTTAGACAAGGTGAAGCTCTGTCAAGAGATTCCTTTAACATCATACTTGAAAGGATTACACAAACGAACACTGGAGGCACAACCTTCCAAAAGTCTGTACAACTACTAGCGTACCCTACTACGCTAGCGACATAATTGGGAAACTTAGCGGGCATTCACCTGTGCGTTCTCTAGTATTAAAACGGGTTCAGCGGTAAATAAAGGAAAAACCAAGTGCATACGCTGTCAACAAGAAGGGCCACACTACGTCGACGAATTGTCATTCATTCAATAGAATTCAACAGAACGTCACGGTCGATAGATATAATTTCGAAGTAGTAAACGATTTAGTTCACCTTGGGTCTGCTATAAATTTTGACAACAACACCTCAGCAGAAAAAAAAAACCCAGAATTACTCTTTAAAATTGCTGTTCCTCTGGGTCAAGAAGGTAAGTGAGTAGTAAGGCTCTATCCGAAAAACCGTAATCATCCCAGTCATATTTTATGGACTCTATCGAACGCGGATGAAGATATCCTCGGTTGTTTCGAAAGAAAAATCTTATGGACAATATTCAGTCCAATTTGTGTTGACGGGGGTTGGCGATTCAACAAAGAATTATACAAGGTATATAGCGACATTGATCTACTCAGAAACTGCTCATCAGTCGCCTGACTACCTATGATCCGGGCCGAAGATGTACAACGCAGTGGAGGAAAGCCTTACCGCAGGTGTCGCATACCAGTAGAAGGGGACCTCAACAGATTTAGAGTGCGCAACTGGAGGCAGTTAGGTGAGGCTCAGGTTTACTCTGAACTATAGCGCCACCTAACTAAATCAGTACGAAGTGACATACAAAACGAAGTGTTATAATTGGCAATCGTTGTTGGTTTTTACTATAGCGCAATTGAGTAAAAAGGCTTTGCATGAAATACTAATAAGACCCCATCTAAGACCCTAATTATCCCGAAGGCAAATTAAGTTTTTTATTATAGTTTTAAATGCAAGATTTTGCGATAATTGACTTTAGAGGAGGAGATGCAAAAGCAAGCTCCACTACCTATACAACGTTCTGAAAAGTGAGTTATCAGTCCGCCTGAGACCCCTTTGACATGTAGAGTAAATTAACACTAGTGCTCTTTAAAAACCATACAAAAGGACAATGCTGTAGAAGAAGACCTCGTCTTAAGTAGCGCACACAGATGCAAAGGTATCTCAAACATCCTAAAGAGGGCAACTGGAAGCAGTTAAACAAAGACTGCGTTAAAGGGCTGAGTTTATTGCGCCAGGTCCAAGTCTAGCTCGGATTGTAAAAAAGTAAGCTGTCTTCAAGCCCAGAACGCAAGCTCTTCGTGATCCTCCAGAAAAACGTAGATCAGTTCAGACGCACATACTTGGAAATATATAGCCACTTCATCTAACAAATATTCAATAAAAATGTGTGCCAAGCTGACTTTTTATGAAAAATTAAAATTCAAGCGGTGTTCCTTTGATTCTAGAAGTATCATCAAACACTATTCAGGAAATGGTCTGGTTCAACCAGACAAAAAATCATGAATTCCGTAGCCCTTCCAGTTGCATACAGCGAACAATGTCACTGTTAGGGTTTCCAATAAATTCCTCTGGAGTACGTCCTGAACAATTCTCACCTTTGTTTGTTGCATACCGAAGCCGACTACCACCCGACTACATCAAAGAGAAATTACATACATTTTCCACATTTTAATGGTGCGCAATATAACGAATCATTGTCAAAGCCAAAGACCAAGGACTGAAAGCATTCCCTTTATGCATGGCTTAACTTGTACGAGTATGTTAGGGTAGCAATTTTGTTAGTTTAAACAGCCCTCCTAACGGATAGTTATAGAATGCCTTTAAAAAACGCACACACAAGGCACACAGTGAAAAAAAAAATTTTCCTCGCTATTTTTTTTTACAAACAACAATGCAAGCCAAACAAACAACAACAAACATAAAAAAAACACGTCAAATATGCAACACCATGCGAATCCAAAGAGGGGTGGGGATGGACAGAAGACAGCGAATATCGCACAGGGCTGTCTATATCAAATGCATCATCAAGGACGGGCTTGGATACATGGATACAGAGGAAGCACGGCGTGTACCTCAAAGTTTGGCATTTGCCCTTATTTACTTTTTGTTGGCTTTTGTAGAGTTTTTTGTTTTGCATACGTTTTGTTGTTGTTGTTGTAATTGTTGTTTTTGCTGCTGTGACACGTATTTGAAGTTTGGCTCGCCCTCGCATTGTCCTTTCAACACACTGCCGGTTGAGTTATTCGTGAGTTTGGTCGGAACTGGTTGCGTTGTTATTGATGTCAATCGTGTTGGTGTCGCTACTGCCACTGCACTTTTGGAACCAGTAAGCGCGTAAGCGATAGGATTCGGGGGTGAAACTATTGCTATGGCCCTTGCATTCATAGAAGTCATGGTTCTGTGAAGAGAATATAGAAAAAGTCAGAACCAAGCTTGCATAAATATGAGTTTTTGTATTGTTTAGCTTTTTTCTTTTGTTTTGCAGTTCGTTTCAATGAAGTTTTTAGATCGTGATGATTAATTAGGATGAATGAGAAGTGATACAAGAGGATTTGTAACCGATAGTTACTAAGTATGTAAGGGAATGTAGCTTCTTTTAAAAGCAAATGCACTGTATAAAAACTAGGAAGAATTTGGGGAAAACAATTGAAATTCATCAAACATTAGGTTCGTGCAAAACACCTCTTTAAAACAACTTTTCAGGATCCCTTCGATTCCTGCTAACTATAATACTCGTATATCAGCATAGTCCGAAAAAAGTCCTAATTTGACATAAGCTTAAAATGTATCATGGGCCATCGACCCTTTTTGAATTGATTTTCCCTAGCACGAGGTCCAATTGACGGAATTCAGATGTCGCGGGAAAAGCCACGTCTAATAAACGGCAAGAGGGACGAAACTGGCTAATCTATAAGGATGCCGCTATCGCCTCTCTGACGCGCCACCTAAGGTGAGATTTCTCTGTACTACGTTGTCCTCCGGATTAGATTCGACGACTATGCGGGCCGGAGCATTGTCCATTCGCTCTACATGTCCTCTTTATAGCACAGCCGTGGTAGTCAAAGTCCTTTACTACCTCGAAATTATATCTGTTGATTGTGAGAAGTACTGTAAAATTCGTGGATATTGTGTGTCCTCTCTTACCGGTAAACCCATTTTGAGAGCTTCTCATTATTTTTTATGTCAATATCATCGACGTACACCAGCAGTTGCACTGACTTTTGCAAGATTGTGCATCCGGTGTTCGCTTGTGATTCTTCCAGAATTCTGTCCCTAACTGAGGTGAGCGGGATTTAAATGTTGGCTTGGAATAGATGATTCACAAGCGGTGGCTACCCTTTCAGTTAGATGAACTGAAGAGAAGAAAAAAAACCGATAACTTCTTCAGTTAGATGAACTGAAGCCAGTAAAATAAATGTAATTAAATAAAACTCGTGACCTTTGATTTCTAACTCTAAACTTTATTTGTTGACTGTTGGCTGAAGAGTCATTTAACATATGCATTTCTTCTTCCCTCGAAGCTGCTGATGGCTTATATACCACTCAGCTGTTTCTTCTAAGGTCAATCACCCTGGGTTATTTACCTTAGTGTAATATGTGAACAACACACCAACAATGCCCCCATATTTTCGGAGTTGGTGTTAGAGTGCATTGTTTTGCAGTGCATCTCACTCACATGCAATTCGGCCATCTTGGAATTTCGTTGCCTTTGGTCAGAGATTATGACCATATTCTTCAAGTGGCGTTGAAATTCGTCAAAGCGAGATCGATATGTTCTTGACAGATATGTTTGACAGTTTGATTTTTGTGAGTTTGTCCCGAGTCAAATCGTTTTGTGGTGCGGCTAAGTTTGTGTTCAATTCGTTGGTTTGTGTTTATTTTTATTATTTGTGTTGTGTGCATTAAAGCTAATTATTCGCGATGTTTTCAATTTTTATTTCACGCGATTAATTAGCTTCCTGCAAACGCACAATCTCCTATTCTTCCAGCGCGCCGTCGATTTTGTTGGGAAGCAACATGTCAATTCGTTGTTTGTTTACATTTTGTTATTTGTGTTGTGTGCATCAAAGCTAATTATTCGCAATGTTTTCAATTTTTATTTCACGCGATTAATTAGCTTCATGCAAACACACAATCTCCTATTCTTCCAGCGCGCCGTTGATTTTGTTGGGAAGCAACAATTCTTTCAAGTTTGATGTTCAAGAAGTCACATGACAGTTTTCATGACCAGAACCTTTTTTCGAAAGTCTCGATTGAGTCGTTACCGACCTTGACAAAGAAGCGAGCGTTTTTAATCGTCATTCTGCACAGACGGACGAGCTTGAGAAGGATGCCAAAACTAGGCATCCCTCTATATATCGTAGCTTGTCTCTATAAATGCTGTCATATACGGTCTTAAAATCGATGAAAAGACGGTGGGTATCGATTTGGACCTCTTGAGTTTTTTCCAGGATCTGCGGTAATATGAAGACTTGATTGGTTGCGGACTTTGCTGGTTTAAAACCGCACTGATGAAGGCCAATCTGGTTCCTTACAAAGAACGAAGAAGATAAGATCTCGTATGCTATGTTGGCGCAGTTGAGAGGGTAACCTGTTTATTGGATCGGCAAACGTTCGCCGTTATACAGTCTGCAAAAATACGAGTAGCTATAATCTCAGCTGACTGTGACCCTACTACAATGCGCAAGAGTGCTTCCTTTCGCCGTCGTTCCATTTCATCGACTTCCACTGTTAAACGTTCATCAACCTCAGGCGGAATCTTGTTGTACAGGATACTCCTCGGTGAGTATAACTCAAGGAGTTCGTGAGGACTTGGCTTCAATGTGCAGTTTCGAGACTCCATTTAGCTGTTCATTGATGACTAGCCCAGTCTCCTGCCTTTACAGAGGTAAGCATTCATTTTAGTGACGTTACAATGGTGTGGTTGTTCCTTTCGACCTGAACATTGGCTCTGGGTGTCCTGACTGTAGCTTTCACAGTCATAAAACAGACTGAACTTCCGGAATGTGAATGCAGTCCCTCGGTCAGCAACGATTCTCCTTGGTGATCCAAAATAGCTGGTTGCTGCGGTTAGAATGCTGAGGAGTCACTTATTATTTATGGTCTTGACATCTCGCAGAATTATGTATTTAGTGAAATAATGAACTAAGGCGAGGACCTGGCGCGCCTCCTCTTTTCCTTTGTAAAGCGACCAAGATGATCAAGGACCACTGTGTCAAATGGGAGGAAGAAACATTCTATAGTACGCAAATTCTGTTCAGGTCCACCATCTCTTTTCTTTACATAAGCACACCCCAAGCACGACTTGGGGAACCAAAATGTCCTCCTTATTCTCTCAAAACGTCTTCTCGACGGCAAACTGTCGAAAATCACGATGGCACAGTTTAAGAATCTCCACCGTATCCCTTTCGGGGCTACCCACCTCACGTCTTCACTTGAGGTGATACCCTCCAACGACTTAGTTTTTTGGAAGCTCCACAGCGTTGAGTGTTTTAGTATGCACATTCAGTATCAGGGCAGACGCTTCCTTCATCTTTAATCGGTTGTCAACTTAGCATATCGACATGGACATCTCTTTTCTCAGGCTGGTGCATCGTTTCGTATTCGAATTCTGCCATTTTGAGCCAGCAGCGACCCACATGGGTAATCAATTTCGCCTTATTGGTGGTTGTAGCTACGGCCTCGTCGTCCATGACGACCTTGAAATATCTGTCAAGGAGGTACACTCTGAAACTGTTTAATCTCCGTATTATTGGCAGGACTTTAAGTTAACATGAGCTTGCGGCAGAAGACCATCGGATTTAAACAGATGTCTTCTTTACTGCGTTCAAGGAGGATTTCGGCCAAACCGGAAAACGTGGCATCAGTTTGTATTTCATCCACGCACTCTAGGTCGAATAATGCAAATACCGATGGATTGATGAGCACACCCTTAAGATTCTGGAATGCTCTTTCTTGTACTTTTGTTCACTCGGACGGATGATCTACTTTTATGAGATCTGTCAATGGAGTGGGGCAATACGCATTGTTATTCACAAATTTGTGAAAGGATCCCGTGAGACTGAGAAACTGAGGAAAACTTGTCTAAAGCCCTCCTCTGTTCATTCGATTGCCTAGATATGCAATGTTAATCTTCAGAAAAATCCACTTACCCACAGTCGAAGTTAGCCCTAATTCCGTTTAAGTATCAACGAATCTTTACAACTTCTGCAAGTCCTCATCGACCGATTTATTCGCGATTCACCCGCATGACTTAATGACATTCGTGAACGTTAAGAACTTTCCTGGCATATTGACCAACTCAAACAACATCCGATTAAACTCGAACTTACCATCGTCCCTTGCAAAAGTAGTAAACTTCTTACTGCGTTCCTCCACACGTATTTGGTGGTAAGCAGAAACTGGTTCTAGCATCGTGAAGAATTCATTCCCAGGAAGAGATTCGACCACCATTCCAACAATGGGCATAGGAAACTTCTTTTTCATCGTCACCTTGTTCAATGTCCGATAGACGATGCAGGAGTGATCGCAGTGGATACAAACTGGTGTTCGTATATGTCGATAGAGTCGATAGACTCCCAACCCAAGTACAATAAGAATCGCCAACTTAGATTTATCCTGCGAAGAGTAGATAGTAATTGACAAAGCGGTCAACCGCTAGCACCTACCAATTAGATTTTCAGATTATTTCTTGCATATCTTCGCATTACATTTTCAATATTATTTTTGTATGAATATTCATTCTAAAATTCATTATTTTTCATTCTGCAAAAGGATAGATACATACGAGTTTATATGAGTACAAACACTGAGCAATGAAATCGAGATACTTCTCGTAAATTGACTGTGTTTGTTTGGCAGTTTTTGAGCAGAAATTGAATTACTTGTTCATAAATTGACTACTTGACTACCTCACTCTTTTTGTCCACTTCTATATTTTGCAAGAATTGATTACTTTTACTCTCGTCTTTCAGATTGGAATATAACTACATACTAGTACATAGAACATATGTATTCGTAGTTGTAAGAATATCTTTTACCTATCTCTGAACGAAGCCCCATATCCAAGCGTATTTACAAGCGTAACACGGCAACGCAGAGATCTGGTTTCACTTCTTTCTCTCCATTGCATCTCTTCCCATTCATCAAATTACAAAAAATCTAATTTTTCCAGCATTAATTTAGTAACTTATTGATGACGTTGAGAGATGCTTTCAAGAGTTCAATATTTCACTTGGGTTTAAGTGACAAGAGCAGAAGATACAGTCAAATATTCGAATAATACATGGTATCGATATCGGTTTTATAATTGGTATCGGAAATTTTGTTATTTTGTTATTTTTAAGTCATGCCAAGTTTATATTATGGACATCTCCAGCATAGATGACATTGGAATCAAAACAACGGGCATAGTTCGAAAAGTCCCGAGACTGAGGAAACTAGCTGCTGGTAACTCTGAATATAATTTTCACTAGCATTTTGATAGAATATACTTCAAAATCATGTGGGCAGAACTGAAGGCGTACTAGACCAGAAGGAATACACGCTAAGCATTTCCATCGGTATTGAGGATGTCTCCAACAACGTAACTTTGACGGCATGTGAAAATCGGCGAAATACCACTGCATAGACGAATTACTAGTTTTGATGGCTGGCGGGGGTAAACAGGGGTTGCCAGTAAGTCGGCATCGCCAGTATTCAACGCTCTCAATAGTTCCAACGTCTAAGCGTAGGTATATGCCGTTGAGGTAAATACACTGTTTGTTCGATCATGCTTGCTCTAGAGCGCAGGCAGCATTGGACGTGGTTGACGATTTTTACACTAGAAGCGCGCGTTTCTTTTTATGAGAAAGGGGAAGATGACAGGTCCAACTCATCTAGTGTTTAAAGACATAACCATTTGTTTCCTCCACGAAGCTTAGTGCTCGTATTTGAGTGTTAAAAGTGCCACTTCGAAAACCTCCAATATACTGTCGACCTTTAGCTATTTAAAAGAGCATTCATAGGGACAAGAAGCTAGTTACCAAGGTGGGGGTCCTCTGGATCTACTTGACTGTGATGAAGCCAATTATCGTATATACTGTGCATCAGTTGTCTTTCACGAAAATCCGTTACTACTGCTTTTACTAGAATCCGAAAAACGGTCTGTCTTGGCTGCGTGAAGCTTGCCCTAGGACGATCGTTCTGCTCTATATGAACTGTTGAATCTTCCTCCCCTTAATATCTTAATATATATATCACAGGCTGTACTCTCAAAACCAGCTTTAATGCACGAACTGTAGTTTTGATATAGGCTACATTTGACGCATTGACTCAAATGACGCATTGAACTCCTAATGCTGCCAAAACACAAAATCGACTTTTTCGGTGATAACGAATGAATGGTTTGGGGCAGAATCTGAGCCAGCGAAAGAATGTCGCCGGGTCTTCACGGATGGTTCCAACACTGATCTAGGACGCGGCGCTGATGTCTTTTTGGAGGACGACAACCTTAGATTTAATTTCTCGTTACGAAAATGTTCGTTAGTACGTCTTCCTGTGCTATCCTGATCACATCGTACCATATTGTGAAGAATCGGTGGAGGGGGTGAAGCATCTTCGGCGACAGCCAAGTTGCGCTTAAGACTTCCAATTTAGTTCGAGAATGTAGGACTTTACTGAATGCAATCGGAAGGCTGAATGCACTGAGTCTTTTTTGGGTTTCAGGCCACAATAGGAATCCGAGAAATGAAATAGCCGACATCCTCGGTCAGGGCTTCTATTGGTAGTTGTGTTTCATATGGCACATAACTGTAGATGGTATGATTATTCATGTTGCTGCCAGGCAAAACGAATTTATTCCGACATCTGTAACAGGTCAGCTACTTGCCTGCTTTAATTTAGTGAGAAAGACTACAGACTACTGGGTGGCCTCCTGATGAGGCACTACGCTGTATTAGTGACACAACATCGTGAGACGCTTGCTGTGAGAGTGATGACAACACCATGGAGCACTATATTTATGAGCGTCCGGGTTACGCTTTCTCAGGTTGCGGTTACTTGGCGTTGATGTGGAGGTGCTGGTACGGTTGGTGTTTTATCACTGAAGCGCTTACTCGCCTCTTTACGAATAACTGATCAATTCTAGTAAAAGGAACATACGTATATAAAGAATACAACTGACTAGTTCTTTGCGCAACTTCTCTACAGAAAAAAAAAAACAGAACCTACAACGTCGAGTATATAAGGATAGGAGAAAGGTCGATTTCAGATTCCTTCCATTTCAATTTGACAGAATATCGGAGTCGAGTTCATGCACTTCCTTTCCCATAAATGGATAAGGTTTCAAAGCATTTATTAGCTTTAGATATGAGCTTATATCTTTTGACATTGAACCATACCCAAATGCCGGTTTCGTTATGATCGAAAAAGACATGTCTCCCTGAAAACTCAAACTCATGCAAAGCATCAATTAATGCCATTAGTCAAGATCACACTGCCAGCATTTTGTCAAAACAAAATAGCAACTGTAAACGTCCAATTGATCTTTCTCTCATCTTTTACTTAGTAGCAACCTTCAAACTATACGTGTCAAAATTTGATGACATTTCGACCATTAGTCATTGAGATATTGAAGTTTCGGACACAGCGCACATATTTTCAAAACTATGAAAACAAAACCAGTTTCGTAACAAAAAACTTGTTATTTGATCATTTTGAGCAACCATAAAATGAAAGTGTGTGAGATAGCTGACATCGTAAAGATATCATAAGATATCATATTTTCCATGAGTATGACTTTAATAGAAATAGAAATACTTACCGGAAAGAAATATGGGTCAAATTAAGAGGTCGTCATCGAAACTGAAGAAGGCATAGAGCGACAATTGTATCACTATGTATGTATATGTTAGTCTCGGAACTTTTCGAACCACCTATTATATACTGGGTGAGTTTTTTAACTTGAGACATCCAAATTACTCGAAAAATACGTGACAGTGGGAGGCAAGGGGACCCACTCTAATTAATCACCCCGAAGGAAACAATATACTGCTACGTCCACGTCGTTGTTTCTGGGTTATGCTAAACGCAGTATGTAAAAACAAATGACAAGCCTACGAGCAATACGAAGCAATGAAAATCAGGAATTATCATTTGAAAAATCAAAAGTGACCTTCGTTTGACCTTGAAAATGGGTCTCAAGGTCAAACTCGTGGTCACCATCTTATGTCTCCTTCAGAACCTTGTGACTTTTGTCTGAAACATTTTTCGCGATATTTCGTACTTTTCGAGTGATTTTGATGTCTTAAGTTTTATGGCGCCCTCTGACGGGAAAAGAACGCATTTTTGAAAAGTGTTTCATGTAAACGAATTGTAATTTTTCACGCAGATTACAAACCTGTCAAAAAATAGGGGTTCCCATTAAAAAATCAAAAGTGACCTTCGTTTGACCTTGAAAATGGGACTCAAGGTCAAACTCATGGTCACCATCTTATGTCCCCTTCAGAACCTTGTGACTTTTGTCTGAAACATTTTTCGCGATATCACGTATTTTTCGAGTAATTTGGATGTCTCAAGTTAAAAAACTCACCCGGTATATATCACAGTTTAGCATCTTCTTTTTGTTCGGTCGAAAAAATCTAAATTTCTGGATAGCGGAAATATTTGCGTGATAGTAGTCAGGGGCCTATGCTAATTGCTCTGCTGCACGTGACCTATTAAGGGTCCGAATATTCCATGTGCAGATCCAAAGGTTGTAGCCATTTAAACATTTTCAAGGGTCGTCAACAGTGAATCCATTTTCTTCCGAGGCCATTCGTTGGTTCGTCACATATTTTTGATCACTTCCGTATTCGGGTTGCGAGCCTTATGACGGCGTAGGCCAGTATTATTCTACTGGCCAGGCATGCCCTTGCCATTTGAAAGCAGTTTGCCGACCAATCACCGTGTAGGCTCGGAGCAGAGTCCCCGGTGTGAGATAGGATATTTGACAATTATATCGACCCGGGAATTTACGAAGGCGCGAAACAACAATACGGAGTGTCTAAAAGATTCGATATATGGGGTTAACCATGGATATCAGCGAAGTACTACAGGGTAGCTTTCTTTATGATAAACATGTTTCGAACACGTTTCCTTAGCTTAATAGGCTTAACATCGTAGGACTAGCATGTTCGGCATTACAGGTCAGTACGAAGTAACCCATCGGCAGCTATTAAAACATAAATCAGACTAGCTATGAGGCAGGTTTTGTAGAAAAAAAAAACAATGCTCAATCGGTATGATTCATATATTCAGGGGAGAAGCTCCACAAGAGCCCAATAGATCACTTGGCATTTCCCTGGAATCAACTTGAAATGATCAACATGGTATCTGAATTGAGAGCAATTATCCTTAGACATTACTTTATATTGCTAAAGCCTCGACAAGTGACTAATTCAATATCGAAAGGAAAGGAAGAAGAAAGTCGAGTTCCTAGCCTGATCATATGTTAGTCTAACGTGTCAATGACAAGTTCACAAAAATAACGTATGTCATGGTGCTTGGTCCAGATAACTGAAAAGCTGACTGCTTTATTGCAGACAGAGAGCCTTCTCAGGTTCTGAAGTCGATTAAATAAGTAGTAACTAGTAACGTAGGTATCCCCATACGGAAGCAGTAGTTCCAGCGGATACTCGTACATTTTACGAGTATTTTACTGCTTGGAGGTAATTTTTAATTTAATTTCATCAATTTCAAAGTTGACGTGCAACATAATTGATGTTGGCTGATACGAAAATGCAATGTGTTAACCGAGACTTGTCAAATCTTACATCTGAAAGGAAAATAGATAAAAAATGCTCATCAGCGCTCAGTTGCACAGGAGATTCGGAGCTTCGAGCCAGACTTCCAAATTATTGTACTGGGTTTCATCAATGTCCACAAAATAATAACATAGTGGATTGTTGCTAGACGACTCAGGCCTAAGTATTAGTAAACTGCCAGCAATAACTTACCTAAACGACTTAAGCCCCATTTACAATGCTCCCAGATCCGATACGATGGTTGCATTCGGACATCGGACGTCTGTTTACAATGATACATCAAAACACCACTCACAAATAACAAGCTCAAAATGAAAACAACAACAATATAGCTGTCACGCATTGCGAGATGTGAAATTTTTCCAAATTTTCGAAATTGACTGCGATGCTTGCTGCGAGACTCGCATTATTGTAAACAAACACATTGAAGTACATGTTACGGAAATATGTTTGAGAGTTCATGCGCTCTCTTTTTCGAACAACGTATCGGATCTCGGAGCATTGTAAATGGGGCTTTAGTCATCTAAAAATAAATGTGAAGAAGCTCACATCCTCTGGCCCTACAAGGGTGATGGTGCTATACCTTGCACCGTTATGGCCAAGAAGCCTTCGATTTCTGGATATATGTTCTCATGAGAAACGGAACAAGTGGGAATGGCTTAAAATTCCTGAAATAACAAGTTGATATAGCGAGGAAAAATTGGGAACCTTCTATAATCTACTTGACTGACATTCTGGTGGTCTGTAAATAGGGAAGTTTTTTTAATAGCCACTGAAGTGTATTTAGAAGAACTGGTTAATTCAAATAGACTGATTTCCATAGCAGGAGTAGGCACCGGCCCCTAGACATGGCCACAAAACAGGGCCATGTAATAGATTGGAAGTATATCTAAGACACATCTAGCTGAACATTCCCATACAAAAATAGGTAAAGTCCACAGATTATCAATTAAAAGGAACTTCTTTTAAGTCCACATAAATAAGGACAGATGTTTTATCGTTAGCTCACTTTTGACTATCCGAATCAGGACGATACTTTAGTCTTACATAATACATACCTCACTCGCAGTTTTTATTTGATTTTTAGAAAATTTTCTCAAGTTTAAAACATTATTCTACACTAAAGGAACAGTGCAAAATGTCAACGACAGATTGCTGACATGATTATCCCTGAACACATTTTTACTCCTACGAAGGGAAAAAACCCAGAACGAAAAAGTAAACGACAATGGAAACAAGCAAAACTGAAAAATCCTTGAAAATGGGTAATGGATCGGAATAATTCCCGTAATTCGTCTGTTACGAGAGACACTGCAAAAATAAACCTCCTTAAGCGTTTCTTTCCTCTTCTTGCCGGGTGGGGATCCTTCGGTGCCAACCAAAGCCAGAGGAATTTATTGATTGTCAATTATTTATATCCTGCGTATACGTTGTTTGCTTAAATCTACTGGAAAATTGAAGACTTTGTTTGTGTTGCCCTAGCTGTTTTCTTTTCTTTATTTCGTATGTCCTTATACGAGTATTACAGGATGTGGATATGTAATTTCTCAATGTGTCCATTGCTGCGTTCAACGCTACAAACTAATAACTGTCACATTTCCATACGAGTGGAAAAGCTCTGATATACTGTAGGGACTGGGGACCGTTGACTGGTAACTAGTGACTGGCGACTGAGACTAAGACTGCCACTGGAAGACACAGCCATGAACAAGTCCTAGTGGTGTCATCAAGTTATGTGCGAACTAATGATGACAAGTCTAGATAGGATAGAGACAAATAGCTAACAAGTTGTCCAATGTGAAATGTATCTGGGACAAACAGGAAATGAACTTTCTTCCGATGGAAATCTGACTTTTTCTTGAGCGTAATATTGCTTCTTAGTTTAACTTTTTTTTTCATCTTTTCTTTTCCTTTCAGTCCATGTGGATTAGTATGATCATGTGTGTATGTATTAGTATGCTTGAACACGTCGTGAATCGAAGGCATTAGACGGGATATTAGAAGGGAACTGCGAGCAAAGGGATGTAACTTGAATGTGATACTCGTATCTGTCTCAATTTGTCTGTGTGACTGTTTTTGGATTTGGTTTCTTTATTATAGTAAGGACAGTTGGATGTTGACATGCAATTTGTTTTACTGACCAACTAGAATTGGTGTAGCTCTTGGTTTGGCGATGGAGTAGCTTTCCTGGGGTGTGTAATTCGATTTGATGTATGCAGGAAGGAAATACGAGTAGATACGAGTGTAGACGATGCGATGTAGTTTTTTAATCATAACAAGAAAAGTGTGATAACTTTTTCAGTTATTGCCAGGAAAAGGAACATTTTGAAAAGATGGCATGAACCAATGATACAAATACATATTACAAATATGATCACTCTGCGCTAGATTAGAAACATTTTTAATCGAAAACAGGACGAAACGTTTAAGAGTTTATCAACCTTAAAATAACAACACTACCTATGCTAACAACGCGGCTACTATCTGCTTCGTCAAGTCTCACCGCTGATTATGTTCTTTAAAGGTGTTTTCCTAACTGTAGAGCATACGCCCGATTGTCGTCTTGCACAGAAGGTTCTGTAATTACGCCCGTTTTAATTTATTGGCTTCAGATGGCATCAGATGAAATGAGGGCGAAAAGAACAGGTTCTAGAAATGAGGTGAGCGCTTTCAGAAATCACCGAACGTCGGTACCACCATCGTGATATATGAATGCCATATAGGCATCTACAACTAAGGTGTCGCATCATTATTGGGCTTTGTCGTGACCACAAGCTATGCCATCAATTCTACATGCTTGGTATCACTTGACGAAGTGCTGGAAATGGGAATGACCATCACACTGGCGATGAGTTGACCTATTAGAAACGTTCTTTTAAACGTTCGCAATAGTCACGTTATAGGCTTTTGGGAAAAATCACCAGATCAAGGAGTTATATGAGCGATTTCGGCTGCTCATTATTGGTATTAAGACAACTCAACCAGAAAGGATGGGCACCATCTTGAGCTTTAGTGTGATGACTATGAGGCTCTAGAACATCACGAAGTTTTAATAAGCGTATATTAGAACCCTGATTACGAATGGTGATTGAAGCCTATACCGCGGAGGTAAACATCAGTTCTGTCTTCATCTCTATGGCGCATCGATCGAATCTTTGCCTTTAATTATTTTAGTGTCTCTGTTCAGACCCTAAAGCTTGGCAACCTTAGACTAATTAACGATGAAGCACTGGAAATCGGAAAGGAGAGGGATCTGGCTGGTCTGACTCAACAATTACCATGAGACATCATCATTCTTCTATTTAACAAAGATGAATATCAGACTTTCATGGACGCTGAACAACATCAAGTTGCTCTCGCCTTTCTGTTGGTGTAAGAGGCCTTCAGCAAGTCATAGGGCTTGTCAACAATGGGACCTCTGAATCTATACGGCTACGATAAGATCAATTATATACCATGAGTCGATGGCACGGAGAAACATGCTTTCACAAAAATTCGTCACCATCACCTTTACCAAACTCAAAACAACAATCTGTCATAGTTACACAAGAGATTTCCATAGCACGCCGGGCTCTGCTGTAGACGCAGTCCTTAATCCTTCTGAATCTCTTGATATTCATAGCATAGGCGGCGGACGATAACATAAGATTTCACTCGTCGTTAGGAAAATTTGGATCTATCTTCCAAACTGAGATAAACACAATTTTGATGGCAATGAACTCTGTTGTAAGTATCGGCTATCGTGGGTGTTGGTGTTGTAGGCACTTTATCATTGAAGCGCTAAAAGAACACACAAGTACTACAATTAGTGCTCTGTTCCTGCAGAAAAAGAAATGGCCAACTACACTAAAGAACTACTACTACACTAAAGAACTTTGTTGGAAGTAGCAAACCAAGAGCCACCCAGAGCTCGAATCAGTAAGAAGGAAAGCAGTAAGAAGGAAGCAGTAAGAAGGGAAGATCTTGCGCTGCTATATTACAGATTTGGAGATGGTTTTACCAACATTTCCAACAATTTTAATTGACATGAAAAACAGAGGGGCTACACATGAAAAAAAATTCGAGTTCGGTCAGAAATGGAGTACTCCGTCTACTAGCACAGAAGAGGGCCATCCTCTTCATCATAAAGGAACAACCGACATATGTTACATTCATGTTAAATGTTAAATACAAAATTATACCCAGCTCTTCAAAAAATATTGGAGTGACTTCTACTTCAGTAAATCGATTAAATAGCAAGGCCTTACGCCTAGATTAATTCCAACGGAGACCGAGACTGGGTCGACATGCACCATCTTTTAATCGTTTTTAGGCTGATAGACAGTGCTCTATAAATGAAGGTGGTTTTTTTTTATCTCTATAAACCTCATCCACTTAGGCAGTATTAAGTCAGAAATACTCAGGGTGAATACTTATCCTCAAAATTATTTTTGGCGTCTCCAGATAGCTTGATCTTTAGTTCGCCATTTGAGTCGCGATCTTTCTCTACTGCACTGTCTCTCAGGGGCGGATACGAAGATTTTTCGAACCGAAACATTGGTGTCCATCCGCTCTACATGACCCAGCTACGCCAGTCGCTGGATCTTCATTCTTCTTCTACACCCCGTATAGTTCGTCGTAGTTTCATCTCCTTCACTTACCGTCTATGCAGATGGAACCGAAAATTACCCGAAGAATTTTGGTCTCAGAGCGGCCAAGAGTACCTTCATCCATTTTTGATAAAGCCCATGCCTTTGCGCCATAGGACGAGACTGGGATTATTAGGGTCTTATGTCGCTCGAGAGACGGCTTTGCTAGTCACCGATTCTCAGCGATTGGCAAGAGTTGCTCTTCGTTTGATCTCAGCTTTGGCGTCGTTGTCTAGGAAGACAACGTCCTTAACTACCTCAAAGTTATATCTGTCGAGGGTGACGTTCTGTCAGAGATGTCAGTAGTGGGTATTATTTTCGTTTGAAATCAAATATTTGGTCTAGCCATCGTTGACCGTTTAACCCATTTTCGCCCCTTCCATCTGAATACTCGCAAAAACGCGACTGGCATCACACTGCTTTCTTCCCATCCTGTGTATATCATCACCGACGTATGGCAGCAATTGGACGAAGGTCTCGATGAGCTCTTTATCATCCCCAATGAAGCAGCGTGCATTTTCTACCATCATCCTGCACAAACGGACGAGTTTGCCAGGGATGCCAAAACTATACATTGCTCTATATACAATAGTTCGTTTCATACGCAGCCTTAAAAGTGATGTGTAGGTGGTGTGTGTCGATTTGGAGCTGATGGGTTTTTTTCAGATCTGCCGTAGTGTGAATATTTAGTCGTTGATGGACTTCCTTGGCCTAAAGACAAACTAATATGAACCAATCAGGTTGTTGGCGAATGGCTTCAGGGGTTCACACAATATGGCAGAAAGGATCTTGTAGGCTATGTTAAAAAGACTGATGCCTCTGTAGTTGGCGCAGTTTAGAGGGTGTCATTTATTTAGAATCGGACTAACAATACTGAGGTTCCATTCATCGAGCATACTTTCATCCGACCATATTTTATTTTAGATGAGTTGGTGTATGCTCCTTACCAAATCTTCGACTGAGTCCTTGAATAGATCTGCTGTCAGGCGTTCCGCTCCAGCAGCTTTGTTGGATTTCAGTCTAAATATGGCAATCTTCACTTCATCCAGCAGGTCGGGTGGAAGAAATTGATGGTATATGTCACCCAGATTGAAAGGTCTAATCTGCCTATTGAGTTCGCCGTCGCCATTATACAGTCTACAGAAATGCTCTTTCCAAATCCTTAGCATCGACTGCGACTCTAGTACTAGGTTCCCTTGTTCGTCTCTGCAGCTTTCGTTTCGGGGTTTGTGTCCATGGCGTGTTTTTTTTTACCTTTTCCTAAAACTTCCGAATCTCATTCCTGCAGTTAAATCTCTAAATTTATTCGACCGTGCGCTTTTCTTGCTCGAAGAGCTCGTGAGCAACTATAGTCCAGGGGTTGTGGTAGCCTTATCATGTTATAGCTATGTATGTTAGATAGAGAGGACAAGCCTTATATCTTCGCAAGGGGTTCCATACACCCCCTTACAAAGCCGAGAGCAAATTTGAGGTTTTCGGCCCGACAACTTTAGTCCAAAGTAAGATTCCTAAGGCTACCGGTTAAGTCTACGGATGCCTGTGCTTTAGTGCAAACAGTCACTAGGCCCGATCTAGCAGAGTTTATAGTTACACCACTTGCATATAGTTGAGTATAGACGTTATACGAATACCTACTAACCACGTAGCAGTGTAGACCCCATGATACTACACATTGACCGCAGTCAGTTTTCATAACCACGGCTCTGTGCACTTATATTTTATCAAATCGTCAAGAGATGCGTTGTCGAAAGCATTCTCAATGTCGATTAAAATGCCCAACGCATACTATCGTACTTCTTTTCTTGTGAGCATTCAAGTGCAGTCTCATCAGATCTTTCACGTTGATATGAAGCTCAACTATTCATTACATACTCTTTAGGTACCTGCTCAGGAAGTCAGATTGGTAGGTCTGAAGCCCCTACCGAGTCAGTAGTCATTGTTGTCGATTTTCAATATAAAAGCCATTCTCACTGGTTACTGATAGTTCCGCAAGTAGGTCAGCACAGAAGTTAATATTCTCTTCATAGCTGAACTGTTCAATAACTATGTGAAGCACGGACGTATACGAGTATGTCATCATTGTCAGGTAACTTGAAACAATCAAAAGATCCACATAAGATGCACGATACCAGCTACGGCGGTTTGTATTCCTTAGATAAGTTTGGGATTCAATACAAATATATTCAAAAGGTTTAACCTAAACCCATCGGCTCTATAACTGATAGCTTAAAACTCATACCAGTAAATAATGGTAAGGTCTAATAATGCCCCTCAGCATATCATTCTTTAAAAATTGTGCAGTGATTCAAACGGCTGCCCCATTTGAAAGAATGGTTGAATAGTCCAGAGGTCAAGGAACAAACGCTAACCCCACTCCATTTTAATGCAAAACTCTCTATTGATTTGAAGACCTGGGTGCTGAAGAAGAAGAACTCAAGGTACTTTATGTACCAAATGATTATTAATCTGCTGAATGAGCCGCTGACTGTCAGTAGTTTCTCATGGTGTATAAAGTGCATCAAGCCTGTTTAAACATGGAATGCAGCCAGCTGCATTGGCAAAATACATGCAACATCTAAAAAACCTAGTCGTTATGAATATTTAATTTAAGCTCAGTCTGCTTGATAACTTGAAATTGAAAATTCTTGAAATAGTAGGCATAAAACGTCGTGCTATATATCCTGATAGTACCACCAGTCCCCACATATGTAGTAGATGTAACGTAAAGTCGACTGGAATCTTAGTCAGTTGCCCTTATCCTTCATTTCAGTAGCAGTGAAAAGCATCAACAAAATTGTATGCAGTAAATCCATATCTAAAGGATGCAGATCCCATTTTTTCATTAAAAATTGCTCTCCTGAGGTTGAAATGACGAAGTCTTAAACCCAGTGCCCACCACTGAGTTAATGAATTACCTCATTCTTCCACTTGTCTCGACCTTACACGAGTATAACTATTCCACTTGCCATCGCACGTAATATGTGCCGAAGGGTAATAACTTCTTTCAAAATAAAATAATTAAACCGATTAAGTCCCCCACAGATACACCCACACTCAATTTCTGAATCTGAAATTCAAAACATGTCCTTTGCACAATGATGTGTGGGAGTAATAAATTTTTTTCACCTTCGTCTTGGGTACGTGTTGCGGACGCTATTACCATGGTAATGTCACACGCTTGTGTTTTGATTTTTATCTCATCGCTCATGATCTTCTAGGTTAGCTAGATGGTTTAAATTCAGGCAACGTTCCGTCAAGTTGGACACCGAAAAAATAAAAAACGAAATAAAGAAACCAGCTAACGCCAGCCATGAACTACATAGAAAAACCAACATTTGCTGCCACTCATGGATACACTACCAACTAAGACCTTGACATTCGTACTACGAGTACAGGAGTTCCAAGTAAAGCTTGGAGTGGTGTACAAACACGAATATGCGGGATTATATATATATATATATATATTTGTTTTTTGTTCAAATTTATAAGCAAAGAGTATCTTAAAGCCAGAACCTGACTCAATTAAATCAAATGAATGAAATTAACAAAATTCGTTGTCGTATCTTTTTCTTTCATGAATGTAATCCGATGATGTCTGGCACTCTGGTTGTGGCCCAGATATAGCTTCTAGTCATAACACCGATTCTAATTCTCTTTCGTGGCACACGAGACATGAATTTGATTCTAGCTTCAATTCAGGTCAAAGATACATATATGTATAGCTATAACAAGAAAACCCAAAACCACCAGACAAGATACTCAAAGTAACGTGAGTACGAACACGAGCGCATAGTAACATAGTGTTATGAATTACGGATACCAGAGAACCTGTCATGGTGGATAGTCGGGAAGTCTTTAGAAAATAATCTAATGGTAATGGGGACGATCTCAAAGGTTGCTGCAGGGTTAATTTGTACTCCATGTTAGTTTTGGTAGCTTGTGTGGTTCACTTCGAGGTGAATTCTATAGATATTCCTATATCTGAGCACGTGTATGAATGCCGACTTAATTAAGAGCACTCGCCACAGAAGAAGATTCCGGGCCGGGATTATGCAAAGTAATTTGGTAGCTCACTTTCGGTGGGGCGGTGTAGTTTGACTCTCATTATTATTTGACTAGTTTGTGCACATTTTGCTGGTCTTTTGAACTGATATATGCTCTGAAAGTGGTTTTAAATGTGGATTGACATGGTTCCAGTTAAAGCGAACAACTCGGTAAGCATCTGTATAAATTCCCTCCACATACTCGCAACAGAGGTATAAAAGTAGCTTTTGCGTAATATTAACAGCAAAAGAATACTCAATGGGGGGCAAGCCTCCAGTGTTCTGAAAATCCAAACAGTCCTCATTGACTCGGATTACTACCAGGAACTACCATGTCTTGACATCTATCAATGCAATTTCAGATCAGTAAAGTTTAACATGAATCAGAGGATCAGACAAAGGTAAGTCCTTAAAAAATCAAAGAAATGTAAATTGACAAACACAGCACTAACAGCCAGGCGTTTTGCAGAGCAAGGCTTACATTGGTAATCACTGGTATACCAGTACATATCTACGAACATATCGTAGGTCGATATTTTGTTACGTTTGCCTTCTGAGTTTTAGAGAAGATTCAACAAAAGTTGCGTATACATACTAGACTCTTATAGTAGAGAGGCGAACAAGTTTCGAAAGCTGAGGAGATCGAACAAGGCCTTAAACGCAGCTTGTTGTAACAGACGCGGATACTTTACTCGCTCCATCTAGTCTTCATCAGGACTCCCTCTATGTTCTTCTTGGAAGACAACTGCTACTTTCCCTAACCTTGTCCTTGTTTTCTTACTTTTTTTTTTCTTATTTTGGTGGAAGCTGAAGCCCACATTTTTCTGGCTTCTTACAAGATTTATACTATAAATCTACTTAAGATTTAAAGACTAACAAAAATGAGCAAGGAAGCGAGGCAATGGTGGGTGAGATCTAGTTTAAAACGAAGTGTGCTCAGGTTGAAATTAAAAATGAAGAGGTTTGAGTTGATATCGGAGCATACGGAAGAGACGTGTGTGGGTTGGTGTTGAAGGAAATAGATTTGTAAAGGGTGCGCAGTCGATGGACCTCAGAGCAGTTGATGAACGAAAAGAATATCATCCACACTCCTACGTTCTTCTAAGGAATTCAAATTGATGAGTTTGAGACGGTCCAGATAGGGAGGTAAAATAAAAGGGTCGGTCCAGGGCAGACCCCGGACTGCTAATCAGAGAAATCGAAGTTGAATACCCTCGATTCGAGAAACATGAAATCGATGAAAGAACTACCAAGGGTGACTGGCATACTCGAGCAGGGGGCGAACAAACAAATCTGGTTGCGTACCTGTTGCAAAATTGCTTAGAACACCGTTTAATAAAGCCATGTGAAGAATTGGCTTTGAGGATCATATAATCGATATGCGAACCGAAATTAACCTCCCCGTCGAGTAATATGCCAGGGTCTTGAAAATATTGAACCTGAGGAATAGATTGACCATAGAGAAAATAAAGTCTGGGAGGAGACGGTTTGCATTTGCATCAGAAGGTTATAAATTGGCATTTGGTGACAAGAAGTTCTAAGCAGTTTTAGAGGCACCAGATTGAAAATCGATCGAGATCTTCTTGAAGTATGGTGGAGTTATGGGGAGAATAAATAGTTTGAAAAAATTTAGTGTAATCAGCGTAAAGGGAGAGGGAGCAAAGAACAAAAGGCGACCAAGATGGCTGCCTTGTGGAAGCCCAAGGGAGGCCAAGAAGGCACTGAAAGAGTGGATCGGTTTACAGGTAGGAAGATTTAAATTAATAAAGTAGGTTCAAAGTCGAGAGCGGACGATTTGAAGAGCAGGAATTGATGAGATATCTTATCAAAAGCTTTAGTGAAATCGGTTGCGATAACATCGATTTCTTTGCCCACTAAAACTGTGGTGAGAAAGGCGGAGATAAAGGTTGGAAGCTCATTTTTTTAAGTAAACGGAGGGTAGACCATCTGATCTTTAAGTTTTCGTAACTTTTCCTCAATAACTGCAGGGTCGAAAATTTGAGTGAAAGAGGAATCAACGGAACAAATTGGTTGGTCATTGAAGTAAGAAGAAACTGATACGAAGGAGTTTTTGGCAAATGATTGTTTGAAAAATGTAGTAAAACAGTTGGCCATGGCCACAAAGATTTGTTTTGGAAAGAAAGGATTTCAAGTCTTACGCTTCAAAACAAAAACTTCCCACAGACAAGTCTTTTCGGCTTCTAAAAAATGACTAGTGCTGGGAGGCATTTGAAAAATTCTGATTATCTTGGTATTCTGAAGGTTTTGCAAGCAGTCGTTTGGAGAATAGTTTATGACAATAACTAAAATCAAGAAGCCAGTGAGTTATTCATTGGAAGATATCTGCAGGCGAAACGTCCGATACTTCTGTTACTGGTACTGGGAATGTATGTGTGCTAAACATCACACTGAAAATAAACAATATCATGAGTTGAAAACCAGAGAGTTTTTGACTAATAATTCTTCTCGCGTCATAAGACTTAATAAAGGCCTTCCTTAATTCAGGAGCCAAATATCCGAAAGCGTGAAAATTAGTGTCCTCTTCATTTTCTTTGTGCCAAAGATGTTCAGACTCGACGTTAAATGGAGTATGGAGGTGACCTCACAGGATAATAAACCAAGTGGAACTCGCAATACCAATAATCCAGCTGTACTTATTGTCCCATTCGAGAACAGATTAGTTTGAAACGCTGCATTAGCCACTGTACCCCAGACCAAATTGTTTGCTTTTTAAGATAAACTGCGTCAGATCTGAACATAAAACTGCTATCAGGAAATGTCTACAATATAAAAACGCACTTGAAACAAGGAGGCACCAACAAATTTTCCATCATCATAACCCTGGACGTGAAGAACGTGTTTAACTCGGAGAATGTGGAACGAATTATGAGCTGTCTTCATGGAATTGAAATACCGAATTATCTCCGTAAAAAGATAACGAGCTATTTCTCGAATAATATCCTCCTAAATGGCTCTAACGATGGAGTTAAAGCACGTATTTACTGGGGGTGTGCTGCAAGAGTCGTCCTAGGACCCCTACTGGAATATTATGTTTGATGAAATCTTAGGCTTACAAATTCCATGCGAAGTGTTGATTATCGAATTTGGTAATGTCATTGCCATGGTGGTTGTAGCAAAAGCTCTAGAAGAAATTCAACTTTTTAGCAGCGAAAAAATTGCAACTATACGTCGCCAACTACTTACGAGTAAATAGCACTGATTTGCAACTCGCCGATCATAAATCTGAAGCTGTGGTCATTACGAGTAGAAAAAATCCCAAAACGATAACGGTTAGAGTTAGAGGGCATGAACCCTTTCTCAAGAATTTTATTTTATTGACAATTATCTAAGTTTCAAACATCTCCTAGAGCAGATATGTGAGATATCATTGATAACTTTAAGTCCACTTACAAGGCTGATGATATTACCTCTGATATTACTGAGGCCCAAAATATAATATGAAACTCTTTCTTGCTGTGGATGCAAGTCTTACATGCGGGGAATCAAACCCGTCCTCACGTAACCCACTTAGTGTCGACAGTGTGTTTCGAACTGTTTTGCATGATGGTATACTCATCGTATCTTCAATGCTATCTGTCGAGATACTTGCTGAAGAAATATACAGACTCAAAAGTGACCGAGTCCAAAACGGCGTTGTAGACAAGAAAAAAAGAAAATACGAAATAGCCCGAAGATGAACGCATCGCCTTATTCTATTGATCAAAGTATGGATTAGCTCAGTTTTTGACGTGACATATGGCTGCTTCAGAGTTTATCTGTTTAAACGCAAAAATGAAAACATCGCAAACTCTCTAGAATAGCCTTATGAGAACAATTCGGAGTGTGGCCCACTCCCGGTAGCATTAATATGTCGAGGAAACTGGACTTTTGTCAGTAATATAGCAGTGCAGTAACCTTAGAGAGTCAACGTAAAGGTAAAAAGTAAAACAGTCGAATCATATACGAATAAGCTAAGTCCTCAGTCGACCCCGCGAAATAATGCCTTACGGCAGTACCACAGTAGCCACATATCGGTCTGCTCAGATGGAGGTGGTTTTAGCCAGTAAGAATACGGTACTTCAAATAGGCGTCGGTCCATTGGTGACTCATGCAAGGATTCCACATTCCAACGCCAAAATGAGAACAATGGTGATAATCTCGATCGCAGCCCCAAACAACATATTAAATAAATCTCTTGCCGATAGTTGGTAGACCTTCGACTCTGATGACTCCTGCAGCTCTTTCTAGGTCATGTTCGGTATATTGAGGCTGCAAAGATCGTAAAAATACCAGAGAGGCTCATCCTGTTAGGGTTAAAATGGATCATCTGCATAGGCCTGAGCATGGATGTAAAAACCACTGAGAGCGATAAGCTGTGCATAAGCCAGCATGATCTATAGCAATGGAGAGCTGAATTCGCCAGGCGAGCAGCTATTATTTTCACTGGCCATTAAACATTATCTGCGTCTGAAAATGGAATTAAAGTTCTAACATAATATTCGCTTGCTCTAACTGCGTGGAATTCAAAAACCTCATAGCCCGAGTCATAGAATTACAACCACTTTCTGATAAGTTAATCAAGCCATCAAACAGAGTATATTACCATCATTCTCACAAGCCCGGAAGACTATTTGTTCATAAATTTAGAACAGCAATACGTGTAGATACAGTTCCACTCAAAATGAAGAAATTATATCTGCACAAATTTTTGCCTTTCACTTATGACTTGAATCGTTAGTAGCGATAAAACGTAACGACTTACAGATCAGGGCTTTCGAAATCGCTCATCAAACGTGACGCCTCACTTAACTCCCAATTCACATCACGTAATCTGAACCCTGTGACACCTGTAGCTAAAGTAATAATTTCACTTCAATTCAATACTGCACTCTAAATCGCTTAACGAGCCGATGATTAAATTTAACTCAACTCGTACTCACGTACTGCTCCATAAAGTGATTCACCCTGGAATCTAATAATCTTCCCACTAATTACAATTGGAAGAGGTTAGCCCTTGGGAGCCTGGTACCCTCGTCAATAATTGATACCCGATAGCATGATATTCGCGTACCGAATTTAACCACAAATTTAAGAAGCTGCCAATTTGGTGATAATCAGCTGTAGACTCTTTCCTGGCCCTATCCAACAATTGCCAATTTTTTTTTGCTTTCCCTCTTCGTCTCTTCTTACCCAGGAAACTCATTATTTCTAACGAAGCCACCGCCGCCGCCGCCGTCGCCGCATCGATGGTACTAGTAGGTTTCCCGAATGGGATACCGTGGAATGGTTGGATCGCGGGACGGTGTAAACGTTGGCTACAGGGAACGGATACTTTCTGGAAGAGCAAATATTGTAAATGAATTATTAATAATCAGGATAAGTGCTTGTGAGGAATAAATTAGCAATTAAGATGCAAATGGGCTTTGTAATGCGTTGGAGTTGCCAGCTCAAATTGATATAGATGCCATCCGTGGGCTAACTCCGTATTGAATGCATGAATTATGGTGTAATTGCGTTCTGTGCTAATACAAATAAACATTGCAATTCAAATTCCAGAGAAGAATTAAACAAAAAGATACTCTAACGGATTTACACACAAAAAAAGGTATAAATCCAAATAAAATTGATGAAAAGGGTTAGCAATGGATAGGCCGCCGTTTGCATGCTAATGATAGGTACTCATTTTCGAAATCTTCAGATTTTTTTCCCTACGATATAAATGGTAGACAGCTCACTGTTTATCGAGTAGTAATAATACTCGTGTAGTGGTAATTAAGTGCTTTTGTGCGATGGAAAGTTGATGGAGTGGCTTTGAAATGAGTCTTAATGCGCGGCATTCGATTACAAAGATACGCTTTGAATACCTTATTTTGACTAATTGGATGTATCTTAAGCTTGGGGTAGGGAAGAGTTAATTGTTCATTCGAATCACACACTCAAAGTCGGTATTCATTATCAGATTCCCTTAATGAGGTAGTGGGCAATACATAGCATAATTAGCAAAATTTTGAATTATTGGCTTTTGAAATGACGGGAAGATGACAGCACTTAATTAAAGATACCTATCGCTTCTGGTGAAAAAATGAATACTGTTTCTGCTATTTGGAAGGTTTGCAAACCGGGAAGCCAGTATTAAATAATTAGAGGAGGCTCAAGGAAAAATTAAGGGGAGCCGAGAGTCCTTTTCAGTCGTCATTCGAGAAGCAAATGAATTGCAATTTCTTATAACTTATTCAAAGTAAACACTATTTCATTGTTAATCATCTCCTTCATCTGAGATTTATGTCGTTAGACTACATTTCTGAGCGCAGAATCTTAGATAGGTGACTTGGCAAATCTCCCGAACTTTCTTGAGCTGGGAAATGATCAATACGTTATCAGACCCAATGAACTCTACATTGACAGGACTTTTGAGATCCCGAATCGTATAAACGGTGAAACTAAGGAACTAATTGGGTGTATCGACGGGTTAAAAAAATAATCTGGTATTTTGACTGATATATTCAATCAAATTGTAAGAACTTGAAGACACAAAGGATGTATTTTACGGTCTCCAAAAAAAGTATAAAATGAGGCAAAACCTAACATTGAATTGTATAAGCAGAGTGAAAAACTTCGAATATATCCTTTTTTTTCTGTAGGAATAGAGAACTAGTCCAATTTAATGCATAGCAATGTAATTTCTCATATTTTCTCATATAAGTAAATTCTCCACCGATAAAGAGCCTATAGTACCGGCAAATACCACATTAGCACCTAGTACCGACTGCGTAAGCCGGATATTGAGAGAGAACGTGAGGACGTAAGACAGAGTTGGTCTTATCATAGACATGTAAATCCACAATAAAAATACTCGGTGACAAGCCCTAAGGGTTCCTTTACACTGCCAGAAAACCGACAGTGCCTTAGAGGTTTTCGACGTGATACAATTAGTCCAAAGATATTTGGTACCCAGGACAACACCTCGATTCTTAGCTTCATTGGAGAAGCGAATGGGGATACTTTTATAGTAGCACCGGATAATTCGAGCCAGTCAGTTTTGCGAACAAAACACCAGTGATTCATAATTCTCGTATCTTTAACATTTGTCGGCAGAAGTTGCGATGTTGAAATCACATGACAGTGATAGAACTACTTTTCTATGCGGATGATGTAGACATTATCGATAGAAGATAGAGAGGTGGTTGTGATGCATTGGCGAGAATTGAAGTGGAAATGAGTCCGGCGGCAAACGTGGAAAAGTAGCTGCTTTCGTTGGGAAAGGACACACAGCATCGACTACTCGGACGAATCATCACAATAGGCAGGTAAAACTTCTACCTAGGCTGCCCAACAACGGCACCACCATAGAGATAATTTGAAGAGTAACTCTAGCCAATCGCTATTTCTTTAGGTTTAAAAGACAACTGGGTAGCAGAGCCCTCTGTCGAACAATAAAAATAGCACGAGTCCGAGGGACACGCCCAAGTGTGAGGAAACTCAACAAACTACAAGTCTGGCTGAAGAGGCATGTTAATTGTAGCACCTTCTTAGCAAGCAGGTAATATCAGGGAGCATTCAAACACATTGTTATATTACTTACTAGCATATAACCGCGACTTTGTTCTCGTTGGTATAGTGATTAGTTGATAACCGGTCTCTGATGGTTGACCAAAAAGGAGATGAATATTACTTAGGCTTTTAATGAATGAAACTTTAAGTGGGTGCCCCTAGGGCAGGTCGTGGTGCATTGGCTTCTCAATAAGACGGTCCGGGGTGTTCAATTCCGATCAGGGCTCGGAAGATAAACATTTTTGCAGGCAACTAAAATCGTGTATAGTGTTTAGTTTTAGTTGTAAGAGTAAGAGTATTCATCCCCTCTTGGAAGTTAGATAAATATAAAAAAAAAAAAAAAAAAAATTAACTCCCAGTTTCAATTCGTTAGTTCCAGGTTTTGTGTCACTAACACCAAGGTTATATTGTTCAGTGAACAGAGACGCTGGGAGTGAAGTGAGTTGCTCATCTGCTTTCCGGAGGGAATCAAAACAAAAGAATGATATGGAGTTAACTTTAAATCAAGGCCTCTCAGTATACTACATTATTTCTTTGGTTGTCGGGAGCTTAAATGATTAGATTCGAGGAGCCCCTTAACCTCGAACAGGCGACGTAGAGTTAGACGTGGGCGAAGCATTGCGTTCGGAGATTCTTTTTGGTGACCGTGCGCATACATATAATGTTTGGTGTAGTTTATGTTTTCGCAAGGTCGGTGACTACATCTCTCTGATTCTTAACTATGTGTGTAGTATGTAGCAGGAGTAGTATTAGTTCAAATTTTTAAAATATTTTAATTAATACTAACCCCGTTAGTATCGGTTCAGTAGATTTTTTGTCATGCTCTGACAAACAGACAAACGGACAAAAATTGTTAAAAAAAAACAGATACAACCATACCGCTGTCGCAACAGCTAGAGCAATTTTGCCTTCACTTCACACTTTATTAAACGACGTAACCCGAATGGTTTTTTGAAAATATCTTCATCGTACACACTGCACAGACTAGGCTTCATTACAATTTTCAATAGCAGAGATACATAATATACCTTTATCCCGAAACTAAGCGTCAATTTTGCTTTAAATATGACAAAACCACTTAACACATGCATCACTGAGGACATTACCAATGGTTCAGCTAGTGACACTCTCATATTCATAAAGAAAATTAAGGAGTTTCTAATCTAGATATGGCAGTATCTATTGCTGTTGCCCTGGTAATCACCTATCGCCTTACCTTGTTATCAACAATGTCCACTCTCAGGTAACATTTGTTACAAAGATAAAATAGCAAGTGAACTATTTAACGCAATCTAACGGTGAAAAGAACATCCAGAGGCTTCCACGTCAGTCAATAAGTACATCGAATTCAGAATCATATGCGAGATCTCGGGCTTGTTTAGAGGAGCAAACAGCCCAAAATCAATTGAACTTGCTTTTGACTCATCTAGTGCTTAAAGGCATCACTATCCGATAGTCCAGCAAAGTGTTTGTATTTAATCCTGGATAGTAAACTTCGTTGAGCTTTTTACTCAAGTCGAATACCTCCAAAAAGCCGTTGGATTTCTGGCAGATTTCGGCGACTTGTCACCAAAGAGGGTCTCCTGGGTCTACACGGCTATGATAGAAAAAATTATATCATATGCGTCGGTTATTAATTGATTGAATAAGCTTTTACGAAAATACGCTAACTTAAAAAAAAACTCGAACGAATGGACTGTTTTGATTAATGATGAATCTTCCTCCTCTTGACTCTCGTCTTATGAAGATGCCGTCTGATACAACACATGTTCCTCCGAAAATATGAAATTTAATTTCCCTGTACCAGCCAGATATGGTTTTAGACAGTATTAGCGGATCAGCAACCGAGTTTCTTACGATATTACGAGCAACATATTTTTCACGAAAACATTTGACACGACATACAGTGGACTCCAATCACTCGATCTGGCAGGTGAATAAATCAACCTTGGCACGCCCCAGCTCATGTCTATGGCTCCGAAGAATCGGTTGCGTAAAGGTATTAATGAAGCTATACCTCCACGAGGTGTCCAAAATGGAATAAGTTCTTATGTTCTTATATCAGAATGTGTATAGAGACAAAATTAAAATTTATAGCGCATAACATACTAAGACCAAACGAATTTATTTGAATACCTTTCTCGGTCACATCAGCATTCTTTGTTCAGCTTGAATGCGGAAGTGAATACGATTACACGATTAATGTGGTAATTAAAATTCAATTCGCAGACACGAAGCAAAAAGTCACAATTTTTCTGAATATAAATGCAAAGCTGTAGATACTGGGATCTTGAAAAGATGTGACAAAATGTCACACATTTCGTACGCCGACGCACAGTAGTAGCTGAAATCCTATTTAATTTAAATCAACCCGCTGGAGTGGTTGCTTTTCAATTTGTGTTCTGTTGAAATCGCTTGTGTGATATTAAAACATATACCCAGTTTATCCGACAGCACAATTTGCGTTGAAGCAATCCGCATTGGTTCAATACGCTCGAATAAACACCACTTCAAACCGCATTGAAGTATTCAACACGCATACGTTCATTCCTGCTTATAAAACGCATTGAAAATTTGTAACCGCTTTAAAATATCATATATTTCAAATCGCATAGAAACATTTTACACTCTCGCGCTGTCATCATTCTTTTATCATCGAGCAGGCATTAGTTGTATCTTTAAAATGTGGGATTGCAAACGAAATATTTGAAAAGAGAAAGAAATAAGAACAATGCATCAGTGTTAGTGTGAAGTGTCAGTTCAACCAGCTGTTTGGTAAACTTCTCTAAATTTTCTCTCTCTCATTTTGGATAATTTCATATAAACACCAGCATTTCTACGGGTATTAAACCAATGCGGATTGCTTCAACGCACATTGAGCTGTCGGATAAACTGTGTAATAGATGCTTTCCAAAGAAGGAATGCGAATAACCTGGTCTCTCTACAGATCGACAAAAGTTCAAAAAGAGCTGTTCAAGGTGGGGATATCATGAATTCAAAAATACCAAAATCGCTGGGAGAGAATGCCAATAAACGAAAAATATGTATACTCAGAGAACCACTATCGTATCAGTTTTCCACTTTTCGGCTACATCAAGATGACATGTGTTCGACCACCATCTGGTAGGAAAAGGTATCCCATTACTTTGTGCAATTGGGAAATATTGTATGAGTTGGGGCTCTCATTAATTAAAAAACCTCTCCCCAAACTGAATAATGTCAATACGAAATCAATATTCAGAGTGAACTTCACAATGAAAGAAAAATCTGTTCAACAAGGATTATTACAATATAGTACTTATGTTATGCAGCCGTATTGCAACCATGGCTACGACAATTGAACGATGAAAAATGTAAAGAAATATTAAATCCAATGACAGCTGGTAAAAGTCGAAGAACTGTATAACTTCCAGCAAAAATACCTTTTCATCCTTTTAAAGGCAACGGCAACCGGCAGCTGGCAGTGAAAGGAAGAAACTATCACGACATGATGGTAATGTGAAAGAAAATTCATTGGCTTGAAAATTGTTTATGGTGAAAATTAATTAATCTGGAATTTCCCCGTAAATATTATTTGTATGTAAAATAAATTATTTATTTTCGTTTTTATTTTTTTCGGTATCTTCCCGACCGAATTAACTTCAGCTTTAGGCTCATCTATGATACATACTTGCACTCCTGTACTAGTCTGACAAAAGTATCCATTCGTCTGTCAGTCCATGCCTCTGATACTCACCTACATACACCATAAATAATATGAAAATCAAATTATAATTTCACTATCATTCTGGCAACATATGTATGTACCACATGAATGCTAGTAAGCAACAGGCACTATAAAAAAAACATGTGTACCAATCTGTATGTGTGTTGTAAGAATGAATATTTATTTTAAGGTTGTCCGTTTGGATTTTTTTTGTCTCCTACAATTGTTCTGCAATTTAAATTGATTGTAATTGCAACTTATTTGTAATTATTTTTCGCGATTGTTATTTAAGCTAATTAAATATTTTAATCGTTTCAATTTTTGTTAAGCACTTGTTAATCGAGTTCAATGGAATGTTAATTACAAAATTACGGATATTTTGGAAATACTGAAAAAATATTGACATAATTACTACACATTATAGTTTAAAATTTGATCGAAGTTTGTGGATAACCGATACACACTCGTAGATAGAAGCCATACTTGTACGAGTTTAAATGAAATATAGTTGGTCTATTAGTGCTAATTAAGCAAATGAGCAGATGCTCAGTACCTCAGCTATGACACCGAAATTGTGCCAGGACATCTTAATGTAAGGCTGGGCGAGCAAGTCGTCTTTGAGCGGGTCAATGAGGAGCACAGCCTGCATAATACTCGTACCACGTCCGACAATGGATTTAATTAAGAATTTGCAATGGGATATGCATTTTGAAAAGCCAGTATGAGGCTTTTACATCCCAACATCCATAAAGGTACCTGACTATCCCCTATTCAACATCGACTCAGATCATTGTCACAACGGAGTCAAATAAGACCACCAAAACTCGAAGTTGAAAGGCGGCAATCGCAAGAGACTCTTAGAAACTTCATTCGATTGCGTTTCCTTTAAGCTCTCTTAAAATCGTAGCCCCATACACCAAACAAAATGTTGTCAACGAGCCATCAGAGAAGCTACTTCTGTTGCGATTGGGTCCATAGCGCTGTCACAAAGAAACTTCTGGTTTCACGACGATTATGTTGAGGTTCATTCAGCCAAACAAGAAGCACTTAAGCTGCGCTGCTGCATCAAAGGACGAGAGCTGATCGTGAGGTCTGCGTGCAGAAAGGAAGGGCAGATCACAGCTTTTCGGAAATAAAAAGTAAAACCATAAGTAGCGCGCGATAAAGGGAACGAAGAGTATTTATTGCAAAAATGACGTTCAAAAGCTTTATAAGAGAAGAAAACGAGCATGTCAGGCCGATAAGAAGCCGGATACGAAGCCTGGAAGACTACTTCTGCAGACTGTATATTAGTCAAAATACCGCTGTAAGGCAGAATGAATTATTCACTCTGAAGGAAGATAGCATAGAATTCTATCCTTTAGAGGGACTCATCTAAAGTATAATAAAGCTGCTGATGCAGACATACTACTTGCTGAGCTATTTAAAGCAGCTGGAGATGACCTAGTTCGGAATTTCAGCACCATTTGTTACTCGTAGTTCCAGAAGAAGAACGACTATTATGACTGCGCCAACTACAGTGGCAAAAGTTTCCTAAGCATTGCCTATAAAATGTTTACTGTCGTATTATGTGAGCATCTAAAACCATTCATGAACAATACAGTTGGTTCATACGGTTTTAGGACAGGAAAGTCAAATATTCACACAATGGTGGATCTAGGAAAATACACTGAACTTTCAGATCACTCACCATATAATTGTCGACTTCAAAGCAGGGGGACGAGTTGCACAACGCCATGTCATTGTGATATTCTTGGTAAACTCATCAGTGCTACCATATCTCCCTAGAAAGAATCGTGCCAAAGGCATTTCCCAGCAAATTAGGCACAATCTTTTTGAAGTCCGCTTAATTACTTATGTACGCGGATGATGTCTGATGAATACAGCTAGACGTCAATGGGGCTATCGCAGTGGAAGCGGCCAAAATGGGTCATAGGGTAAACGAGAGCCAAACACAGTACATGAAGTCATCAGGAGAAGACGAACATCATCAACGACTCTTTTTCTTTCCGTCGGAACAGAACACTCAGACAAAACTAGTGCATTGTATTCCTTGTAAGTTAATTTCAATGAAATCTTACTGTCTTTACCTACAGTACCATACTACCATACCACCACGTTAACGTCGAGTACCTGCAGTCAGATGAGAGCGTAGACCGGACATTCACTGAGGTAGTGCCACGCCGTGCCATGATCAATTTAACAGAAAGTGCGGCAGGATATTGTATTAATTATGCCCAGCATATTTCAGTGCCATGACCCCAGTAAGCAACCTGCAGTTTCTCCTGCTGATCTACAGCAGGAAGACCGCTGACTTCTTAATCAGCAACAACAACATCGGGAAACATTAGATATTTTTTTTTTAAGAACTTAACGTTCAAGTTGGTGTGACTACACTTAAAGTGCCTGAGCACGTGTTAAGTTTTTATAAAAATTTGACAGAGAGAGAAAGAAAGATTTTTGGGTTTAGTGAATTCAATGGAGGGACTAAATTAATAGTATAATTGGACTTGTTGTTATATTCTAGGCAACCACTCATCTTATGTGATTTTAGTTGCCTGAAAAAAAGAATGTCGTTCGTGTGTCCGTCCGATTTAGAAGCCAATACACTACCGCTTGAGCCACGACCACCCGAGGACAAAATCAGACCAATTTTAGGTTCGGGACCTGATGAACTTCTCATCATTGCGTCAGGTTGCATTCCGCGCTCTATCTGAGGTCACTCCTTTTTAAAGGGAAGAAGGTATTAAGAGTGCAGCCCATCATATGAATATCAAGGGGAGCGAGCACCAACGGCTTAGTTAGAACTCACTCTTGGTAGTTATAACTTCGAGGTAGTTAAAGACTTAAACCGCAACGACATAAGCACAAAAATTAGATGCAGAATTATACGAGTACTTGCAAATATTTCTTTGAATTTAGGAAGCGATTGAGTAACAGAGACCTGTTTCATATGGACAAACTGACCTTATTCAAGACCCTTATCATCCTGTTCAATGGTGCAGAAGTTAAGACCTTGTCGAAAGTACATGGAACGTTTGTTGTGACGGAGAATGGAGGAGGAGATTCAACCACGGAATATAGAAGGTGTAAAGCAACAACGGTCAAGTCAGGCTTCTACGGATCCAGTGTCTGAGATGTCTGGGCTATGTTGAGCATCTAGAGCCCAACTTCTCCGACTCAAAGAGTCTTCTAGTCTTACTCCGGCTTAGCAGAGGACGAACGCATCTTATGAGTCGTAAACAAGTGAAAGGAGACGTAAACCGACTTGAAGCGCGACACTGGAAGCAGCTGGCGAGGAAACATACTAGCTGGAGAGGCTCACCCGTTGAGGCCCAGGTTCACACCGAACTGTCTCGCCACCTATGTAAATAAGTAAATATCAGTGCTAATTTGCTTATGGAATACTGAGGTGTTGTACACCCTCTGTGATTTTAGAGCTACTATCCAAAAACTATTACTGTTCGCAGAAAAAATAAAACAATTAAAGTTGTAAGTCTGCGATAATCGTATATACAGGAGCTATTGTTCATTCAGGAGAACACTATTGTACCAAATATGCACTCTGCGTCAAATATCGAATGGATACCCACTGGTGTCGTTTATAGAGGTGAGCTATTCAGAGTCATGTCTGGTCTTGGCACCCCACCAAACTCATTGAATTCTGTAGATTATCGGTCGAGAACTCCTTCTACTCTTTCAAAGTCGGGAATCGAAAAAATCCTGGCACAAGACTCTCAGGGTATATATGTTACTGTTCGAAAGTTCTTATAATTTTTTAAGAATGTCTCTGGATAACGTGTGGCACACGAAGTTGAAAAAGGATCTCAAACAACTCGACTTGGGTTACTGGAGGCAGCTGGGTATCGATCGGGCTGGTTGAAGTGAGAGAGAGAGTCAAGTCGTAGTACTGTTCCATTTGTGTGCTTGTAAGGTAGATGGTAAGTCGTATATGGTATTCGAATGTCCTTATGTAGTATATGCAACATTCGAATCATTAAAGAGTTTGAGGAAGTGACTGTAGGTTATCTGCCAACTCTTAAAAACAATTTCATTTTGTATGAGCACATAAACAAATATGTACGAGTACATGCAGGATGGGGCAAAAGTAATGTCATAATGTGAATGTGACATAGTTCTTGCAAGTGGCGCCAAATGTCATTGTGCTTTGACATTTATGTTATAGATAGATAGAGAAATGATTGACAACAACCAAGAGCGATATACGCCTGAAGAATGCCGAGTTATTGTTATTGCTTATTTAACCAATTTCCGGTCTGTTGTTTTAACGCGGCGTGAATTTCGTCGTCCTGCACCATGTGCACTAACAATTAAGCGTTTGGCTGAGCATCACATGCAAACTTAGTCCAATAGAGGTGTCGCAAGAAGTGGCCGACCCGGTATTGCTCGTTCGACCGAGAATATCACTGCTGTAGCCGAGGAATTTGGCATAAGCAGACATTCATTACGTCGAATTTTGGTGAAGGACCTGAAGGTATTCCCTTATAAAGTGCAAACAGTTCAGCAATTGCTGCCTATCCCATGCTCTTTTCCGCTTTCGTGGTTATGTGAACAAACAAAATTTGCATTTCTGGAGCACGGACAATCCACATGAAATGCAGGAAGAGCCATTTCAACCTCTCAAAATAAGTATCCTGAACCTATCGCATTGTTAATCATATAAGTTCATACAATAAAATAAATAAATCAATAGATTTACCTACTACTGTAAAATTCCGAACAATTTAAGCACTATATATAATTAAATCTGTCAATGATTTATCAAATCTAATACATTTATCTTATGTTAGAAATCCGAAAATAACTAATTTGGATAAACTTAAGTAAAAGATCTTATAATAAATATTTAATACATTAACAGTGAAAAAGTGATTGGCGCTTTATTTTTTTGAGGACGTTGTAAATAGTGAGCGCTACAAACAGATATTAAATTAATTTTTGAACCGCAAGTTGCTGAATTGTGTCTCGAACATTGTTGGTTCCAGCAGGATGGAGCAACCGCTCACACAGCTCGGGCAACGATCTAGATTTTGAATCACCAACTTCCAGGCAGTGAGATCTCCCGTTTTTGTCGATTTGAACTGGCCGGCCAGATTGCTAGATTTGATGACACCCAAGCCAACATTGAAGAAGAAATCACCAATTTGGAGCCAGATGTTTTGCGAGCAACAGTTCAAAATGCCGTAAAATAAGCATAAATTTGCGTCAACTCAGAAGGTGGTCATTAGACCGATATGAGTTTTTCAACTTAATGTCATCAATTTTACACATTCGGATGAACTTTCCGTGAAAACACTACTCAATTCTTTTCATTTCTAACAAAATGGCAGTCAATTCACATGATGACATTACTTTTGCCTAACATTGTGCAAGGTGACTTAGAGTGCGTAGCAAGAGCTGACAAAATACTACAGAGTATAAAGTAAGGAGGAAGAGAAGATCTTGCATAAAAATATGGTAGGAGGCACTATGCAATAGGGAAGTTAAATTTTATTTGAAGTTTCCGTGATCTTTGGTGGGCTCAATTCAATTCAAGGTTTAATATGGTAACGTTGTTCAAATATAGGCTGAAATGCATACTCGATTGACGGTATCAAGGTTAACTTTCAAGATGTTCAAGATAGATCGTTTTTAAAGGATTTGTCAGAATTCAAAAATACAAGGTGGCGCAAAACTAATCACCCTATCGGAAGATGGCATAATTTTTGCAAATGGCATCGTACGTCAATCATATTTGACATTTGTGAACTGTTTGAAGCTGCAGTATACAAACAGATAAGCAATGGAGCGCTATACTCCGCAAGAGCGTGGAATAATTGTGTCGATGTTTTTGACAAATAATCGGTCAGTGGTGTTAGCGCAGCGTGAATTTTGAAGTCGATTTCCTAATCGAGTCGCGCCAACTGGGCAAACATTCCGGCGCTTAGGTACTCGACACGAACAGAGGGGAACCAGATGAGGCCATGCAGGGCGTGGCCACCACCGGACTGGTCGTTCGGCCGAGAATATCACGGCGGTGGCTGCCGATGGCGCTGAGAACGAAGAAACATCAACCAGACGACAGGCCACGCAATTGGACATCATCAGACGGACGGACAGTGAATTTTAGTGAAAGACTTACACATGGTCCCGTACAGAGTGCAACCGGTACATCAGTTAATGCCTCCTAACCATCAGTCGCGTGTGAATTACTGTAAAGCCATCCTCAATCTCAACAACGAAGAGTGTCGAATTTTGTGTCGAAAATCATCATGAGTGACGAGGCGCATTTCTACTTAAGCGGTTAGGTTAATAAGCAAAAACTCAAAGCCACTGTGTGGTGCGGCGTTCACGCGGGAGGAGTGATTGGGTCGGTAATACGGTCACTGTTACTGGCGAACTCTACAGGGCCATGATAAACGACTTCTTACTGTCGGAATTGGATAAGCGCGGCTTGGTGAAGATGTGGTTTCAACAATACAATCTCCCCTTTTGGCGGTTTGCATGCCGATTTAACCATCGCAGACTTCTTTCTGTGGGGCTACTTGAAATCGCGGGCTTATGACAATAAGCCTCAGAGAATTGCAGCACTCCTGGTGAATAGTCGACAGGAATGCGAGCAGTTATCACAGTAAATCTTGCGGAAAGTCATGAAAAATGCAATAAAACGAGCCCAAATGTGTATCTACACTGGCGACAGCCACTTGGCGGATATCATCTATTCCTCTTAACAGAAAGAATTGTAAAGGTCTAAGTAAAGATTTGCATCACTCAAAATCATTTTTTTTATTTAGTAAAAAAGTAATTCAAAAACAAAATTGGATGATTAATTTTGCGCCACCTGTACAACTTGTAGTACAATATCCATCCACCGAATGGATCCTATTTCGATCAATATGATGCAATCATATAGTCCAACATTTTGCGAGGGTTTTAATAGGACAAGCAGACTCTGCACAGATGCATGGATATCGCGCCAAACTGCAGAAATTATGTAAGTTTAACTGCAATTGAAAGGATGTTTGCTGATAAGTAACAGTAAAGGTTTTTTGGTTTCAACAGACGTCAGTCGGTATTAAAAATAAAAGATCAATATAAATATTATTACAGAGTCCTCATAATAACATAGTAACTTTGGTGAAACCTTTGATTCAAAGGAGATCGTAGGCCATGCGCTTTATGAAAAGGATTTAAAAATGTTCAATAATACCAATAAACAAGGAAAATTCAGGCTCATATACTACCACAAGGACAAAGCACAACCATGAAACAATACTTCTGATTAAGTCAGTCTATTTACAACCCTTTTCTAGGCTATGTATATATTTTCTTATTTATTACTAAGCATCTCAGATACGAGGGCGGGTCAATAAGTCCGTGACTTTTTGAATTTTTGACCTCTTTACTGAAACAGCAACACTGCTCCTGTCAACAGGCATCTGTCAGTTGACTCCTGTCAAAATTTAAACTTGCTGCGTCAGTTAGTTTGTGTTTGACAGCTATTTTTATCAGACTACTCACTAAAAAAAAAGAAAAAAGTTCTTTTCCACCAAGACAATGCAAGGGTGCACACATGTGCAGTTGCCATGGCAAAAATCCATGAATTGGGCTATGAATTGCTCCCTCATCCACCCTATTCTCCAGATTTGGCTCCGAGCGACTACTTCTTGTTCCCAAACCTGAAGAAATGGCTTGGTGGAAAAAGATTTGACTCCAATGATGAAGTCATCTCGCAAACAAAGGCCTATTTTGAGGACCTCGACAAATCATTTTTTTGGAAGGGATAAGAAAATTGGAGAAGCGTTGGACAAAGTGTGTAGAGCTCAAGGGTGACTACGTTGAAAAATAAAATTTTTTTTTTATCAAAAAATCTGTGTTTTATTCCAAAAGTCACGGACTTATTGACCCGCCCTCGTAGTGTGTAGTTTATAAATAATATAAAAGAATCAATGGCAAATGCAATACTTTGTGAAAAACGTACCTCTCCAGTCCTTCAGATTAAAAGATTTTCTGAAAAAGAAAAATATGAATGTTCAGTACGAGAAATAACTAACAATTCTGTAATATTGTTTAAAACTAATTTAATAGAGGGAGATCTTTTTTTTAATATTGAAAAAAATATCCACTTGTCAGATTCATTACAATAATCGACATGCTTTAAACTTCCTGATCCCCCGTTATAGTTCCAAAAATTGTCAAAATTCTTTTTGATAAATCGCCGGTAATAGCTTGCGTGACACAATTTGGTGACATCAATTGACCGCCGAGATCAGGCATCGAGCAGACGTTAGAATTCGTAGAGCTAGTCCCTCTGCTCGCTTTCTGCAATCAAACTTTCTGAATTCAAATATTTGCAACTTTGTATCTCAATGGTCATTTTTGAATTTCCACGATATACTCGTATTCAAGCCCATTCAGTCAGGCTTCCATTTTAGTATCCTCACCTTTACATGTCCGATTCCGCAGTTCGTACAACGGAGTGTGTGTTATTTATGGCAAGCGCTCGCCATCATCTGCTGCAATGTAGACATTCTGTATCCGCATTTGTACGAGTATCTCGACGAAACACTCCATATACGCCATCGAGCTCGATCCTATATTTTATAAATCTATTTACCGGTCTGATATTCAAAACGGTCAAGTCATCAGGTCCCCTTGTGAACTCTGAGGCGTCAATATTGTTAAGGTAGGTCAGTTCCGAATAACAGCAGCGGGTGACAATATCATTAAGTCAACGGCCTCACATTGAAACAGGATATCTATTTGTATACTTGTCTTTCATTCTCTACATTTTTTTGTAGCTTGATTTAACCTTATTATTCTATCCGACGTCAGCTCTTTGTTTTTTTTTTTTTTTTACAATAAACACTTTGTATATTAAGACATTGTCTTTTATAGTACTAAGTAATAATATTTAGTAACAAAATGTTAATTTTAAACAGAAAGAAGAGAAAAAATATAACAAACAAATTAAAAAATTATAAGTTTTAATAGTAATTATAATGATAATAATAAGATAAAATACTAAAAAGGAAAAAGAAAGACAAAAAAAAGGGAGAGGAAATAAAATAGTTGAGAAATTGGAGAAAGACTGAGGTAGAGTTGATAGTAAAGAGATACATACGTTAAGAAGAAAAGTACACATACAAGACAGTTTTGAAGCTAGCAGTATTTGACAAGCACTTAATATGAGACGGTAAGTTATTCCATAGTCTAATAGCATAAATGAAAGATAAACGCGATGAATTGAGATATTTGCAACGCTAAGTACTAATGTTGAAAGTTCTTCTGGAAAGGGGAAATTCCAGTTTGGAGTAAAGTTAAGTGCGTTGCTTTGTGTTTAGAATTTGATGTAGAAATATGCAATTTCTGAAATCAAGGTACTTTCTTAATGTACAGCATGACAATTCCGAGATTCTATCGTATCGTTGTCTTGCATAAACATACCGAACAGCAACATTGGAGCTTGCGAAATGATAGTGAGTCAAGGTCACTTACTCAGCTATGGCATATGAAATAGTGGGTATTATGAGAGTGAGCACTAGTCTTCGGCGAGTATTCCAGGGGGTATCGTTGGCAGAAATCCAAAGTTTACGCAAGCATCCGTACACGGGACCAACCACGATGTTAACATGGTTATAGCCAAAAAACTTTCGGCTTATGGTGAAACCAAGACTTGTAGCCGCCTCAACTAACCTTAATCTTACTACCGGCTAAGCAAATATCAGGAACTAGACTTAGCTTAAAAGACTTGTTTGATATCGGAAGTACTTGACATTTTTTTGGGTTCAAAGCTAGTCCATTTTTAGTTGCCCATTCAACAATAGAAGCAAGATCCTCATTTAGTAGTGACACTAGTTCACCTATTGTTTAGGTTAGCATCTAAGAAATATATACATATATTAGTACAAAGGTATATACTAATATATGTATATAATTGTGTATAATGTCTATATGTGTGTATGTGTGTATTGTGTATGTAGGTTAGGTAGGCTAAGGTTTATTTTAAGTTAGATATTAAGTTTTTATAAAAAATAAAAAATTATGTCCATATGTTAAGTTTTTGTTAGCAATTTTTTTTCTTAGCTTTAAGTATAGTAAGTAAATATTTGTAAAGAAAATGTAAATAAAGTTGAAAGACATAGTTATAAGAATTTAGAGTACCTTAGAGTGCCTGCGTGGGGCCAGTAAGTTAGTATAAGATTGTTAAGTAATTTTAAGCTAGCATTTAAGCATTTTTTGTTAGTATGTAAGAGTTAGTGATTAAGAAAATAAAATGCATTTAAAACTAAAACTAAAACTAACTAGTTCACCTATTTTATTAACCGGATGAGATAGGTAAAGTTGTACATCGTCTGCATAGAAATGAATAAGTGCGTGCTTACAAATCGATGCTAAGTCAATAATGTACATACAGAACAAAATTGGGCCCAATATTGATCCCTGCGTAACCCCTTGAGAAACTGACCGGAGACCTGAGCGGTTGTTACCAACAACTACTATTTGTGACCGTCCACATAAAAAGTTTCGAATGAGCCTTATAGCTCTTTCACTAAAACCATAGTAATGGTGCAGTTTCCAACAAAGAATGGAATGATTCACTCTGTCAAAAGACTTAGAGAAATCAAGCAGGCAAAGCAGCGTCACAAATCCTTTGTCAAAATCTTGCCTGATATCATTTACCATGGCGGAAGAACAGCTATGGTTCTTCCTAAAGCCCGATTGGAATGGGCTCAACAGGGAATTTTCAGCCAAGTGTTTCTGAATTTGTGACTCTATTACCTTTTCAAAGACCTTAGTCAGGCAAGGTAAGATACTAACAGGTCTGTAGTCAGAAGCATCGGAAGCAGTGGTATTTTTAGGGACAGGTACAACCTTAGCACATTTGCATACCAGAAAAGTAGTAGATGTTGCTATACAAGAATTGATTATATATGTTAGATGGCCTATGACGTGCGGCAGAATAAGTCTTATGAAACGTAGTGGTAAGCCGTCTTCACCAATAGCATTTGATTTTAAACCTTTAATAATACAAAGGACATCAACCTCCGTAAAAACTTCAAAATCAATTTCCTGTTCAAGGCCTCTGCTGGAGACAACGTGATACTCGAAACAATCGGCAGCAACATCATTTGAAACAAAATAGTCGTTCATTTCATCTAAATCAATAGTGCAATTCGTGTCACTACTTACACCAATGCCAACTTGGCGTAAATTTCTCCACAGTACCTTGGAGGGTGCTCAGTTTAGATGAATAGTAGTGTCGCTTAGATGCACGAACAGTATCGAGCAGCCTTGTACCTGTTCCAGTTAATAGCGTTTTGGTTACGCTTCCACTTACTGTACAGTCTGTTTCGCTTCTTTAGAACACCAACTACCCTTTCCGTGAACCAGGGACACGTACTGTTTCGGATCTCGACGATTTCAGTTGGTACATGATCATTGAATAGTTGCATTACAAGCGTCTGGAAAACGATTAGCTTTTCACTTGGATCGGCAACCATTCTGCAATTCAACCATGGGACCGAGTTTGCTGCGGTCGTTAGTGCTTAATGGTTTATTGATGAGTAATCCCTATAAAAAAAGGAGCTGGAGGAAGAATTGTGGTTAAAGACAACATTGTAGGTACAGAATGGGAGACCATGTTCGCTGACACCTTCGAGAGAAATCTGATCAAACAGTAAGACAGAAAGTGAATCAGATACAATAACAAGGTCTAAAAGGCGCAGTGGTGCACCTGGCCAGAAACATGTTGGATAGGAATTATTTACAATTTCAAGGCCACTTGCCGCCGCAATATCTTTCACTTGGTAGGACCGCGAGTCGTTTTTAAGCATCTTGGCATTAAAATCACCACAAACGACAATGTTATTATATAAAGGGGAGAATACGGATAGAGAAGAGAAAAAAAGGTTCAGTTGAAAAAACACGATTTGGATTTTAGTAGCAAGCGACCAAAGATTTGACAGACTCATCCGAAATTTCTGCAATCAAATACTCAACATCAGCTCCTAGCGACTTTTTTATAACTTCACATTCTAAAGTTTCCTTGCAATATATCGCCACACCACCTCCTGTTGTTTCCGTAACCCTATCATTACGTGCGTGCTCATATCCAGCTATTTTATAAAAAGGTTCAACCCATGTTTCATCAACACATAGAACATCAAAATAAGAGTTATTAAATAGATAATTAAGATAATCAAGTTTAATTTGATTTAAGACTCCGTGCATTAATGGACCATTAATACCATAAACCCGCTTCTTTGACACGAAAGAACGTTCAACATTGTGCGAGTCTGAACTTCATTCATGCTACGACTATGAAGAACGTTTGTGCTATCGAAATTCGTAAACAAATAAAGTGCAAATCATACCACAGGCTTCCAAACAAATCCGTGTACAAGCAAAGAAAAAGAAAGTGAAGAGAGGAAAAGAGATCACAATATTGCAGAGTAGAGATTGGACAAATAAGGAAAAAAACATACTAGAACTAGAAATATCAGTTTTTAGATAGTATAAAATACCTAAATGCATAATTTATGCATCTTGCATAAAATCATGTCATCACTCTTCAGTCACAGTCACAGCGGCACATTAGCAGCAGCAGCAGCAGCAGCACCATCATCAGAGAAAGCTTGGTCGATGCTTGCTTCTTGATCTTGACAATCAGAAATAGCGGCATCAGCGTGTAGATCAGCGAAGCTTTCAATGAGAAAGCTTTTACCATTTGCTTCTTTTCTCACATAAACAGATCCATACTTCGTGTGTGCGGATGAAATTAACTTTTTACGTCTGAGTTCATCAGCACTGCGGAGGAGACGTCGAGTGTGCATTGTTAAGCTCTCATTTATTAAACGTTTGTTGTTGTCAGACGATTCGATCCCCAAGTCAGGTGGTATAAGCTCTCTACGATGCACATTGCGGAAATGGGCGGCATACTTGAGAACTTCATATCTCTCAGCGCAGCTGGAGAATTTGATGACAATTGAAGAAGAGCCGGGGTTGTTGTTGCTTTTCTCAGTCAATCGACTTTTTGTGGGCTTGCACTCAATTGTGTGACAAAAACGGTTAAGAATAGTTTTTAAATTTTCATCCTGATGTTGCGGTATACCAAAAAGAACAGCGTCAGCAGCAATCTCTTTCCTCTCAATGCTGTTATCTGGCGCTGAAGATCAATTATTTCCCGATTTGTTGCTTTCATAGTGTCATTGTTTTCCTCAAGTTGGTTTATAGTGCGTTTAAAGATAAAATTGAGGCCTCAATTGTGGTAAAACGCTGCTCCCAATTTATGACTGTTTTCTCAATTTTTTTGATCATTTCATCACATAGTTTGGTAATTTCATTAACAAACTGAAGGTGAAGTGTTGCAGTTTGTTTTGCTAGGTTTTTCTCCATTTGTTTTGCGGTGGGAACGCAAGACGACGGTGATGAAGAGTTCGAGTGGTTTGGTGAGGAAAGAGAGCCTTTTTGAAGAGCTGTCTTGGAGCGGAGGTTGATATCAGTATTTTGCGGCATTGTTAGGAAGAGGACAAAGAAATATTTTGCGGTTTACTTATGGCGGCATAATTTATGTGGATTTACAGCACAAGAGCTCGGCTTAGAATGGGATTACGACGATCAGGGATTTCGAACTTAATGCACTATTTCAGTTGACACTTTTATGGGTGTTAGTTAATTTGGTTATATGTTCACTATGTTCACGAGATTGTGAGGCACGACTATTCACTTGGACAACTCATAGTCAATCGTAGTAGTACCATTCCTTCAATCGTAGCACATAAAGAGGAAACTGCAGATTTAACGAAAGTCGAAGTAAGCAAAGCAATCGGAAATCGTAGGTTTAAATGGCTCGCGATTATGTTGAATAAAATGATGATAGACGATCGAATGCTCAAACAGTGAAGGATGAGTTTTCTCAAATAACTAGTATTGGCCTCATAGAAGGCAGGTGATGGTTCGTTTAAAAAAGGAGATCCTCTGCTCTCTCTCCGGAGACTGTGAAAGGGAGAGCACAAATGGCAAGTCTCCTGCGCCACAAAATAGGACAAGTGTCGGTTGATCTGTAGGCCAGAGAGCCGCAATCATAAAAAAATTATCTTAGTCCGAAATAACACGGACCTCAGATACGGACGGGTACTTTGCTGACGACCTTTGGCTATCGATTACGGACATCAGTCAGATTCTGGAACGTGAAGGCCCTCCTCGACTCTCGAGAAGAAGGTCCACAGAACCCCATATTCCTCCAACTGGAGAAACCCTACACAAGTTGGACATTATGGGATTGAGTAAAATAAGACGGTGGGACGCAGGAGGATAACTTTCAACAACCGGGAACTATATACTACTTTACTTTGGAAACCCAAATGGATACGTGTGGGAGAACGATGTAGGGCTTATGTTTACATTAGCAGCACCGAAGAGCCTCTTATCGTGAAGGCCTTATAATGATCGGATAGTAACGGCCAGAGTCCAGAATAGTATAAGAAAGGTAACCACCGAATGCTCGACTAAAGACAAAAAGTACAGCTTCTACGATTAATTAGATGCCGCCTAAAATCTAACGCATAACAGTGTAATCCCTCATGAGAGACCTTAATGCTAAGTTAGGAGGCGACAACACCGCGCTCAGACACGTAATGGGTGTTCATGGCATTGGAGACCGAAATAACAATGGCGAGCAGTTAGTCGATTTTTGCAGTGCCAACCACCGAATTATTGGAGGCACTTTGTTTGAGCACCGAACCTGCCACGAGATCAGCTGGATCTCATTTGGTAGACAGAGACCATCAAATTAGATAGACCACATCCCTTTTAGTTGGCGATTTAGAAGCTGTCTTTATGACGTCCGTAAGTAGAATGAAGCCGACATCGGAATGGAGTGCGATCAATGGAGTACGATAAATGGAGCGTAACACATGGAGCTTCAATAAAATACGACTTCGTATTGCATTCGTGACTAGTGTGCTCACTATACTCACATTTCAGCTTAGGAGCGGTAACAATCAACAGATCGTTTTCTCCGATCTGTGGATGAACCCTGGAGATATGTAAAACATGGACTGAAAAGTCTGTGCCGTTTCTAAGAGAGGGCACCACTTGAAATAAATCCATACCATTTTCAGTTAGTACCAACCTTCAAAAGATACGTGTATAAATTTGACAGCTGTCGGACGATTAGTTCTCGAGATATAGCGTTGTGAGTGAAGCAACTTTTGTTATTGTGAAAAAAAAATGAATTCAAACCAATTTCGTGTGTTGATTTATTGATTTATCATTGCTTTTTGATGGTGGTCATAAAAGCACCGAAGATGATGAACGCAGTGGACGTCCAAAAGAGCCTGTTTCAGATGAAAACATCAAAAAAAGTCCACAAAATGATTACGAACGACCGTAAAGTGAAGTTGATCGAGATAGCTGAGGCTCTGAAGATATCAAAAGAGCGTGTTGGATATATCATACACGAATATTTGGGCATGCGAAAGCTCTGTTCAAAGTGGGTGCCCCGTTTGCTCACACTCGACCAAAAACAACAACGTGTTGATGATTCAGAGGAGTGTTTAAAGCTATTCAACCGCAATAAAGCCGAATTTTTGCATCGGTATGTGACAATGGATGAAACTTGGTTCCATTACTTCACACCGGAGTCAAGTCGGCAGTCAGCTGAGTGGCGAGCAGGCGACGAACTTCGTCCAAAACGACCAAAAACAACCCACCCTACCCCACCACCGTATTCTCCAGATTTGGCCCCCAGCGACTATTTCCTGTTCGCAGACCTCAAAAGAATGCTCGCCGGAAAGAGATTTAAGACCGTTGAAGAAGTAATCGCCGAAACAGAGGCCTATTTTGAGGCTATACCGAAATCGTACTACAAAACTGGTATCGAAAGATTGAAATATCGTTTCAATCAGTGTATCGCCCTCGAAGGCAACTATATTGATAAATAAAGTTGAACTTTGCAAAAATTTTTTGTTTTACTATAAAACGGCACGGACTTTTCAGCCCATGTGTTATGTGAAAACTGTTTGAACATCCGAAGCACAGACGTTTATAAGTAAAAGGCAGAGAAGCTACAGTACATGGTTATCAACTGACTCCTGGAGACAGATCGAAGAGCGTATTTCACTCAAAGATCAGATTGCATCAGCCCCAGCAGCAGAGAAATCTGAACTTGATACCCAGTACAGCGTGAAGAGAAAGAAAGCACAGCGCAGTGTAAGACGCGATAAGTGCAACCACGTCAATGCGCTAGCCGCACAAGCCGAAGAGGCAGCAAATCGATGCAACAGTAGGATAATTTGTACTGTTACCAAGGAGCTTACAGGGGGACGCAACACCAAATAGTATCCCGTATCCGACGGTTCTCTACTTATATCGTTTCCTTGTTTTATTTATTTATTTTTTTTAAAGAACTTTCAAGTGGTATGAATACGCTTATAATGCCTCAATGTTAAGTTTCTTGAAAAATTGGACAGAGAAAGAGGAGAAGTGTTTGGACTAAGTGGTTATTACGCTCCATTGATGGCATTCTACATATAATGGGGAGACTAAATTGTTAGTGGAAGTTGGCTTGTTGTTGTTTTCAAATCAACTACTCATCTTACTTGAGGAGTAGGTACTTAAACTTACTTCCACCATGCAGACGGCAACGTGAGTGTCCCGAACCAAAATGAACTCCCGAAATGGCACAAGGGGGGCCCCTAGTGGTCCCTAGACCAATTATCAGAATGCGCTCACCAATGGCGTAATCTAATAATAAACAAGAGTACCGCAATACTGGTCCTATCGTAGTGATTTTTAGATTTTAACGCTATAAAATCTACGATTTGACCAGTTACAGGCGACCGGTCATAAATTCTATTGGATAACTCAACCACCGGCAGTCCCCAGTACTTAAAACTTGAGATTAGGGTCCCCCGAACCGAAAGTACATTGAAAGAGGTAGGCACGCTAGTGGGAGCGTTATGGTGGCTGTGTTTTAAGCCTAAAGTCGCAGGAAGGGTTTTCCATGTTTGGTTGAATTGTTGTGAAGTTGCAAATCGGCAAGAGGTTTTAGGTCACCCTCGGCTGACCGAGAGTGGAACTTTTGCCCTCAACACAGGTCCAACTTGGTATTACTGAAACACGGCTAGAGCTAAATAGACGTAAACCACAAGAGACATCTGGCCTCCTAGCAATACAGAGACTGCAACCGTGATTAAGGCCCTCAAGAAGAACGAGCGGTAGGCATTGATGTAATTCCTGCGGAATTATTCCAATACATCGGCAGACCTACTGCGACCTATCATAGCTAATGGATGGGAAAATGGATGATTCTGGAGGAGAAGAATCAGGAGATGATTGTCAAGTTGCGTTCGGTCGGTAGTGCCCAAAATAATAGCGAATATAATTCTGGATAGGATTAAAGTACATTGATGCCGAACAAGTAAGCTTTCAGTCGGGATCCTCCTGCACTGATCATATAAAAACCTTGCGGATCATCCTAGAGAAAAATGTCGATCACAGGTCTCAACTCTACTTCCTTTTTGTCGATTTTGAGAAGGCTTTTGATAGCGTGAACAGGGAGTTTATATAGAAAGCCTTGTGCAAGAGAGGTATTGTTGCTAAAATCATTGCAACGTTCGAAGGTGCAAAATGTCGTTTTCTATACAACGGTAAGGTATCATCCTTACCGTTCGCGGAGTTCGGCAGGGTTATATGTTATCCCCGCTTCTTTTCTTGGTAGTAATAGGCGATGATATCTGCGCAGCACCGACGGAAGGAAGTAGAAGTGTGCAATGGACAATGACACCTTACCTGAAATATCTTGACTAAGTTGATGATATTTGCTTGCTTACGTACAGGGTTTTGGATCTACATCAAACGAGTCGCAGAGTGGGGCTTAAAATAAATGTAGCTAAAATCAAAGTTATTGGTCTTTCAAGCTCTTTCTCCCAAATTAACTTTGGAGGTCGAGAAAGTGCAAGACTCTCGTTATTTGGGAAGCACCACCTCGACTGGCGGTGGCACCGAACTCGATGTTAGTAGCAGAATCGACTGCAGTAACTGCGACTGTTTCACTCAGTACTGCCTTATGGGTGCAGTACTTGGAAGGTGATTATAGCTATCTCTTGGAAGCTGCAGTCCTTCATTAACAGGTAAAACCTTAAGGTGCGAAAGCACACCTTCAGCCAGGAAGAAGAGTTGGCCACCCAAGGCAGAGATAGTGCAGTCCAGGACTCTTGGAAAGAGTTTGAGAGAGCTAAAGAATATTGCAAAAAACCTAATAAGATGGAGCGCAGGCGTTGTTGATGCCCTATGCCCCATTAGGGGTCACCGGATCTAACTAACTTACTAAATAATGTTTCACTTCGAAGGATTCGCTACTACTACTAATAGCTACTAGTATATGAATTGAACTACAAACACACCAAGTCAGTGTATGATATTTATCATGTCGCGCAAGACATAGTTTCTATTGAAACCTCATATTAACGAGCCCGGATCCATAATAGATACTTCTCTCTTTTCGCCTATGATTGTGCTCTTATAAACAACGGCGTGACGGCTCTCAACGCAGCTCTAAATAAGTGAATAAAGACGCTGGAAGGTAACAAATTGCGAGTCATATGCTGACTATCAATGTCGTTTTTCCGACCCCGCAAACTCTACTTCTGGCATGACGATATTGCATATAGTCAGCCTGGAGCGGCTTAAATGGAGCGAAAACTTCGCAGTATTTTGTGACAGAAATATTATGTCTAAGCTTAAGGATTTGTTATATACGACAGTCGTTAACCCAGCTTTAACACTTTAACATAAGCATCGCAATTCTGTACGACAAATATTAAGGAAAAATTATGGCGACAGAAGTGAAAATGTTCTGAATGTCAGCTCGTGTAACAAAACGAGCTTTCATAAGAATTATGGCCATTCGCCGGAGGCTCCACATTAAGAAATTTCAGGCTGAGCAAATCAGTTAGTTTTCCTATATTCAAAGAGTTCCGCCAGAATATCCGATCTAAACAGCATTAGAGGCTCAAGTACTAGTCGAGGTAAAACAATAATTGGACAACTCAAATAAAAAGAAAGAGATCCACAAAAACTCTTGGCCTCAGGAACGAGGTGATCTAAAAAAGAGCAGCCCGTTGACTGAATTTAAGGTCCACAACCTTACAAGCGGCGCAGTATTTATTCACGTATTGTGTTCCATATTTCAGCGGTTAATAAGAGAATAAGAAGAAGATGAGGTGTGCCGAAAATCAAGTGTCGTCTTTCCTTATTACGAATATCACAAGTAATCATTTATTGCCACATCCAGTTCATACTCTAATTTGTTAAGACGATACCCCGTCTGATTTATGAGATAAACGTTGAAATTCATTGGGATGTAGGTCTGAGTATATGTTTGTAATCAGATTTCGCATACACATATCATCAATCCATAACTAACTAACATAACTACATAAATACATAACTAACTAACAACGGGGCACCGCATGTCGGTGATGGTGGGATTTTGCGCAAAAATATTTGCTGCTAATTAATCAAATGAAAATAGAAATTGATAAAGTAGACCCCTGAGAAAGTTCAAAAAGTGAAAAGTACCGATTTGACGACCGTGCAAGCCAGAAACTATCAATCATACCCCTAACGTTGCGGTGTTTCCTAGTGTTTAATTCTGTGACTCATATTTGCAAAAGAGTTTAAGAATGCTTCAGCCTATTTCTAAAAGTTTCTAAAACTAATCAAGGCTTCGATTGTGCGTCTATTCCGGCGATAGCCAGATTGTTAATTTCCAACATCAACAAGAGTAATATCCTGAAAATAAGACGTACATATGAACCAAAATCTTGTAGGATATTTTCCAGCATTCCCAGTTGACTTTATTCCCACTAAACGCAATATTTCATTGGTGGAAGGCTCCGTATCCTCCTCAACTATGTCTGACAGCTTTCAACGATAAATGCAAAGTTCCTTCAAAAGTCTCATTGCAATTCAAAGTAAGTTACCGGTAGACATGTATCCACATGAGTAGGAATGTGTTCTGATAAATTAGTTAGAATGCCAGCCCCTTGATTATGACAACAGCGCATTTCATCAATCCATGATGATTTGATTTACAAAACCAATCACTGGTTTATAACTTAACCATTATACATGCACCCATAACCTAATCATAAGTATGTGGTACACTTCTGAATTATCCTTGCATTTGCAGAAGTACGAGTATATATAAACCACATTGATTCTGAAATCATCATCTTCATCAACAACACCACTCCACACCAAAACGAGTGGCGATGACGTAGTCATGGGGAGTGGATTTGCTTTCGGATTACCAAGGCATGTACGATGCAAAACTCTGTAATACAATCAACAAGAGAAGCACCGCTAAAATCGGATGGGAATCGAACCAACACTCCAGGTCCAATATCAAACAATGGTCACATATAATATTCAATATTTCATTAGCAACTGTATTTGTAGTCGGATTCGAATTCGTACGAACATATCTAGATATGTTTGTCTGCTTATTCCTAGTTGCACTTCAATTCGAGTACACGAATCGACCAATTGTGGATTTCTATTGATGGCAAACTTTCCGAATATTTGAGGCTGCCCTCGATAGTAAACGTTGACGTTGAATTTTCACCAATTGCAGCGGCTTTGAATGGGCAAAATTAAAAGTGGTTTTCCTCATCGAAAAGTAGTTAGGTCAGTAGCATGGTCATCGTAGCTGATCGGACAAGAGCACAACACCGACCGGTGGTGGCGCGGCGCTCCCACAATCGATAACCAACTTCGTGAAATCCTTTTTTAATGACGTTTCCAATTTGTTCGTGAACATTTTCTACAGTATTTTGTATACAATTCGGGGTATATCTGGCTTAGATATAAAAACTGCAAACAACATGAAATCGAGAGGTGTACTGTATTTTTGTATTTTTTTTTTTTTTTGGGGGGGGGGTGGATTGACAAGATGAGTTTTAGAGAATTTCACAAATTTCAATTAAAATAAAATCCCGATTGGTAGATGGAAATATTTTAATTGATATCGACTTGTGTATCGAATCCAAAAGACTTGTGAATGTTGCCCCGAAAAGCAGCATCATTTTTAACTGCCTTCTTCTTCTGTAAACTGAGAAATCTAAACAAAACTGTTCCACCTCCACTCGCATGATGTAATTGAGGGTAAATGTGAAAATTACTTGCAATTTTTCACTTGAGTGCGTTTCAGAGCATGTAACCATGTATTGTTGCATGTTTTGAGATAAAAGAATCTATTCTTCAATGTAAGCAATTGTGCAGAAGAAAAGATGCACAACGATTATGTTACCTATTCAATTTAATTCTTTTTCTTTTTTTTCCAGTTTCATTGAGCAGAAGATTGCACTTTAAATCTACGTCTATCATGTTGAGTATTCATTCTTATATTCTTTTCACAAGCATTGCGCAATAGAGAAGAATAAAATGTCTATATATGAAACGACTCAATGGAGGGTAATGAGTAATAGTTTGGAAGCTTAGAATGAATATAACATATTGTTTGGCTGCTCATACATGTACTCGTAAAACTATCGGTTTACAAATATTTCTGATCAAAATAATTTTTTTTTTCAAGACAGAAGGTGCCAGCCATATGAGCTGAAATTTCATACCAGAAAGTGGAATTACTAGTTGCACCACGGTGCAGCCCTACAGATCTCCTCACACTGTAAAATTTCAGAAAACCATTCGAAAACTTCTGCTCGATGCAAGAGCATCTAGTAACTAAGTATGTATGTATATGATTGCCGGTAGCTATCAACGAACATCATTCCCCACATACTGATGTAGATCAGAAGCAGCTTTTCTGGGACATAGTCATTCATGAACTGATTGTTCTTTCTAACAGTTCACCTTCGTGCGAAAAGACGTCCACTGACAGTCTTGCATAAGCTAGCAAAGTCAAAACAAAGAAGTTAAATTGGGGGAGTTTTGTAATTCTACGTCACTAGATTTTATTATTTCTAATTACACTATGAGAGCGATTGAAACAGCTGACTGTCTTATAACTTGAATTCGGCAAACAGCGCAACAATTAAGTTCGTAGCGAAGTGCGGGTCCTCAGTAACTGCATGAGTGAACCCGTACTCATGCAGACAAAAATGGTATGGGCGTGCTCGGCCAGTAGCATAACACTGGCCTGCGTTGTCAAAGGGCTCCCAAAATTAGACAGTTAATGACCGAAAAGAAAAACGTATTTACTGACGATCCTTAAAAACGTTTAACGGTCAACAACGTTCGGATCTGCACGCGGAATGTTCGGACCAATAACAGGCCACAGCCGAGTAATTAGAAAAGGCCCTTGACTGCTATTACGGAGGTATCGCCACCATTCAAGACGTGCGATGAGATGGACTGAGCGAAAGGGTAACTGTGATATCTATTGTACTATAGTGATTACTATAGGTAATGGGAACGGCGCTTACATATTAGGATGTGGATTTTTCATACGCTGCAGGCTAAGGCAAGAAGAATTAAGCTTCCGACATGTGAGCGAACATCTTATGACAATCCATATAAGGATAAATTCGCTTACATTAGCCTAATATGCGCCCATAACCCCACGGAAGACAATGACAACACCACCAAAGAATATTTCTAAGAGTTCCTCAACAAGACCTCTTTGGTATTACATTTGGTAAGCATAGCATTTCATTGATTTTAAGGTCTAGTCTTGGAATCCCTGCCAAACTCGTCAGTTTATGCAGAATCACGATGAAGAAAGATCGCTGACTAAACCGAGACCTTTGATGTGAAAAAAGGTTTTAGACATTGTGACGCGCTATCACGTGACTTCTTTTACATCATACTTACTTGAAAGAAAAGGTACAGTAAAAAGGTACACAACGGCCTGAGACTTAGTAAGCACATTGTGACCATCTGATCTCTTTGGTGTTCTGATCATAATCGCGATAACTATTCTTGACCATTTTCTCCAAAATAGTAGGAACAATAATGGAACTCAAACCTAGTTGTTGCTGATTCAGTTCAGATGTCTTCATACTTTAGCTTTCAAAGAAGTTCAGTTCAAGACCTACCACCCGCCCTTATATTTCTCAAAAAACTTAACTCGAAGAAGTGTAGCAACATTGATTTATCAATGAATTTCTCCACGGAGTTACCTCAGCCCTGCACGCAATAGCAGAGTCACGCCAAACGTCATCCAAAACACATCATTCTCGTACATCACGCATTGATTTGGCAACTCAAATACTGAAGTGCAAAATAAAATTCACTCAAAGCTTGGAATTCACTCGTACAATTCCAGTGGCTCACATTGCGTGCGTGCAGTTAATTTCCGTGTAATCCTGGGAATTATTTAACGCAACTAAACGAGGCATCAATTATTCATTTGAAGAGTCAGCCGGAGTAGTTCTTTCGGATTAGGGGCTGCTTTTGGTATTCAATTCTCGCTCCGATTTGATACCTGGTTTCAAAATTAAGTTGTTTACATAGATACCGCATGAGTTAATCTTGTCAGCCAATTTGACGGCGGCGCTGGTGGGATGGTGCGTGCAGGCATGTTAAACTGACATAGACATCGTTTGGTTGTAGCGTTGTTGCTTCGTGAACAGCCAACATTTAGCATACTCTTCTCACATGCTTCGAAAGAGTTACGAGGTGTTTAAGTGCCTTGGCGCCAATTGAGGGTGTACCCTGGATTATTTGGTACCTCGTTAATTTGAACCTATTGGGAATTATTGTATCAAGTTAATCAATTTAGTAGAAAAGAGATTCGGCGATTGGCACCAGTGGGACTAAGGCTATCGTGAGATCTGAATATGCCCTTAGCACACAATGTGTGCATCTCGAAATGCGTTGCGAATTACACCAATGAGGACATCGTGCGATTATAGCCCAATAACAAAACACTGACTGAACCTAGTCATGCAATCATGGTTATGCAACCAACTCAGTACCTTTACATAACCATCGCTCCGTAGGCTGTTGCAACTCAGTACAAATGCGCGGGAGTAGAGTCGTTTTTGGGAAACAGTTTTTCAAATTCTAACGATGCCGCGATCACTGAAACCAATAGGGGTGTAGAGGGGTTAAGAGAGATTATATCTGCAGTGACTGTGGCCTAACCGCGGATTAATCCATCTGCCAAGCGGAACACATGCAATGCTTAGGTTGGGATTTTTCTATCGCACTTAACAATCCGCTCATGCTGGTATCCGTAGATACTCGTACACTCGTATTCATATCTATGCACATAGTGAACATTTGTTTTCAATTTCACAGTCGAGTGCTGTTCGCTAGAGTCAAGTACGAGTAATGCTCCACCGAATAGTACGAGTACCTTGTATCCATCACACCAAGACGTCTGTCCGTCGAAAAGCTGAGGTTAAGTGAAACTGGCCAACTGGTTGACGGATAAATGCCGGTGGCTTTGCTTGGTATAATTATTAGTTCCGTTGTACCAGTAGTAGTTGTTGCTTTGGGAATTATAAATTGCAAGCAAGATGAGGCGTTTGTTAAATATTTTTTTTGTTCTCCTCATCTTTGCGTTTATTATTCCTCAATTACATATTGTATACTGCTTTTGTTTGGAGTTCTGTGTGGAGTAGAACTTTTATTTGCAGCTTCTCTGCAAGAGTGGAAATCCAAAGTAGCAAGTAGATACGAATGTGTACATCCCGTCATGAGATAATTTCTGGTTGCTGTGCTGCTAATTAACAGATGAGTGAAATGATAATTTGTAATTATTTGCGATTTATAGAGAAAATTCAAAACAAAAAAAATAAAAAAAATAGGAAATCGTGTTTCGAGTGGCGTTGCGAATTCATCATAATCAGTACTTGTGTCGGTTCATTGAGATTTATATTTCCTGCAGCTCTCCTTCTGTGGAAATATTTCGATTTTCCATTTATTTTTTTTATCTTTTTTTTGTATTTGAGATGTGCATCGATGCAGTTCAGTGAGTATGCGGTTGCATTTTCTTGGGCAAATGGAATGTGGTTGTGAGGTTTTAAGTAGAACTTATTTTCTCAGTGACGGCAGTCACAGAGAGGACGCCTCAGTTGTCATTTCAAGCTTATATTGCTCATTAATTTGTAAAGCTGTAGACCAATATACTAAATAGGGCACAAACATGTCATAAAATACTTTCCTCCCGTAGATGGATTTATAGGGCTCACTTCGAGATTCTTGTGGGTGGCGTTTGAAAAATTTACGCTTGAATTATAATAGATGGCAGATATCTTGACAAGTATCTCTTATTACAGTGAGTACATTTTACTGAAGACAGGCAAAAAGATTTTCCATGCCCTTATAAATCTGAACCTGAGCAAAAGTATATCTCTCACGTTTACCTGGCTACCATCTTAGTAAAATAGTGTAAAAGTTTCCCGACCGAGCTTCACGGAGAAAACAAATCAGATGATAGAAATTCGTAGTTACTCAAGGTTTGTGTAGGCGGTGCTAAAGCAGGAATAGTTCGATTCATAAGTTAAATGAGAATTAAACTAATGCAGCATAATGATAACCTAGCACAGTGCTTATATTGGTAAGGTGAATGGTAGAATTTCAGAATATAAGAGGTTCGTATAGTAATGTTTAGAGCGAAATCATAATCACAGATCTGATGGTCAAGGAATACTCAAGCTTTAAGATTTCGAAACTAAGAAGTAGCCGTTCAATAAGGTCATCACACAGGGATGATTCTCACTATTGCAATACCTAAACTGTCCAAGTACTTTGAAGGGCGGAGGACAAGTTTCTATCTCCTGGAAATATTATGGCGATTGCCGATAAATTCTTCCCAGCACTAGAAGATGAGTATATTTTCGCCGCAGTTGAGATTGCTTTACGCAACGCAGCTTTTCGCGGTGTATGTAGCTGGGCCAGACGTGTGGTTAATGAATCACTTGCTTTATGTACACGATAGATTTTGGTGAACAGAACAACTGCAGGCAATATGTGATGATGGGGCTAAACTCTTAATGTCTCTGTACACTCGAAGTTTGAGTCATGCTTCGTGACTGTCAGCTCCAGAATGCAGGCGGTTTTATATATGATGAAGGGGGAAGTTGACTAATCTTTTACCAGCGAGGTCTAGTATTTGGATGCCATTCTGATCAAAAAATTTCTTTAGACTAAATGTGACACGTCGAAAATCCTCAAGGCCATTGACTTTCTGGCACTGTAAGAGAGCTTTCCAAAAAACATGGGTCTTGTCACCACGGATGGTCCATTGGATTAATTGGACTATGAGAAGACCAATTACAATATATCACATGCGCTGGTTGTGTGGTGGAATTAACTTTCACGAAATAACTTTTCTAGCTTTATAACATTCCAAGGAACAGTCTCTCTCGACTGTATACATATCTAACAAAAAGTCCTTAGAACGAAGACGTGTAGCGAACGAATTCTTCTCTATACAATTAAAGGTGACGTCCACATCCAGACTAGAGGAAATTTTATTTGAACTACCTTCGACATATTCGGAGCCCAAATTAGTAAGGAAATTTTAAGACTGAGGCAGGATCTTGAAAAAAGAGATGGTATCGGAGGAGCCCTTGATGGGGCAACGACAGCGCTCTAATCCGTGAAATGCGTGACTGGCATCGTTCTTAACATTAAAATCAAGCAGCGCGGGGGGGGGGGGGGGTGGTTGTGCGTCGACAAAAAATTCCGAAAAAGCAACAAGCCTTGGATATGGATGACCCCACTGAAGACTCCAGCAACGACTTTGTGAAATGAGGGGCTTGGAGGAAAATAAAGAAGATATAGCGCAGGAGTTCTGGACATCTTACATCCCACGAGACGTCACAGGAATAAAATAAGTAAGTATCTATCCACAGTTGGATATAACTATACAGTGAGAAAGGTCATGATTAACGCGGCAAGCAAGCTTTTTATATCATGAGACCAACTTCTTGCTCACTGGTTTGATGAAGAAGCAAAATTGTCATTTCTAGAGTGAGGTAACTCCTGAAGAGGCTCATGAGATTCATGTACATCCACCAAAGTACACTGTGTGGTGTGCTCTTCACGCTGGTGCATCGTCTGTTTTTTTTAAAGCTGGAACTCGTGTTACCGGATGATCAGTGATTACTTCTTCGAAAATATGTTTCCAGCAGGATGACTCTACGTACCATATTGCCCATAAAACCATTGATTTACTAAGGACTTGCGCTTCGTCAAATGAAAGGGATGTGTCTAACCTAGCTATCTACTATAATCTTTTGAGCAAATGGAGTGGAACAACTACATATCTGGGTCTGCAGATTGCACTTTATCAATATGCTCAAAAGAAGCTAAGCTCACCTAATCAAATAATAATAATAATTGATTTTATTGTGAACACGAGAGGCTAATCCAATAAGATTGTCAGATACTTTTTAGTAACCTTTTCCAAAGAATTATGGTAATCAGAACCATAGTGGAAGGAAGAATCTCTCAACAAGACATTCCCCTAAGACACCGGATATAGTGTTTGTTTTTTTTATTGTAAATATCCGGATTTCAAGTGTCAGACAGACATAATGCTGAATGCACACTCCCATACATACATACATACATATGTATACTCCACCAAAAGTACGAATACAATGTGGCAACTACAAGTTTTTTTAACTAAAAATTCCACTTTCCTATTTATTTGCAGTGCTAACAAAGAGCAATATCTACAAGATCTTAGTCAAATACGAAATATCTTATCTTAATCAAATCCACTCCCTTAATTGTAGATCTATATACGAATATGTATATGCGAGTATTCAAAGCATACGACATGGTGCTGTTATACCCTATCAACTTCACTCAAAGTAATTATTTACTAACTCGCGGGCAAACATTCTAAGCTAATAAATCATTAACCTCCCTTGGCAATATCGAATTAAATTTCAATCACAAATTATTTTCCAGAAATCTTTAGAAAAAAAAAGTGCGTAACAGAAAACACTTTGTAAGGGCTAGGCTGGCAGTCTTTTTTGTTAAATTGACTGAATGTTGTTTAATTCAAGTGGATTCGTTGGAATTATATGGGCACTTCCAGCAATTAGGCTGGAGGTAAATTGAAAAAAGGAAGGAAAAGTAGATAAATAGCAACAACCAAATGAGGAAAATATTAGGAAAAAAATTTAGAAAATATCGGCTTGTGGGTCAAACAAATAGGCTCGTTGAAGTGCTCTAGAGAAGTGGGAGTGTCACGCGGCAATGCGTTGGAATGAAACCTACTTCATGTGCCAAAAGACTGGCATTTAGCCAAATACGATATGCTGTGACTAGAGTGGATTTGGATTTGTTCATGTAATTAGAAGCGGACCCATAGGAATCACTGATGAGTTGTTTAACACGTCGTCGTTAAGTAAAAGCGCCAATTGTACCCATAATACTACTCGTTTATAGTATATACTTTTAGTTACGTTACGTGAGATAGGAATCTGTCCAATAAGTTATTGTGCATTATAGTGCTTAATGCCTGTGGTATCAATGTTAATGTACACTAGATAAGCTTATGATTAATTTCAGTATCATTCGCCCCTTAGATCAACGCGTATCCTTAGCTTGCAGTTATCTTACTCGAGGCACAACTACAGCTGGTGCTCTTTCTCCTTTATATGGAACTTAGTAATCAAGTTTGTGAGGGGAAGCCTGTTAATTGATTTTTTATTTATTGTAGATGATATTACTAATAAACACCTACATGCTTTGAAAAAAATTTACCCAAAAACCTCCGAATATACCCTTCCATCGTGGCAAAGACAAAGACACCAACCCAAAGCTCCTCCTTAGGAAATATAAAATCCTATCTATTGTATATTCTACCTTCCTCCATCCAACGAAATTTTGTCAAACCGGCAACATTTGTGGGAACGATGGATAGTACTGTTAAGTTAAAATGGATATAAGATAGCAGAAATGGATGACTCCGTGCTGCTGCAGAAGTCGACAAAGTTTGGAAGTTGATTTTCATAGACTCTCCAAAAGATTAGCGGATAGTCCGTGTCATTCTTTTGCCATATCTGGAAGAACTAGTCGCGGTTAATTCAGACCCATTGCGCCTGTTAGAAACGTACAGGATGCATGTTAGATACATGTTAGATACACGTCTAGTTATATTTTTTTAAATGAAAAGGGATTGAAATGAAGTTGAGAGCATTAGTTAAAAATATGACATCATTCAAATTATCGCATAATTCGGCCAATATTCCAGCAATTTCACGCCATATGTTCATCTCCTATTCTGGCTTGTTTGCATAGACCAGAGATTTAATGTTATCTAAAGAAATGTAGATCACACGAGCAGGACGGTCGATTGACAGGGCCATTCCTGGCAACAAGCCAATCACCGAACTTAGTCTTCAATAAGTCTGTTGTGGCAGCTGCTATATGGCCCTATGGTCCTACTAAAACGACTTATCCTGCAAGCCTTTCAGTTCCAATTTATCAGAAACAAAATTGGTTGACATGGAGAGAAATCGGTCTCGATTGGCTATAACCGACTCGCCAGCATCATCTCGGAAGAAGTACAGCCAAATGACTGCCGTGGGAGGGAAGATATCAATACCGCCCATCTCTCCTGCCTTCTTCTTTCTGAGTATTCTGTTAGGCGCTATGCAAAAATTCGTATAGTCACCAATATGGGTACATAAATATGGGGTATATAGAGTGACTAGAAATCTATGGCTAATTCACGACAAGGAAAAATCGATCAGTAGGGCTAATTGGCAAAGATGCTCGTTCGTCACTGGATACTCTGCCATTGTTCTTTATATGAAAATTATTTACTGCATGGCTTCCTCATCCCAATGTTTCAGTTCAGTTTCAGTTTTTATGCATTTTTATTTATATACTTAAATTACTCTTAAATGATAAACAGAGAACGCTTAAAAATTATCTTAAATAACTTACAAATAATCTTACTCCAGTAAGTTAGCCCCATGCGGGCACTCTAAGTTAAACCTAACACTTAAACTATGTCTTTCGACGAATCTTACAGTCTAATTTTATTTTTATTTTTACATTTATTACAACTAAGAAAATTAATTTTAATTGAAAAAACTTAGTGTCTGGACTCTTTTTTTTTATCTATAAAAACTTAAAACTAAAAACTTATAGACTACCTAAAAATAAATCTTAATTTACTTAACCTACTTACGTTAACCTAAGTATATGTATATATATATTTTTTTTTTTTATGTTTTTATATATTTTTTTTCTTAAAACCTAACTTAAACCTAAAACTATGTAAGCCGGCCATGGCTAAAAAAAATTAGGCTGGCTAACTTTGCTTCACGTGAAGCTACATATCACTGGAGGAGTTCGACGACGAAGCATCTTCCCCTTCAACAAGCCACCAAAAGTGTTGGTGCTGCCGAGCATCATCCCTCATGTCGCGACTCCCTACCGCCCTACTCAACCCGAGACGCTCCGCACTGCCATGTACGACGTCTCTGTTGTAGTTAAGTCGCCTGTCCGCAGCTGTTCGAGCGACGTGGAAGATTAGCGGCACCACCAATCTGTCCTGGAGCAGACCTTTGCTATCTAGATAGAGGAATGCTTCTGGAGGAATAAAGCCGTCAAAGCGAACTCTCTCGTGATACATATAATTGGGGTAGTAAGCCCCGGAGATCAGGTTGTTCGATGTCATTGCTCTTGCAACGTGCCTTCGAGTCAACTTAATGACGAAATTGTCCACTCTTATTAGGTTCGCCCTATTGTACAAGACCTCATTAGGATAGAATTTTATGTACTGAGACTCTGATGTTCTGTATAGGCGAAGACAAGTCCTAAGACAAGCCCTTTCAAACACCCGAATCTTTTCCAATAAACTTGCTCTCACGTTGAACCACACGGGACATCCAAATACAAGTATGGGCCTGATAAGGGCCATGTAGCAGATTACCTTCACCCTCGCATCGAGTTGGCTGTTATAAAACAGTCTCTTTGTAAGGGCAAAAGCACCTCTGGCTCTGGACAGAGCAACATCTATATGTTTGTTAAAATACAGAAATTGATCTAGCCAGATCCCAAGGTATCTGACTACATTTCGACAAGCAAGTGGCTGCCCGTTCTGTCCCACGATCGAGAACTTTCGCCAAATCTTTCTGGTATCCCTAGAGGCCCCAGACAAAGGCGTCCTAAACAGAATGGTTTCCGACTTTTGAAAGTTGATTTTCAACTTCCAGTCATCGCAATATCGCTTAATTTTGTCGAAGTCACGCTGCAAAAGTATATTAATGACCTCAATCTTTGGACCTGATCCTCATCCCAATGTAAACAAGGGGACATGGCGGTCTCCGGATCATGAAACACTAAATCTAATTGATCACATTGCAATACATGCCAGTATTCTGGATGTACGAACTAGAATCGGATCACCACCTTGTGATACGCATGCGGATTTCCTAAACGTGACAACAAAGAAGGACTGTGACAACAAAGTGCTGCAATTGCAAGAGGCGGCCAGAATATTCGTCAAACGTGTATCCGGAAATCTCCGAAAAATTCCTATGCCGCCAGGATCAAGTACCCAAAACCAGGGGCAGCGCTGCTAACGTGCCATCAGAGACCTAAAAAATTATGTGCTAAGTTTCAGCGGACTACCACCAAATCTCTGGTTCGATGAAGAATGCCAGCAAGCAGATGTAGCTAAAGAAGAAATTTACAAAGCGGTACTGCAACGAAGGACGAGAGCAACTCGTGAGGTTTACGAGCAGAAAAGACTGGAAGAACATTAGCTTCCCCAGAAGATGAAAAAAGAGCACGAGCAATGGAAAATATTGAGAGTTTGTGTTCCAGGAATAACGTATGGAAGTTTTGCCAATAGGTAAAACGAACGTACGAGTAATAACTACTATACTATGATATCGACACATTTGGGAGAGCTCAGCGGATTGTCACCGGAAGCTAATAAAATGGGTTTAGTGGTAAATGATCGTAAAACCAAGTATATGCGTATGCTGCCAACAAGAAAGGATATACAACATCAACGAATTGGACTGAACGTCACAGTGTACAGATATAATTTGGAGTTAGTATAGGACTTTGTGTACATTGGCTCTCATACAAATTCTGTTAACAACACCTCACCAGAAATTAGGCGATGAATCACTTTTGCAAATCGCTATTTCCTGGGACTCTTAGCCCTATCCCAAACAACTAAGTAGACTCTATATAAGACCCTGATCATCCCAGTCCTACTTTATTACATGGACATTTGCATTGATGGGCTTTGGAGGAGAAGATTCAGTGACGAGGTGTAAAGCGACATCGATCTAGTCAGTTAGCTGCGTTTATGTGCCTGAAATGGCTAGGACATGTAGAGCGAATGGACAGCAATGATCCGGGCCGTAGAGTCTTCGAATCTAACCTAGAAGGACAACGCGCAAGAGGAAGAGCTTACCTTAGGAGGCACGCACAAGTAGAAGGGGACTTCAACCAACTTGGAGTGCGTAACAGGAAGTAGTTAACTTCAGTCCTGGCTAACTGAAGAGTAGTTTTAGTTGATCCCCAGGTTCACCCCCAACTGTAGCACCAACTAAGTAAGTAAGTAGACAGGTGTTCAAGGGACGAAGAAGAAATCCAATCTTTTCTCACGTGTTGTGTGGTTGTGCTCCCTATGCTTACAGAAGAGTGAAAACTCTTTCAAGTTACTTCTTTAATGAGTTGAAGACCCGTCTTTTTTTTTTTAAAACATCATTATCTGGATTGTCCTTAATCAGCGGTGTCTCTATAGATTGTCAGACTAAATCTAGATAGAACACAATGGACTCAAACATTGGACAAAGTAAACAATAGCTGATAAGTCACTTACTAGTCTTGCGTAATGCAAAATCCACAACAAACGAAAGAGTATGAGTCCTTGAAAGGTCGATTCAAACGGAAATCCATTGAAAAAAAATGGAAACTACAACCTCAAATCACTTATTGACTTTGGATTTCTGTCACATGACCTATACTAAAGTATTATGAGGAGTTGATGGTTTTAAACAAATAGGTAAACGGCATATCCATACGAAAGGTGCAAATATCAACGCAGTAGTCATTTGCATATTTTCCCCATGAATGTCAATGGTAAACAGTTGAATACTGCTATTCGTCTGAATGTTTATTCGCAGTAAAGCAATCACTAGATATGTTATTTGTACATCCTTCAGTCCAAAAATGAAATTGGCAAAAATATTGACTGTATGTTGCTATTCCCTTCTTTTTGAAAACCCTCTTCGGTGGTTTAGTCCCGAGCAGCGAGACCCATTCAATAATCTTACGGGGAACGCAGAATCCATCCACTTATCTGTTTATTTACAGTATGTACCTACATGCTATGGCTAAAACGCGGATCAAGAGTTTCGGCTAGTGTATTCTCAAAACAACTCCCACTGCGTGTCACATGTCGCCTTATGAACTATTACAGCGTATTCCAGGAGAAATTTAGGGAGCTAAGGACGATTTGTGTGAATTTAAGTGAAATGTAGTATTTTGAACTCTTCGCACTCGGCAAAGCGCCCCTTAGGGCTATTATCTGTTTATACATAGAAAGCTCATCCATCAATAGCTCTGACTGAGCACCAAAAAATAGAAGTTTCATTAACGAATTTCTTGTTATGTTAGCGCAGTGTCCTAGCCAAAAGCATCATGGTTGATTCTTTCGAGCAAATCCGTCCGCCAAACGTCAATCTACAGCATCCAGTACAAAAATTACTAAAACTTACTTGAATGTGCTGGTGCTTGTATTCAGTTCCATGCTTAGAGTCATCGTTGATGTCAGATTCAGTCCATATGAAATTATTAAAAAAAGATTTCCACACTGAAGAAAGACCATTTTTATAGAACTGTATAGTGATGAATAGTCCCCGAAACGCATTTAGTTAAGAAAAAATATTCATAGTCCTGCCACCTCAGTTCTTTACTAGTTACGAAGTTGCTAAGTAAATGACTCCGACACGTACCTAACGAATATGTCACAGATTGGCAAAAGTGAAAGGTTCTGGACTTTTTTGTCAGTGCCTTGTATCTAATCCGTCCACTCCGCATAGTCTTCATTTCTTCGACAAAAAGTAGTAATCGGGGAAAACATTCGATCATAACTTTGTTTGGGTGTCTCGTTATCGGAATGGTCTAAGTGGTTCCAAATTACTTTCAGCTTCTACAGCATTCACGTCTGTGTACGTGTAAGGTAAACATATGTTAATCTGTTGGTTTATTTCATACGATTATACCGCTAAAGATCCCCTTTGGTTGGGTAAAACACCATAGCAGTGATTTCATTGAATTTTGACATAACTTTGCTAAAATCTCCCACCTTGTTCTGCCATATTTTGTCGTTTCTAATGTTCAACTCAAATAGCACGTTGTCAAAGCTTATACTCGTATCAAGTACTATTTGGCTAATTCGAACGTCTGACAACGCAAATCTGAAAATTCTACTAAGCAAACCTTCTGCTGCTAAGTAAATATTTTCACCAAATTGACACAAGTTGGCTTCGAAATTACCTGAATATACACGTTATAGTGTTTTCATGTATTTACCCATCCGTGCCACAACAATATAAAGTCTGAATTCACTTTTCACGTCGCGTATGTCATAAAATATTTAAGCCAGTCATCCCAAATAGGATATAACTATTCCGCTATTGTTACTCAAATATGCAAATCAAGTGGGTTACCTCCTCCACACACATACCTATGTTATACACTTATATGGCAATCAGAGACTGCGACGCACGATACCACTAACCATAACAATTTCAGTTGCACTAGCTGACTTGGGAAAACTCCTGCATAAAATATTGGATTTGCCTTTGGAGAGCTGCAACAGTCAGTTTCTAGAGTACTTGTATCATATCAGAGCCATCCATCATAGATCATCGACCGTAGTGGCAGCCTTCCATAACAAAATCCATTTAATCAATGTTAATTAGTTGGTACATGGCTAATGTAAGCAGGGTTATGCTTCCTCAGGATGTAGGGTATGGTTGTGGAGATACACGAGCACAAGGATGACGACAACAACTACGAGTGGATACAAATTCGTTTTAGCACACATGAACCAAACACAAACGCAGCACAAACATTGCAACTGACTTTGAATGCGAAAGCTTGATTAAGTGTATCTCTTGTGGGATAATAGCCAGCCAAGGAATACCGGATAAGGATATCATCGCTATTCTTCGGGGATGGTCAACTGTGAGAGGTCAACAATGACGATAATCACGTTGTTGGGCTATGTTTGCACATTTGCAGATGCATAACTCTGATGTAGCCCTCCTCGGGATGGTATTTATTCGCTTCCTTGATGGAATCCTTATTAATCGCATCATTAAATTCAGACTGCACTACCATCACATGGCAAATATGATACAAACACTTGAACACGATTTGACGAAAGGATATTGAACAAGTTGTACACACTTATCGGTGTAGACAACACACGAGTTGGCATTTCGAGCACCAGTGGCAGTGTGACCAAATACAAAAGAATGTGTAGCGTATTGTTTATGATTTGATAGTTCATTGATTCTAGTGTGGCCTGAATGGATTCCGATTAGTTTGCCATGAACTGCTATAACTTTGCAAGTCTGAGAATTGATATTGAGATATCATAATCCTGGGTTCGATATACCATATGTGGATGAATAAAAATATTTGAAAAGATATCTAAAGAAAAGCCAGGATTTCAATGAAAATCCTTCTGTGAACCGAGATATTGCAGCGCACTCATGCAAAATTACCAAAATTACCAAACCAGAAAGCCGAGGGGGAGTGAGCACTCAGTGTTTCATTAAGCATTGATTAAATACTGCTTAGGTGGACGACATATGAAAAATTGTAATACTTCGACCATGTCTGTTTGTTGTACTACTGCTTCGAGTTATAGAAAGGATGCCCGATTAAGAAAGGACGATCCATTCTCACCATACCACTTCTTGAACAAATTTAGTGCTTTCAACATTAATCTAAATCATGGACATGTTTATGAAAACATACTTTTAGAAACTGCTTTTATTATACATAAACCTTATAGTTGCTTTCATGATCGAGCGCCTTATCGAGCTATCCCCCCAGTATAGATTCGAAAGATACAATTTCGGATCGGAGACGTCCTCCTTTCTCAACGTTGACGTTTAAATCACCAAACATGATGGCAACATTGTCATTGAGATATTGGTCACATGTCTCGCGTGAAGTTCTATGTGCTTTCATGTATTCTAAAGGTCTTGAGCGCATATAAGGTTTATATTAGCCATTTTATCATTGATGCAGGTTGTGATAAGGCTTGACCCAGGTGCTTGAAGCCCATGACTTCTTGCATAAATCTTTCTCTGATTGACGTTGTCTCTGCTCTCATCGTATCATAGTTTATGACACGGGTTTTTACCCTTCCATTACCTTTCGTAAAAGGCAGTAATATCCGGTTAGTAGCAACCTAGAGCTTTCGGGTGGGCGTTCAGTTAATCTTATTGCATAATCCCCAACATTAAGATACAGTTTAAAAATAGCGCCAGATACCCAATAATGGGATAGGAATGCCGTTGAAGGCAACATGACAATTCCTAGCTAAAACTCTTATAATAGGCTGGGTTGAAGGTTTGGACTGAAGTTGCACTTGGGCAGGTCGAAGTATAAGTTACATTTTCATCTGACTTACGAAAATTATACCCGTTGCGAGCAAGTGTGCTAGAGCTCATCGAAGTTCGGTCATTGAGATATGTAAAGGGATATTTTCTATTGACTATTTTATGTTTGACCTCTGTTTGGTGAAAAAAAAAGATATTTGAGTTCGACAGCAAGCCGCATTGTAGTAATGTTTTGCATTAATGAAGGTGGGTTAATTTTGTTGTGGAGGCTTTGCCTTCTGTCAACTAGTATTCATTTGTAATCGAGTGACTTTAAACAAACATGATTTCCGAATAAGTATAATATATTGTAGATGGGAATGACATTTCAAGAGGTCTTCTAGATAACTATCATAACTACACATTAGAACTTCTTGGTCGTCTTAAACTTCTGGCACCACGCCAAATTCAAATGTCAAAAGCAACGAATAGATAACGAAGCCTGAGTGTTTTCTACTATTTTTTGCTACGTCTAGTTGCTCTTGGTGATGTCCATATAATCGTTTGACGTAAATATTTTCGAAAATATATACCATAGATACGATCAAGCCCAATCTAATAATAAAATTAGCCTTCAATTTCACATAAACCTCTCCCTAAAATATCAAAGCTCTTCAAGAGCACTTTACGTAAATCACTTAATATTTTTCTATTGTAAGTCGATTCTTCTTAAAAAAAAAAAACTATCCTTGACTGTAAATAGGTAGATCAACTACTACTAACCTCAAGAATTCGAGTCAAGTACTCTTTGGGCACTAGGAGATGACAAGGACCTTGATCGGATTAGCATTGATTTCGGCAAAGTTTTTGACAAAATTCCCCGCACAATGTCATTTTCGATTATTTAATTATATATACTTAAAGGACAAGAAGCGTTCTTTTTAAGTTAGTACTATCAGAGCCCATAGAAGTCTGATCCGTGGTTCCTCAATGTAGCCATCTCGGTCCTCTATTATTCATAGTGAAAATTAACGGTGTTGATTTTGTGGTTTATAACATATCACATGCTTAACGTGAGCTAATGACGAGCTAGAAGTTACACTCATACAAATATATCCTTGACCACTATAATTTATTTATCATGAAACTCTTTCTATTGCAACTGGAATTGAGGGTATGGATGCTACTATCTGTGTCAACAAACTGAGCCTCTGTTCTTACATAGACAAGATTAGAAGAAAGGTCAACTCCATTCTCGGCTTCGGCAAGCGCCAACTAAAGGAATTTTCTAACATAATTGTTACAAAGTCTCTCTAACCAAATCCGATCAACCTATTACACCACTAACACTTGTATTTAGCAAGGCTATCGCAAGCATTCATATAACGAAGACTTTTTTGACGACGGCCTTCTCATCGCTCTGCCGCCTTCCAGAGATAACAAAGCGGAACTGTGTTGATGGCACAGTTCCACCCTTGGTATGAGTCGAGGCCTACCCAATAACTTCTTGTTGTTCTTAGAATACCAGCACCCAGTACTTATTGCAACCCTACATCGGGTCGAAACCAACTTGAAGACCCTTTCTGCGTTTTAGGTTTTAAACCACAGCCATCACGACGATCGCACAAGGGGGCCTACCGCACAGAAGTCCGGTATATGAACAAGTTATCTTAGATATGCACATCACTTCTTTTCTCCATTATCAATGCTATGCACGTGATGTGCTTGAACCTTTAATAATCCATAATCCGAACAATTAGCGGATGCCCTAATCTGCATTTAGGAAAGTGTGATGGGATGGGCAAGAGATGGATTCAAATCGCTGACAACTGCTATGTTGAGAGCAAATTTAGATTTAAATTTGCTATCAGAGGAAGATTTAGGCAAAAAATCTTTAACTTGAGTCATCTGAGCGAATGTCTGATTACAATCCATATCAAGGTTTAAAGAGATGTTTTCCCGCTCATGACAAGAAAAATAGGTCTTAGCAAAAGATTGCTTTTACAAACTGCTCGACATTTGAGTAATGTCTCTGAGGAAGTGGAGCACACGTATTTCCAACATTTCACCATCTTGTTATCACCTAATCAAACTACATTGGTTACATTATGATCTACGCAGGACATGGATCAAATATTCAAGATATCCGAAAATTTCGAGAGACCACTATCAGCTCAGACCGCTTCCTTCCCAGCCAAGGTGTCAATGTGAATGTCCCTGACGGCAAAGAATATTCCGACGGAAATATAACTTCCGACTGCTTCTAATCGGGCCTCTGAAAATCGATCAAAGGCTTAGAGACTACGCATAAAATATGCCTCTCTCATCCTATGACCCCAACGTAACCACTGGTATGATGGAAAGCACCAGCATACGCGTACAGCGAAATATGAGGCTCACACAGCAACGCTACAATGAACAACGAGGACTTCTTACAAACTCCAGAATCAAAGGAGTTGGGAATAAAATCCTGCAGAAATTATGTTTGAAAACTCCACGAAAAAATTGAAAAACCTTGCCGAAGACATCAATATCAAACAGCGACATGCAAAGATAAGTATTCAATCGTAATAGCTAAATTACAGTCGAGGCTGAAAAAGGAGAAGAATTAATTCTGCACACTGCTTAACGACGAAGACAAGCATCTTTTCGCTATCTGGCAGAATGAACCTTTCAACAAGGACGAATATTGACTACAACTTCATTTAGCTAACTGAGAAAAGGTCGGCACAGGGATATTTAAATTTCAAATTGAAGACCAACGAGGCTGCAGGAGCTTAAGGTTTATGTCTCTGTCGATTTACTTAAAGCATGGTCGGATGAAAGTATACTCAGTGAACATCATTTACACGATGTTCAACAAATCAGACCCTCTAAGACTGCCTCAACTTTAGAGCAATGATCACATAAGACCATTGAATAACATTGCGTACTGCCTTTAAAAAAAAAAAGCAATACGTTTCTGACAATTCGACTAATCAAAAACATTTCACTTTGGCCACACTGAAATCAATGTATCAAGAGATTTGAACGTTAACACAAGCAAACCTAATGTCACTAAGAGCCGATGGAAATGTCATCAAATCCGCACACACAAAAAAAAGGGAATCGTGACCCATAGGACTGACAGAACAATTATACTCATCCGATTGGAAAAACTGTTCAATGCTTGTCCAATAGATGCGTGATGTTTGGGCAGGTGCCAGGGCTTGAACTAACCTGGTATCTCGGGAAGCAGAAAATTAAGATTTAAATCTCAATTTGCAAACGTTGTTTGAAAAAAAAAAAACAACAAAAAATCAATTACGACCATTAAATGTTGTCTAGCGCTGTAGTCTTTACTGGGGACATACTCGTAGGTAGGTTCTGAGATCCATACGAGAATATGTCTCAATTTTCCAAGGATTCTTCGTTCAGTGCTTTTGCAAATTGGCACGTTTCATTTTGCGATGTGAATGAAAAGCAACCACGTTTTCACCTATAACTCGAAATAATTGTCCTTTTTTGTTTTTTGTTTGCATATGGGCTTCGTATTTCGATGAACGAGGCATTAAAATGATTGGTTTGGATAATTCAGGTTGTAATGGCCTGTCGTACATGTGTTAGACTTGCTTGGCTATTTGCCAGAAGGAAAGTTACATGCCTCCACTATATCTTGATGAAGAAATGATAACATGCACTACCTCACGTGGGGTAGATTAAATTGAAGCAATTACTTATGCGATGGTGTTGAAGAAAATGGCCTTCGTATAGTACATATAAGGATGACTTCGTAGTAGGATATTCATTTAAAATGAGACTCAATTTAAAGGTATTCTTATACACCTGCTACGGTCACAGTCAGACAGTGAAAGATTTGCTAGCCTCTTTCCTTCATTTTAATGCCATAAAATGTTGGTCCTTATTACACTTGTTTTTATAAATGCAACAAACTCGAGGATCTCTTTAAGTATCTTCGATTTATCAATAGAATTAGGTTGGTTACATGATTGAATGCATGTGTCAATATTTTACGGCCAACGTTTTCTGAACTATAAACTATAAACCTACTTCCGTTTGTTGACCCAAATTGTCAAAGATTTAAATGGCATCCTTACTTGCATAAGTATGTGTAATTGTTTTGTTTTTTATAAAAATGTTTTCGTCAAAAGGCTTCTAATTCTTATTGTTTGTTTTATTTTATTTTACAGTTTATTTTTACTCTTTTAACGTATTTTTGTTTGGTCAAAGTATTGAATATAACGGTAATGAAATAAACAAAAAAAATCACTAATTTTCTTCGTTTTTTTAAAATATCAACTTTTATTGCTTTTGAGATTTTCGATTGTTTTCCAATCCGTAGAGATCTTGTAGAGCAAGGATTCCCAAAGTGATCGATATCGACCCCTTGGGGCAATGAAGCTCTGTTTTTACGATATGTTCGATATATTAAAGATGAAAATACGAGTATGTTGCAAGAACTGCTTTTTACCACGTATTTAGAGACTTATACCAGAGGAGAATCGACTTTTCAGGCCGTGGAACGTTTTTTTATCAACAAAACTATTCCATGGAAGAACATTGTTTCTGTTGCGACTGATGGTGCACCATCTATGGTTGGTCGTCATCGTGGTTTTATAGCCCACTTAAAGCAACAACTGCCTGAGGTACTGGCACTGCATTTAGTACCAAAAATCAGATTCCTATATTGCATCAGTCTTTACAATATGTTATAAATGCTGTCAACAAAATTCGAAGCAGTTCTTTGAATTCTCGGTTATTTTTTCAGCTATGTGAGGAAAACGACGAAGTCTTTACTAGGTTACTTCTGCACACTGAAGTTCGATGGCTGTCAAGAGGCTTCTGCTAGTAAGATTTTTAGCTATATTTGAAACTGTGTTGAAGTTTTTACAAGAAAAAGATCCGAATTTGAAAGCATATCTGAACAATTGTAAAACAGATATTTATTACTTGACTGATATCTTTTGTATGTTCAACAAAGTTAATTTAAATCTGCAGGGTGACGATCTCAACTAGATTAAAACAAAATCAATAATATCGGCCTTTGTGTGTAAATTCATAATATATAAACAAAATTTAAGCAAAAAGGAATATTCACAGTTTCCGCATTTGTCAAAATTACCAGAAATGATTCCGGACGATGTTATTTTATCATATGACACTCACACTCATTACAGAAGGATTTTGCTAAAATGTTTGAGGATCTCTTAAATTTACGAATTACTCAATGGACACTAAATACTTACAATATCACAACTATGGAAGAAGCCAATGTGACAATCCAAGAAGAGTTGATTACCATCAGCACACATGAGGAGTTTAAGCAGAATTTCAACCAAGGCTATCAGTTCTGGTTGCAACGCAACATTGAAACAAAGTATCCTACATTGCGGAACATTGCTAAAAAATACCTTATCGCTTTTCCATCATCATATCTAGTCGAAAAGGGCTTCAGTGCGGTTACTAACAAAGAAACCGTTTGAAAATCAACAAACGCGGAGATTTAAGGCTGCAACTCACCAATATTGAACCGGATTTAGCCAGATTGGTAGAAAGTCACCAGGTTCATCCATCATACTGAATTTGTTATATTTTTTTTTACTTTACTATTTTCAAGTTTTTTTTTTTCAAGAAATAATTACGTACTTAAGTATTTTAACATAATTTGTATTAATAATCATTAATTACACTTGATACTTACTGAATTTTATGTATATTATTTTGTTAAATTTTGATGAGGAGATTATCTCAAGTTTAGTTACTTAACCAACCGCAAACTTTTTAAATTGGTAAGTATTTTGTATCAATAAAATAAAATCCGATTTTGGTAAGGGAACAATATATTTTTGCTGTTGCCCATAAGATGGCCAATACGCCGAATGTTTGGCCCATACAGCAGCTCGGCTAAATTAATGTCCTCAACGTCACCACTGAAGCTGAATTGGATTCAGTGCCAACAAACGCCCACGGATGCATTTGGTATGGATGATTTTGAAAATGCTAGTCTAATGCTGGAGTTTGCTGAGCATGATATTTGTTTACTGAACTCTTCAATACTAGACTTCAGTTCCAGTTCTGTCAAAAATGCTTGGACCATTTCAGCTATAATGCTGGGCCATAGAGATGTCACATGATCAGGTGGCATTCTCAGTAAAAGAATAGGGAAACATAGAAAAACGGTTGCTTGCATCACTGGTACGACCTTGAATCTCAGGCATACGGTTGTGATATTGAACGTGTTCGCTGCAGAAAATCACCTAAGCCAAGCATTTGAATAATATTGCTTGTTGTTCGCACTCTTGCTTATCTCACGCGTATATATTGTATTTAAAGTTCCAGTTTGCACCAATACATGTCATCAATTCGTGGAAAGTCGTATTATTGTAGGTTATTAGGCTACCCATAATTTGATTCCAAATCGGCAGACATGTCATGTCTATTTGAAAGCAGGAATTATCAAGCAGAAGGCCTAGTATACTGATATCCGGTGGGACTTGCCAGTAAGCTAGACGGAACATAAAACGAGGGTATATTACACGCTGATGATTGTGGCTACCTTGTCTTTCTCTTGAGACATTTAAAAGATTTGCCAATACTGCTGCAAACACGGATTTAGGTTCAATGCTGTATTGTTGAGTTACAATGAAATCTTTAACACTTTCATCGGGAGTTATGAGCGAGATGTCTTCCATTACAGCCAGATTTAGAATTAGCCATCATGGCACGCTCCAGCTACATTAGATAGAGCATCCACTAAGCGAGGCAAATCATGAATGTCCTAGGAATGGCATCTGTGGACAACGTTGAACGAACTCATTTAAGAGTATGAGTAAAGAAAATTTTGCCGGCTAACTTAGGCTAATACCATCACGGTGAAGAAGTAATAGAGAACTGCAGCAATCACCTATGAAGCCGAACTTTCAATGTAACCTTCACCCGGGTACGCAGGCGATTTTAATGGAGGTTCGGGTCTTGAAAAACTCTTATCAGAGCATTGCCAGGTAGGTTCATACTTTAAGCAATTTGGCTTGGTTGTGTAGTAGGTGTGTAAACATAAAATGTCGATTTTTTTGCTCAAAAATCTCATTTAATTGAGCAACATTGTGAATGAATTTAATAATTAAAGTATTGGCCATCATTAGCTATGATACCACTGCTCGTATTTTGAGGCCAAGACAACTTCGCTTCTTCGTAAGACTGATGCTCTTCCGTGCTGCATCCATCGAATAGGCCAAGTCTGGTGAAAACGGCGGGTGGGGCAGAGCTTCCCAATTAATATTTGCCAAATAGTTTTTTTTACTTGGTTTGCCACATTTGGACGAGAATAGTCATGATGGAAAATAGCTGAACCGTATCTTTGGGATATTCTGGTCGTTTTTTCATCAATGCTCGATTAAATTTTATCAGTTGTTGGCAGTTGATGGCAGCGATTCCTCCTAATCGTTTCACCAGCATTTTCCTTCCGTGGATATTGCGTACTAGCTGCGAGGTTGAAGGTTTTATTATACTTGAGTCTACCCATGATTTTTTGCACTTGGGATTGTCGAAATACTGTAGATCCAATTTTCATCGCCATTAACAATTTGATACAAAAAACCTTTTCCTTTGTGGCGATAATTCTAAATTTCTGAAATGGTTTTTCGCCTTTCGATGTCTTCTTCTTTCAATTGATATGTAACCCCTTTCCCTTCATTTTAGATCTTTTCCAGGGCTTTTAAACATTTGGAAACAGTTTTACGATTAACTTTCAATGCATCTGTGAGCTGTTCTTGTATTTGAGTCGAGTCTTCGTCTAAGAATACTTGCAATACTGCACCTTCGAATTTTTTCTCTGGCCATTCACAGTCTTTGTTGTCGATGTCAAAATCACAACTTTTAAAACAAAGAAACAAACGATCATAAGTCCTTTGAGGTGGAGCATATTTACCATAAACTTCGATTAGCAATCGATGATTTTCAGCAGCGAGTTTCTTTGAAAAAAAAATGAATGGTCTTTCTCTGGCACAAAATTCGACATTTTCAAGGCGACAAAAAAAATGTTGTTGGTATTAGTGGCGCAAAAGTCATCACCCTATCGGAAGGTGCTATAATTTTTACAAATGGCAGCAAATGCAATTCTACTTTGACATTTGTAAAGTAAACAGATACAAAATACAATAAATATTAATAAGACATGAATCGCTATACTCCTAAAGAACGCGGAATAATTCGTCGGTTGTGTTGGCGAATTGTGAATTTGGGCGCAGATTTCGTGGTCGTTCGACACCAACTAGGCAAACACTACGACGCTTAGCTGCTCGCCTAGAAGTGCATGAAACGCTCAAACCATCCTGAATCTCAACAACGACGAAGACAACTTTTCATCGAAAATCATCATGAGCGACGAGGCCTATTTCCATCTCTATGGATATGTGAATGAGCAAAATTATCGCTTCTGGGGCATCGAAATTCTGAGGGCTGCATTTCCGGGTAGCCTAATCTCTCGCTTTGGTGATTTGCAGTGGCCGGCAAAATCGCCTGATTTAATGGTTACAGATTTCTTTTTGTGGGGATTTTTGAATCCAAGAGTATATGTCAAAAAGAATCAGACTCTCGAACCCATCAAAGTGAATATCCGTTAAGAATGCGAGTTCTGACAAGAGTGATTGAAAATGCCACAAATCCGGCCCGAGTGATCATCAATTCTGGCGCGGCCACTTAGCCGTTATCATTGTTATCATTGACACAAAGCATATACATATATTGTAGTGGTTATGCCATCTGTTAGTCAAATTGACATTTCATATTCAGTTTTGACAGAATCTGAAGAACCAGTTTATTCAAATGTTCGTTACAAGCTCCTCTGTTACCGTCGTTCTCTTGATATCCTGCTAAGATACCGAGCAAGCTTCGAATGACCTAAGCATCAAATAAGTCGAAGTATATAAAACAATTTTAGCACTGAATCGACTTCTGATGTTAGGCTTAACTCCATTAAGGAGGATCTCTCCGCCTTGTTCTTGCTTATAGACAGATAAAAGTGATCAGCAGCATTTCAACTAATTGGCAAATAGCAACAGCAATAGGAATAGCATACTGCGAGTGATGCCATATTCAAGATTTTCCCTCCTATGTTTGACAAGCCATAACGAATCCAGAGCCAGAAAATAAGATGCCCAGAACTGTGTTGAATACTAAAGCTTATCGAAAAGATAAAGAAACGCAACCGAATTCCAATTCGGTGAGATCTTTCTCTAATGCGTAGTCCCACTCTTTAGAAATCAAAGAAAATTGGACTCTGGCGTTAATTTCGATTCGCTCTACATATCCTACCCATATAAGACTGTGCAGATCCGTTAGTTTTCACTAACACAAACGAGACTAAAAATCAAATGGAGAATCTTAAATGCGAAACGACCAATGGTTATTTATTCGCCTTCGGAAAAATGATGCCATCAGTGTAAGCAAGTTGCTGCATTCATTTTCGAGGAATTGTGCCTCTCGTGTTGGGCGGCGAGCTTCGCCGAATTCTTTAAATATGTAGAAGAAGTCACATTACAGCGCAAGATCTTTTCTACATTCCTTTTTGACATCAAAATGTTCGTGAGATTGCTTCCGTATTTTGTAAAGGCAAATAGTGCAAATTGCAATCCATGTCAAATTGTTGCATAACAAAGTGTCTAAATAAGGCTTCCTAATCCGATTGACACTGTAAAACTCTACTGCACGTGCATACCAATAGGGTGTTATTAGATCCCATTTCACTTAGATTGAGCCTATTCAAACTCCCATGTCCTCTATGCAGGGGAAACTTAATTAAATCCCACATCAGAGGCGCCTAAAACAGATGCAACACCAACCGCTAGATATTCCGTACCTTCCAGTCTGATGCAATTTTCAAATTGATTTGCGTGAATGTGTCTCCGATACTTTTGGGGTCCTATTTAGTCATTCCAGCCATCCCCAGTCACACCTCCATCCACCCACATTTGCAACTCAATGTCAATGATAATTGCGAAAATAATTAAGAAACAATGCACGACGCCAGTTGCTGGTACATACTACATACCTGTTGCACAATGACACGCGGTCTATGTTGCATCACAACAAAACGATTGCGCGTTACTATCTGCCAACGAGTGCATATTTATCTGTCAATCGCTAAATTGACTTCGCTTCCTCTCCACCACCACCAATACCATCGTGGGTGAACTGATTTTATAAATTTTGTATAAAATTCTAAGCAAAATTACGAAAATTGTTGCACTGCTATTTAGAGCACGAAAATTCGCACTGACAAGTAGCAGTTAGTTAGTAGTTAATTAATGATACGTAGTTGCTACCCCTTCCAATTGATTGGTATCTAATTTAGCCGAGATTGTAGATACGAGTGTGTGTTCGTTGCTGGGGAAAATAATTTTCCAACAAATGGTAGTGTGGTATAGTAGTGAGTGGTCAGTTGGCGCGACACAATTTTGGATGCTTAGATACTTGTAAGCGGATAGCAGTTAATACTTTTAGTGGTGCCAGCCGTGCCTTGAACACAGATCAAGTAATTTGGTCGCATTGTTTCGTCCAATTTATGTTAACCACCGAACACTTTGCTGTTGCACTTTACTGAATTAAGTGTTTAACGGTTATATACAAAAAGGAATGAATTTGTTTTCATCTCGTGTCACTCTCTGGACCCTATAAAATCATGAAGACAGGATAATGTAAATAATATCTTGACACACTCATCAATGGATACACAATCTCTACATTTTACACTAACAATCCGAATTGATTAGACACTTCAACTTCTAGACTATGGGAAAAGTTCACTAGAAACCTGAGAAAGTAGTCATTCTCCCCTCAAAGGAAGAGCGGTTACTAGTCATGCTGAGTCTATTACTACGCATGGATGAAAATTCAAATCAAGGATCAGCAGCGCAAAAAGGTTCTTTATTTAAAACTGTTAAGCCAACATTTCAAAAAATTTGAGACTGCTTATTGAGCTGGCCCTTCAGCTGTAGGCATCTCCTTAATTGCTGAGTTGTCCAGCTGTAATGGTTTGGAAGATTGTCCTCTTGTGATGACAGCATTTATTTCACTTTACTGTCGTTGACTGTCAGATTTTGAGTATTAACTCACAAATGCTGCACTGAAAGACCACTGATTTCAACTGACTATGTCAACGTCATATCGAGAAGTGTAATACTGGTCTTAGCTTGTAAGTTGCATCCCATTCCTTCAAGCACAATACTAATTAGCTCATATGACTGAAGGTCGCTTATGTACGATATCTCGTAAAAAGTTTCCTACTGATCTAAACAGCAACCTGCCAGATTCACAGTTCGTATGCTCATGAATCCAACGCGTGCATCAACTTTTGTTCTTACGTATGTATGTATATGGGCAACAGGTACGTAAGTTCTTAAGGACATAAAAATGATTCTTAAAATCACATTTCGAAGGACGAGTTAACAGGAGCAGAAGACATTTGTGTTCATTAAGCCTATTACTCCTCGTCGCATGTTTTACTAAAGTCTAAGCCCACGGCACTAGTCCTACAACCGGACTACTTGAAAAAGCTCGAAACTTCTACCAAACGACCCGAAAATTCCACACTTAAATCGACGATCTTGTCAGCCTTGCTCTGTGAGCTGATTGTAAAATTCTCGGTTATTACAAATGGAAAATACTTTATCGGGTATTTCATAAATTTGATGGAAATTCAATTTCGATGATCCTGGAATGGCTATGAAATTATTCGCCTTGGCATATCCACAGGAGAAGCTCCTATTTACGGAGCTGTCAAGAACAAAGAGAGGTATGGACCCAGACCCACATCAGCGCTTTTGACTACATAGCTGGAAATGAAGATCAACGAAAAGAAGCCTTTACATGCCCCAAAGATACATAAACTTTAAAGAGCATTTCAATGAGAGAGATTGTTGGCAACACCCTATGGATTCAATATTGCAGCATCACTGAAAAGGTGAATGATTCAACCAAAGATAAGCAATCTCCCACGAAAAGTTACTCGCTGAGTAATAATGGCTGCATATACCAGTACGAAGTTACGGAGAACGCAAATTTTCACAGCCCTGGAGTATACTGCAATACGAGTAGCAGTGAAGGAATAAAAGTCAGACGTAGTCTCCCACCTCGATATCGATACACACAATGTCCAGCAGTTTCAAAGAAATGTTAAAAAGCTGGCAATTGGCTTCATGGAGGTATATGTTTGCACATGTGGTTTTATCTAACTCAATGTGTGAACCCCTCAAGCTTTCAGGCATCACGCTTGTCAGCGAGCTAGACGGACTTTAGTCTAAATTTATCAATTATTGATGCCTACCACTTGCCACTCATACTTTAAGCATACGATATCTGTGATCTTCAGCTCGAATCTCTCGAATAGATGGGGTATACATCGATATCGATATCATCAGTTCCAAGCCCTTCCAAGATAAAATGCATGTTTAACAAGACACTGACCCTGCCAATCCTACCATATGTTGCCGGGTACTAGGCGATGAGCAAGAAAACGGAACAGATATTGGACACATTCAAGAAAAATTCTTCATCGCATATTTGGTGCGGCATTAAGATGCGGATGTAATCCAAAAGGAAGTTCAATGTCGAATCGCAATTCCAAAGAGGAATCAGAGTTGTAGTGTCTTTCAACCCAACACAGAAACCTCTGGTTCTATCGGGAATGCAGACAGGCATATCTGCAAAATCGTCTGCACGCGAGCTCTACTAGCAGAAAAGAAGGAAAGGACATATGCCCCTCAGAAGAAAAACAAAAGAAAAGGAGAAGCGTTAGTTAGAAGCATAGGGTACGAAAGTTTGCCATAGATCAAATGTTTACACCACTGCAAATCTCGGAAAAAACTCAAGAGTTCCTACAACACAAGTATGGAAATCATGCGAAGAATTGACCTTTCTAATAGCTGCTCCCTTGTTCTAACAAGGTAATTAAGTAGTAAAGCTCTCTCTCGAGTAACCAAAAGACTTTATACAAGACACTGATGAAACATCGATGCAGCAGGAAATAACACCGTATTGAGGGTCACTACCTTGAGCGGCATCCTTCAAGGAGCAGTAACATCACCTCAGTGAAATTCTAAATTATGCCCATAGAATTCTCGATGATGGCTGGATATCAACCCGCAGAATAATTTCACAATTTGACTTTCCCTCCGGTCAAGTCGGTCAAGCCTCCGACTATCTAACAGCGCTAAATACCTAGGTATAGTATTAGAAAAGAGAAAAGATTATCCCATTGATATACACGGCTATTGTCAGACCCATCTTAATCTACTGTACCTTAGTAAGACTATGATGGAAAATCCCAAATAAAACAAGCAAACAAAACTTAAGGTTAAGTTAATGATAAAAGTACAGAGAACTGCATATATACATAGACAAAACTCATAACATGAGAAGGATAATAACTGCGGCACTAGAAAATACACTTGGTCTCTTATTCCAAGAATGCAAGAATCAGCGCTCTTAGATTGAGTCAGTTTAATATGTGGAAACCAAACCCAAAGGGACATGCCTCAATCCTTACAAGTGAACTGGGTTTATGCTCCAATATACGGACTATAATGTAACATACGAGTATAATGCCTCTTAATGACTTTGAAACCCCATTTGCCTGTATTTTCCCAAGCAGTGAAGCAAAGGACAGGAACCAAATAGTACATGACTCGATATCCATATCCGAGGATGGACCCGCGCAAGAATCTTTTCCGATCAATTAAACTGAAGTTCTCACATCGCCTGCCAGACTACAGCAGTGTCTTGCAAAATTGGATGTACCAGAAGCAGCCAAACTTGCGGCAATATTCCACGAGGATATTACCATATTCGTTGACACCCAGACTGCATTAAAGCCATCGCAGCAGTCTAAATTAGATCAAAGCTTGTGGAGCGCTGTCAAGAAGAGCTTAAAGCTCTTTCCGTTCAGTAGAAGACTAAGCTCTGTTGGGTCCCTGGCCACAGACGAGTTCCCTTAATAGGGAACTGATAGATCAAAGTATCAAAACTCCAATCTGCACTCCAAGAAAACATGTGGAGCGAGCGATACAAATAAAGGCCAATAAAAGGTGAAAAACCTTCCCAACCTGCGAAACTTCAAGACAATAATGGCCGGCAAACCCAGAACATGTAAGATTCTCTTGAAAAGCAGTGCTGTACTGTCTAAGCTTGCCGGATTGCTTACAGACCATAATCTCCTGGGCGCGCACGCAATACTCGTGAAACTGTGCCTTACCAACGACGGACTCTGCAGAGGCCCACGGGAAGATACCCTAAACTTTCTATCTTTCTTTCTCCTGCTTCATTTATATCTCTTGTCGGATTCACGGATATAATAAGTTGGCTTAAACCCGCTCAAGGACCAAACGACAACCAACGCCAGACGGGAAGCGGAAATCAAAACTAGGAACCGCAATCCAATACCCATTTTCTCCCAATCCCTCTGACAATAGACCACAATGGGTCTATACAGACCTAAGTGCGTTGACGTATAGGATACAACATCTACACGATAACCTAATCTAACCTATTCGAGGTGGAGTCCATTGGTACCATGGTTGTAGAATTCTGCCGGTAAAGTTTTCAAATCTGCCGATTTACCATCTTCCAATTACATATCTTGATGAGTCAAGTGAGTCCAAGATTTAGTACCTAGCATGGTATATTGAAAATTAAATGGACTTCTTTTCTCTCGGAACAGAGTAATCAGACAAACAATTAGTCCATTGTACGCCTTGTAAGTTCCTTTTAGTTTCTTTCAGTCTTTCGCTGATGCGAGCGTAAGCCGGACATACACAGAAGTAGTGTTCCACTACTCAAGAAGATAAACTCAAGTTTTCTTAACGAGGTAGACACCAATACCACATCCTATATTAGCTTTGGAGCCATCCTTGAAGATTTCTTGGCTCAGATTCTGAACGAAACCACTCTTGGGCACAGGAAAAGTCGATTTCCTATTTTTTTCCGTAGCAGGCGCGCAAGATCATCAAATCTCCAGGGCGTATTATACCAAAGACCACTTCTTTTTAAATGGAAGATACTTTTGAGAGTGCAGCGGATAATATGAATATCAAGGGGAATTCATAAATGCATCTGGAGCGGAGGCAGGCGTGATAGGGAAAGCGCCCATGCAGCCGAGAAAGATCTTTGGAGTCTGATCAAAGCAGCAATGACGTATTCTCGTGAGGGCTTGTTTCAGCAGAAAACCGACGCATATAATATAATTTCTCTTACCATAGCCATGTAGATCCAGAGGGCCCTTTCCGATGACTGACCCCATATCTTACCGATAGCTGCTTCGCACTACCAGAAGGCCGGCAACGCCTTAGGGGCTTCCAATGTAACAGGTTTAGTTTTCCAGGATGGCACCTAAATACTTAGCCTCTTTGGATAATTGAAGTACTTAAGCTTCCACCTTTTCGTATAGAGAATAAACTCAGTTCTGTAAGGATTGACTGAAAGCCCGTTTCTAGTGCACCAATCGTTGATCACGTCTGGGACTTCCTGCGCTTTAGAGCAGACAGTTGCTAGACGGGATCCAACAAACAATACAGATATGTACATCACCCGTATATGTTTGCACATCGACGTCAGAACTATTGAGCGCGTTGAACAGGGAACCGACCCTTGGACAAACGTCACCTGAACCTTGAGATGATCAGAGTATGATATACTCTTCACTTCTAGATCGGTAAAATTTGCACTCCATTCTCCTCCTGTTGGGCTATAGTCAGGTTTCTCACAAAAGCGAACTCATCATATTTGCAATTTCTGCTGGTGCCGTTCATTTATCCGCAGACCGAAAGAATCACAGAAAATCTTTAAAATATTCCCTGCCAACCTTTTCTTTATTTTGTTACAGATCTAAATAAAATGCAGAATTTCAATGATCTTAGAAAATCTTCAAGATAGTTTGCCACATATGAAAACTGTACGTTTGACATAGTAGGAATGACAAATGTCGTTTCACTTGACAAAAATATATGAAAAGAATGCTGACGTAAATGACTATTCAAAAACTCAAGACAAGATTGAATGGTTCAAAAACAGTCTACCTACTGCTTTACTAAAAACGAAACTAATTATTTCCTCTCCCCGTCAATACCAACAAATATTAATTTCTTCGACTCAAAGTTACAATTTTTCCTTTATTCATCGATTTAGTTGAGGTATCTGGTCTTCTACACTCTGACTACCCCGTTATTATTCGTCTGTCTTCGCTTTCACACTCTACACTTGAGACAAATCAAATTCCTAAAAAAAAAACATTTTCCACCAACGAAAGGAAACAATTAAGCAATAAGCATAATTGAGCAGAATCATCAAAAGAAAATGAAGGAATAAAAGCATCGCAAGCGCCAAAGTCATAAAAAAAAACTCAAAGGCGAGCGAAAAAGTATCTTTAGGAAAATAATAATAAAAAAGAAGAATGCTCTCACCCCACATACCCTAGGGGTGACATTTTTTCTCAATTTTCCCGCAGACACAGCAAAGCAATACAGGTACGCTAATCGCCAGGAAAGTATTCTCATTTAAGTCATTTGAACGAAATTGGCGGAAATTTCCTGCCAACGCCGGAAAATGGAAAATGACGAACCACATAAAAAAGAAATATCTGAAACAGAAATATCTAAAAAAAATAAAGAGTACAATTTGCACTCAATTCGTCAACCCCCTTTGGCGCTAAGTAGGTAAGTTGATCTCATTATTTTTTACTGCACTTCATTTACTCAAAACTACAATATAACTTGTGCAAACTTATTGACAGCTCAGATACTCGAACACTCGAGTAAACTTTGACCACTCTCGTTTAATTTCTTTTTACGACTTGACTTGAGGAAATTGAAAATTGTTTGCAATTTACTAAGTAATTGCGTAGATTGCAAGAAAATTTTTTTAATCAGATTGCAGGTGTCCGTAAGAATGGATATTCTTCATAAAATTTAAATATTAATCGTTGTGCAGGTCCTTCTAGGTCAGATCTATTACGGAAATGCTGTTTCACAGTTCTTGACCATTATTTGACTCCAGTTTAATTGTATGATATAAAGAAATCTTATAACAGATATACTGACAATCCGTCTTGACGTCATGGATATTCGTGGGGCTAGATTGCTTCATTGTGTATATCAACCTCCGTAGTAGTCTCGAATCTGTGAACCATCTCTTCTGTCTGTGGTTCAATAAAAGTTGCTCCTCGCTTACAAATAACAGATTAGCAAGATTAACATACTTACACTTTGAGTTGCCTAAATCAGTCACTTGCTCACTATAATTATTCATTTATCTTTATGTAGCTTAAGATACTTCTGCGTTCGTTTAAATTTAAATTTGAATCCTTTACTTAATCTCCTTTAGTTCTTTCTTTGCTGAAGAGAAGGAACTAGCGAAATTAAATTTTGGATGCGTCTAAACTCAAAAAGAGGCAGTAATTAGCAGAGCCTATCCAGAACCCGAATGGTATCCTCACTACATAAAAGTTTTGATCTGACGTGTCCTTCCTGGGAAAATAACTGCATGTCGTCAGTTCGATAGTGGACAGCAGTTTACCGCTACTTCGTCAGGGAACTAGAAATTTTCTTAACACGTCCCTAGAGACTAATTTAGAGGAAGACTGGAGTATTGTATTTACAAGTTGAAGCTAATTCAAGTTTGAAAGACTGCTCCTTAAAGCGCAGACATCCAAAGACATAATCGGTTGTACTAGTAATGGGTTTTCAATTAATCCTTTTAAAAGTTGGATTGTTCCCATCACGAGAAGGGGAAGCTGCCTGGTGATAAAAAGCGTTCTTCCAACGAAGCTTAGTCTGAACGTCATCCCGGATAGCGTAATTCCTTGAACTAAAAATGTCGCGATCCTTTCTTTCTTAGAATACATTGTCGTAGCGGCCAAGTCTTAAGAGTCAAGCTTCTAGAGGTTCCCAAAAGAACTCTTGTGAGTTGTCTTCACCACCAAAGACGTCTTGACATTAAACTATAATATTAATGGTATCTAATCGTCCCCAATGGATGAATGAGTTACTAGTGGTATTCAAAATAGTGACAGTTCACCCAAGGTCTTTACGAACGCGGCCGCACTGACGTAGGAGTTGCTATGTACACCTCTCGGTTCTTATATAATAACTTTTGTGCTTCTTTCTACGATATGCCCGGCAGATTAGGCTGGAATGATAGATGGAGTCCCGAACAGGCTGGGTTCATAAAATACAGAATCAAAGTGCCGCTTTGGAATTGGTTCCAGGGGAAGAAAGCATGCTCTGAAGGACAGACCGACAGACGACATCTACCGTGTTGACTTTATGCCGCCTATGCTCATATCAGAATTAAAACTATGCATCAATCAGCGCCCTAAGAGTGGTATTACCACCACTACTAGAAGCTACTAGAAGTCGTGTATACGGTACGATCTTCTCCTTTGGCAATGTGTTGAGGACTGTCTAAAACCACTGCCATTGCGCCATTGCACATTTGTCCGTGAGTTATATTATATAACTTATGGCAGACAGTGAAATACGCAGCGATAATCGGCTTGACTCTCCCCGTGATTTGGGTATAACCTACAGCCACCACGATACACAGACAAGGGGCATACACCTCGGTAAGGCCAGAACTGGAGTTCCTGTATCCTGACCCCATGTGATACCAGAATATAGCTTCCAGTTGAGCTTTGCAGCATTTGGATTACTTCTAATGGGGCACATTATTGCCCAGGACTGGCCGCCTCTTATGCTCCTGCTCGCTGAGCATCAGGATAAAGCTGCCTAAATCGACGCCTAGCAAGGGCTATGTTCGCATAGTCCTGAATCTTTCCTATTTACATTGCATCAAATTGCCTAACATCTTCATACATAGGACATTCACACAAAACATGCTGTCAGTTTTCAAAAGGAGCTCCATACTTCCTTCAGCCTTCCACCTGGCTAAGCCTCCTTTTATGCAAGAATGCCTTAAAGGAACCATGTCCACTAAGAAGAAAGCCCAAGAGGAAATCGAAGCTCAGCTCAGGCCGCTCCCGCTTGAACAAGACACCCTTCACGAAGCGGTAAATAAACCGGCGGTCCGAATCAAACATATGGCATACCATATCGATGCCCCAAATGTTACGCAACCAAAAAAAAGTCCATCATATACAGTACACATAGCACGCCTTCTGGGAGCACAGTTTAATCACATAATGCGGCTTACTAAGTAAGTAAGTGAGGTAAGATTTCTCACTCATGATTATGTCCAGAAATTTGACTTGGGTCACATATCTAAAACTAACGCCGTTCTGGCAGATCGTGAGAGGTCGACTTGTTAACAATTTGTCCTTGAGCAGCATCGTCACAGTCTTTTTCCGCGATGCACTGACACCCACACTGTCACACCAGTCCGCAGCATTCTTTTCAGATTTGCCTTAGACTCCCATTCTAGCAGCAAGTAATCGCGTATCTGCACTTGCAGGGGGTCCATCTTGAGGTTCCAAATGAATGGGCCATATATATAACCCTAGGGACATCTACGCTCAACATTAACAATCACACATTCAGTCAATTCTGCATTCATTGCGCAAGCACTTCTGCTAGAAAAGTAGCTTTTTCAAAACTCAATTTCCTGGCAGCCAACGGCACGCAGCCTTTTAAAAACTCTCCAGCTTAAGCTGTCGAAGCACCTTTAAAATCAATAAAAATGCTTACAATATAACTAGCACTGCTTAGTCGGACCCTTTCTTTGGCATGCCTTTCTCTCCAGAAGTCTTTCTACCAATAACGCTTTTCAGCACTTTTTAAAGTACCGGAAGCAGGCTGATTCCCCGATATGATTTAGGATTAAACCTTAATCTTTCAGGAGACTTTAGGAAAACGACTACCGTCATATCGATGCATATACTGTATGTACAGCCTATTTTTCAGTTTTTGAGTCTAGCCCATTAGACCATCTCGAACGAAGACGTGAAACACCGTTTTCCATTTCGTCAGTTCGTAGCTCTGAGGGTGTTGCTGAATCTGCAGTAATAGAAAACTCATCTTCGTCTTCTTTAGCGAAAAATGAATTGTGTAAGCCACCCATGCCATCCTTCCATTCTCTGTGTGGTATTACCCACACATATGACCCAACCTCAGATAGTGTCTTATTTGCTTTACAGATTTTTTAGAGCTGTCCCAAAAAGTCGTCCCTATTCAAATCCCGAATCTTTACCAATCTTGTCTTTACGTGAACAATCATTTTCTTGTAGCCAGCAAGGAACCGTCGGAATATAAAGCCCAACTGAGCCAAGTTTTCAGAGTTGGTAATCCTTTGCAATCTCTTCCTTAGTTCTCGGACTTCCCGCCGGCTAACAGTCAACCACTTCACTCTTTTAAGATTAACCTTATGGCTCTTTTCAAAAGGATCGTCGTTGACATGACAAACACATTTATTGATGTAATCCATTAGCTGATCAATCCTCAGGTTTCCATACACCTGAAGAGGTACAGAAGTTACCTCTGCGAGCATATGGGCACCATACACTATTCAACCAGCGGTCCGAGTGCACCATCTCCTTTCATTCATATGTGCCAGTACAATCTCCACATGAGGCTCTGAAGGACACCCGACTAAGAAACAAATGAAAAGTATAAAACACTATAGATGCAGTCAAATACTCAAATGCTGAAAGCAGCACTCCTGCGAAACCGCGGCAAAAGGAAACAGCCTTTCTTTCCTTGGTTGTCCAGTGTCAAATATTAGTAAGCACCAAATACGTCTCGGCTAGACGTTAAATTTTTTAACTGTATGGAGGTGATCCCAATGGATTTATGTACTCCAGCTACTACATGCAATTGCAACAATCCAGCCTCAGTCAAAATATCTATAACAGTAACAAAATCCACCTAGGAGTGGAGGGAGAACTGGGAAGACTAAGCCTGTCAAAGTGCTATTTTTGACGGTTTGTCTTAGGAAATCAACGGAATCTAGAAGAGGCACACTCTAAATGATTACCATCTAAGGATCTGTTGAAGAGTGGAAGAATAGGTGAGTTAAATGCACCAGCACGTGCTAAAAGCCGAAGTGCTCCAGTGGCAACAGAAAAGAGAAACAGATTACCGGAAGTGACATTTAATTAAACTGATCAAGCTCACGGAACTGCTCCAGCTTTCGTTTCTACCTTGTTGAAAATGGCCCAGAAGAAGTACGTTTCTGACTTTTATTCAGTCGATGGTTCTCTCCACACGCAATGCTCAAATGAAACTGGTCCTGCAAACCACCAATGAGTCTAATTGCAGTGGAACGAAATTGGATAAAGTAATCAAACCCATTGACAAAATCGAATCCATGGAACTCGTATAATGCATTAACTAGCAATGGGTATAGCTCTGGAAGACGTAAATCGGTTGATACAGTTTTACACACCCTGAGATACAACTATGGTGGCGGCTTTCTGGAAAACGGAAGTCCTATTGCGGATATGTCCACACACTAAACTTTTAAACGGTTAAGCAATTTTGAGCTCAAAAATTGGGAACTCGGGTTTCAGGATCGGGTGCGAGGTCTCGAACTTGTTGAAAGGACGAATCCGAAAAAAAAACTAACAATGGGAGCTTAACTAATACATCAATTGCTCCAGGTTTTGCATTCTCTGTACGAGTTCTATTGAAGAGGTCAATTGTGTGTTTCTTAATATATGCAGGTCATATCTGTCTAGATACTATACAATTCACTTGTCCTTTCAACATGTTATTGGATACTGAGGGACAATGCTGGAATATTTTACTTTTTTTGTATCTAAGATACTGTAAGATACTTAGAAAATCTGTTAACACCTTTCCGTCACGGTTGCATTAATATGCCGACTGCGGCAACACTCAGATATCCCTACCACTATCTACAATATATCACAGTTATGATTCTGTTCAAATAACGCCCGTCACTTCATGAGTAGTCTTAAATGGCATTCTCTACGGAGTTATTAGAAACTCGAATGAACTCTCACTTCCCCGGTATGAAAAGATCATTGCAAGAACGAGTACGGATGCACGTGGTCGACAACGTGCATTTTGCAATGAACTATCTTAGTTATCATCAACGAGGGGAAAGGTTTCCAATAGTCGAAACTATTCGCATCGTACGAATTAGTTGTCCTTAACAGAATAATATCTATTACAATACGACCATGGGTTGCCGCAATATTTTGTATCAGTCTGTTATTGAACTCCTGGAGAAAAGTAAGAGTAGTTTTCATCCCAAATATTGGAAAATGAACCCAGCAAAACAGTCTGGGTGCAATATACTCATTTATCCTACCTCTAACCTATTGATCTAAATTTTAAATACAGTACTATCTAGAGTGCAGTTAGAGGAAAAGATCTAGTACCTAGTCAGCTACGAGTATATCATCCTATTCACCAACGACATCACACATGTAGTAGGTGGAGGAGGTACTCTTTCACCCATCTGGGGACTGTTATTTCCTCAAATGGATTTTTCAATTGCCGTGTGGTACCCCCAATTAGATGCTTTATCTTGATAGTGGAAGTCCTCCTCTCTACTTGGATAACCTAAACCTTCACTTTGACTACATAGAAGGGGAAAGTCTGCCAAAACTAGTACTTCTGCATATTCTATCGTCAAGAGGGAGCCTTGTCCAGGAATGGGAGAAACTAGTGTCAAACAACGGCCGAAACCTGTCATTTACATCTGATGAGGACCCAACATCATTAAGAATGAAGTTCAACTTATTACTGGAAGGAACAAGGCGTACCACATTTGAGAAATTTAGATGTGACGCCCAGCTATCGCAATATAGAATACACGCAGACTGAATCACAATTTTGGAGATGGCACATACTTCTTAAATCACTACTCACCTGATATTATTAGCACTACATTTAAAATACGAGGGGAACTAGCCAACCTGAATTTTATGCCACATCGTCCAGACCAATTTTGTGCGATCTTTGTAATCTCAGTGAGAGAGAGGATGTAATGCATTTTATTGCGATTTGTTCAATTGTCTTAAAGAGGGCCATAAGACTTTGTAAATAAATATATGTAATGTATCTTTTCTTAATGAAAAAAAAGGTCTAAACTTACTAACTAACTAGTCAGCTACATTTAACCACACAGAAAGTCTTAAACCCAGTCTAAGTTTCAATGCTGATATCGAAGTCCTTTCATGGAATAGAAATGCATTCAATTAACTCCAAGTACGAAGTATGGACTATCTGAAATCACATTTCTAACTCTTACCACGTTCCTTACCACGTGATAGTATTTCAGAAAGTAAAACTAGCTATCCGATAATAAGATAAAAGTATAAGCTTATAAGCTTATAAGTCTTGCCCTACAATTAAACCGGATACAGCAATCTTTGTTGAGAGTCAGGATGCTATAAAATCTCTCTACTCATTAACCACTTTGTCAAAACCAGCATGACATTATTAGGGAAAATCCACTTATGACAGCGCTGTATCAATACCACTCTCATCTGGGATCCTTTTCATAGTAATATGGAGGGTAATGAAAAAGCTGAATATTTGACCCGGTGTTGGGTGGCACTATACTCGTATAACACTCTGTGAAATTTCTTTAAGCATGATGTAACATCAAAGTTGGGTGCCCAACAATCTTCCTGATCTTTTGTGTTTGTGTATTTTTGTGTTGGCTCATAAGCATGTAACATACTCGTATATACATATGCGATTTTTACATTTCAGATACATTAATCGAGCAATGACTTTCGTTTCATTATCTAACAAAAGGCAAGTGACCATAAAAACCTTATGAAATCAATTTAAGTTTAATTTCAACTTAACTTACAATAACCGATAAGACTAATTACGAATTTGAAATTGTAAGCAGTACCGACAACACCACGTGTTTGTCAGAATGCCATAAAGGTCAGTCAACGACCTTTCGGAATTACAGGAGTGATAATGAATTTCGTAAAATACAACTACTCGTATGTCAAGAAAACTATTCTCTTATCTATTTATATACGAGTATATAAAAGAAACTCAAAGTATCCAACCGATTTTGGATTCCGAACATGCTATAGAAAAAGGATGTTACGGCGATGGTATGTGACCAAAATAAATTAAAATTTTGGTCGTTTTTTGGACGATTCAGCCGATTTCGGCCAAACATTATTTTTTATGTTTATGAGTTTGGCAATTTCGAATTTTATGTTTAAAAATTTTTTGGACTATTTTTTGAAGTTTTTTTTTGGCAAATTCGGCCGATTTTGACCAAACATCATTTTCTACGTTTATGGGGTCGGCAGATTAGAATTTTATGTTTAAAAAAAATGTTGACTCGTTTTTGGCCAAACTCAAGATAAGGTTTTTTTCTCATCTTCTCATCTACGCGATGCGATTAACAATGATATCAATGCAGCTGGTGTAGATAGAATGGTAATTCTGGAAGACCGCGCCATATGCACGAATATGCCCAAGATGCAATGACATATGTACGATCTTATGGACGATCTGATCTATTTATTACACTCACATGTAATCCACAATGGGATGAAATTAAAGATCATTTGTTCAACGGCCAAACGCCGAAAGTTCGCCACGATATAACAGCACGCGTATTTAAGCAAAAATTCGATGTATTCTGTTGAATGGCTAAAGGGAGGCCCGCCATATGATCATATTTTGATTTGGCTGGTGAATAAAGTCAGACCAGAAGAAATCGATAGTATCATATCAATATATCAATATATGGGCTTGCAATTCGGTCAAATCGATTAAATATATTTGTAAATACGTAGGAATGATGAAATACATCAATATCAAATGGGGCGCTATATAAGTAGTAACTAGGCGATATGGCGAATTTTTGCATTCCAAATTCATGAAAGACATTCTACAGTTGTTCATTTGGCAGTCCTTCTCGAAAATGGCCAACGTGTATATTTCACGGAAGCAAATGCATCGCGAGGAGCAGCAGCACAATCAGATACAACATTGACTGCTTTGCTCAAACGTTGCTATATGCGGAAGTGCCAACATATTTCACATGGAATGCGTCGAAAAAAGAATTTTAAAGACAAGGTACAGCAGTTGAAGGCAATCCATATTTATTTTCAACAGATTCATTAGGTCGTATTTACACAATTCATCCGAACAATGCTGAGTGCTTTTATTTGCGTTTGTTATTGATCAATGTTCGTGGACCAACATCATTTGAAAATTTACGTACAACAGTTGATCAAAGAGTGTGTGCATGTCAGCAATTGCATTTGTATTGCATAGAAAATGATTCGCATTGGACACTTGCCGACGCAGCAATTTCAGCCAATCCAAATCAAATACGGACATTGTTTGCGATCATATTCATATTAACTACATGTTTTAAAGCCAATCCAATTGAAATATGGACAAAGTATCGAGACGATATGTCAGAAGATATTTTACATCGTGTGCGCCGTACTACTTTCAATCAAGAGATGGATTTCACACCGGAAATGTACAATGAAATATTGATTTTGATCGAAGATATGTGTTCAATGATGGCAAATAAGGCATTAGCACAATTGGGACAGCGCCAAATCGTGTAATGCATGCCTTATTTAATCAGGATCTGCAACGTGAACAACAATATGATCGTAATGCATTGAATACATTTGTTCAAGAAAACGTTGGAAAATTCTAAAATTCGAAAACATTCTTGATTTCATTGCTTCTAGCACGAGTACGACCACAAAACAAAATTGTGCTAGCTGTTGCTTCTTCTGGCATTGTAGCCACTCTATTGGATGGCGGTCGAACAGCGCATTCAGCACTCAAGTTGCCATTGAACATACAAGTTAACAAAGCACCCACATGTAATATTTCAAAGTCATCTGGAAATGGGCAAACTTTTGCAACAATGCAGTCTTATTATATGGGATCAGTGTACCATGGCTAACAAAAGATCATTAGAAGCTCTGGATAGAACATTGAAAGATCTATGTGGAAATCAAGAACAGTTTGTTGGTGCTTTGTTATTATTATCTGGCGATTTTAGACAAACGTTGCCAATTATAGTCAAATCCAAATCCACACCTGATGAATTGTATGCTTGCATGAAGTTTGCATATTTGTGGAGACATGTGAAAAAACTCACATTGAAAACAAACGTGCGTGTTCAAATGCAAAACGATCCATCAGCGGCTGAGCTCTCCAGACAACTGTTGAAAATTGGAAATGGTGCAATGTCTGTTGATGATACTGGATTCATAGCAATACCACCAAATATATGCAATTTTACAGAATCTAAAGAAGCATTGATTGAAAGTGTATCTCCAAACATTGCACAGCATAACAAAAATCGTGATTGGTTGAGCGATAGACCAATTTTGGCACCAACAAATAAAGATGTCAGTGAATTGAATGCGATCATATTATCAAAAATACCTGGAGAAGCTGTGTCATTATAAGTCATTATAAATCAAGATGATGTCGTGAATTACCCGACTGAATTTTTAAATTCACTTGATTTTCTTGGATTACAACTACACAATTTGTAGTTGGAAATTGGAGCAATGATAATTATGCTGCGTAACATCAATCAACGAAAACTTTGCAATGGTACCAGACTCACAGTGAAAAGGTTAATGCACAATGTCATCGAAGAAAATTCAAAGGCGACGATGTTTTAATTCCACGAATTCCAATGATCCCAAATAATTTGCCATTTGATTTTAAACGTCTTCAATTTCCTGTTGTCTTGCTTTTGCAATAACAATCAGTAAATCGTAAGGCCAATCGTTGGAAGTTTGTGGAGTAAACTTGGAATATCCAGTTTTTTCACATGGTCAATTTTATGTCGCATGCTCACGAGTAGGCAAACCATCGGCTTTATTCATTTATGCACAAGATGGAAAAACCAAGAATATTGTGTTCAACATAAGCAAACATAAGTTTAAAATATTGTATTCAATAATAATTACAGTTTTCAAAGTTCAAACAGCGTAAATAAATTCATGTGCGAAATATACATTTTTGTATGTTTGTTTGGAATATTCATTTTAGGATGGTTTACAAATGACATATGGACTTTGTAAGTATTTGTTTGTTAGAGCAAACATTCTACCCAATGGACATGTAGTGTTTTATTTTGTTGGTATGGAAATCATTGTGTTGAACAGTACACATAAACGTACTTATATACTCAAAAAGGCTCAACGATGCTAAAAAACACAAACAAATGTATATGTTTCTTTCTCTCTTCTTTGTTAATTGTACTCAAAGGAAACAACTACTTATACAGCGCAGCGAAGCGGGCAGGGTTTTGCTAGTATAAATATATTTATAAAAAAAAAAACACATAGACTGGAATGTAGATTGAGCAGAATATACGAGTACCTATATACAATAGAAGCGCAGCAAAATATTTGATTTTAAGTGATAAGTAATTTTAAGTGATGTATTTAGAAGACATTAAGCAGACAAGCGAATGATATTTACATTGTTGAGTCCTAATTGAAGTGGTCCCCACTACTGGTATCCCACAGGCATAGTCCGTTTTTCTTTGATCTAGTGTTTGTCGTACGAATATTTGAAACTGTTAGCAACTCGCAATATGGATAAGGTAAGATATTAGCCTACAATGAATACTAGGCTAATTTTACTTACTAGGACTCTAATACTTATGCCGATAGTACATCTGATAGTACGCTCTAGTGCAAGCCTATACCTGGCAGCATTCGAAAACTTCTTCGAGCCGAAAGAGCTCATAATTTCGAGGTTGATGGCCAGTTTCAAATTGAAATATACGGTGAGGTAAACCATCTACCAGTATACGATTATATGTAAACAGTTGAAAGCTTTGGTAATCCCAATGACAATATAATAGTTTGTGTTTCCTTGACATTTGCAAAGTCAACATAAAGGGGTACGAGTACCACCATTTTATCAGATTTCGCCGTTTGTCGGAACCACTTTCATTTCTTAAGATTTTCTTAAGATACTCGTAGCTAAGTATAATGTCATTTTAAGCTCCATTAATGAGCAAAATCTACAAAGACGACCTTGCTATATAAGTGGAAGCTACAAACTGTTCAATTCATAAAGAGACAAATAACGTTAAAACTTTTTTTTTTTTTTTAATTAGCGCTGTCAACAAGATCATGTACCCTTAAAATGTTTGCATACAGAGCGAGCTGTAATAGTGCTATAAAGCAAGATGAGATAGGAGATATTTCGTCGGTGTTCGAGGTTGTCCATTTTCTGAGTGATATTAGTATTACCTATGAGTTTTATGGCTCGGTTTTGAGTCCTGTCTATCAGGTTGCAGAGAGGTCTTAGGAGCACCTGATCAGATGTGGGCTCCAATTTTGGGAGGATGAATGCCTTATATATTGAGGCCAGATTTCTTACATCGTTTGAGGAAACCATTGCGTTTTGGAAGCATTAAATTCAACTCTTTTGATTGTTCTCCAATTGGTGATGCTGTTTATATCGGAACTTAATGAGCTTAGCCTACGCTGCCGTTTCCGTTCTACAGCCGAAGAACAGGGACGTGAGTCTGTGAACGAATATTAAAATTAGAGAGTACTATCTTTAGCAAAGGAATATATTGGATTAGAAGTAGAAGACATGAGACCATGAACGAGAAATAAAAAGAGTGTCGGTGATAAAACAGAGCCCTGGGACACCATAATAATTTATTTTGTGGATATCAAACTTCAAACCGTCCAAGGCAACTTGAATTGAACATTCCTAATCCATTGAAAAAAGATTCATCGGTCCCAAATGCACGCATTTTCGACAAAAGAACCTAATACCAGTTTGCAAACTATTAACAAGGAGTGTTAGTGTTACATAAGTGCAGAAAGAGTGCTGGCCAAAATTTCGAGTTGCTAAAACCACTCGGGATAGAGGACAGGCCAAGAAGTGGTCGCCCGAGCATCGTCCGTACGAATGCGGTAGTATAGGCAATGCGTGAACGAATTCGAAGAAATCCTCTTAGGAAGCAGAAGATTATGTGATGATTCGGGATGATCTGCATATGAAAACCTATCGTCGGTACACGAAATCTCCTAACTCCTAAACTAAAAAAAAAATTAGGCTGGAAAGACGTAAGCGACTTTTGCAGTGGCAGGCGGACAATGGTCATGAAAACATTCTCTTTACGGATGAGAATATTTTTACTGTGGATGAAGTTTTCAACAAACAAGATGACAAAACTGATGAAACTCCATCTAAGGAAGCGAAAAAAGTTGTTCGAAGGTTTCAACGTGGGCATCATCCCGCTTCCGTAGTGGTTTGGATGGGGGTCTCTCACCATGGTGTCACATCCCTCCATTTCTGTGAAAAAGCTGTAAAAACTGGTGCAAAGGTTTATCAAGAAGATGTGCTAGAGGATGTTGTGAAGGGTTTGACCAATACCCTTTTCAATGGATACAGATGGATCTTCAAACAGGACTCTGCTCCAGAGCACAAAGCCAAAACTACGTAGGAGTGGCTCAAAGTGAATATTCCTTGCTTTATAGGAGCAGAAGATTGGCCGTCGGGGAGTCCAGATCTAAATCCAGGTAGCTGGTGTTAAAGCAAATTGCAGTTATTTCGAGTGAATACCATTTTTTTAATACTCAATATTTTGGTCTAATAAATGACCCAATATTGAATACAATATGTTTACTGGTATATTTTTTTATAGCATTTAATAGCCTAGAATCGAATCGATGCGAGTATCGTCACAGTGACACTCATTGAAAGTGCATCCACATTAGTGAGACTAGGCCAACACAGTTACTCATGTGAAAGGATCAATGACGGATTTCTGGCAGGTAGGGTAACAATTCCAATATCAGGTTTTCCACATACTGTCACCGAACATCACAGTTCCGAAAAACATCCTACACCTTTGGTCTCAGCTGACAATCAGCAACCCAGATGAAGGAACTATTTTAAGACATTTGCAAACTTGATAAGTCACAGCTCAAAGCCACCTAAGAGCTGGGGGTGTTAGAGCGTCGTATAAGTTTGGAGAAACATCTCCTCAGGGAGACTTTGCGTCATACTTCAAACAAGTTATTGAAAACATCCGAAGGTGTAAACTTTGACAACCGCCAAAGCTGCTTGGCGGAATACAGGCAGATGGAAGTGACTACTGCAATTTATCAGAAATATGTCGAACCATTAATTTTTTGCAGCTAAATCGATACGGAACTGTGTGTTGCAAATGTCGCAGGCAATCGAGTACAAGGAAAACTCAACTTTAAAAAGTTGAAAGTAAAATGGGCAGCCATTGTAATTTAACTCTCATTATTGCTTTCACAATACCCCTAACAGGACTAAATACATGCATATTTATTTAACTTATGGATTCATAGCGCTTGCTTTAAAGTGACTACTGCAAGAGAAGTGCTTCAATTCTAATGGGACCAGTGCACTGGGTCCCCCCATAGCGCATATTAAAAGAAAAAAATTAATGTTTTTATTTTTGTAAATACGAGCATAATAACTTCGTCTATTACCTTATTAGCACCCAAGTTCAAAAAAAAATCCCGTTAAACAGATTTATTTAATTTTTGTTGTTCAAAATGAGCTCATTGTCAGTACAGTGAAATCGAACTATTAGCGCGGCAACTGTATATGTTAATTGTTCTGTCTTGATACGAAGATTCGTCTAAGTGTAGTAATTTTTTTACAATGGAATATCAGGAAGAAAGTATATGTACTCTTTTTCGAGCTCTTTTTACTTACTTGAAACTGCGTTTCCCCCTTTGAAATGTATCTTAATTAATAGCTTAGAGTTTGTATTATATGTATAAATCAGTAGGATTTTCCTGCAAAAAAATTAAAAATTACCCGGAATTCTTCCACAAAACGAAAACGATTCAATCATTCACCAATACTCATTTTATTGCCTTCAAAGTAATCTCCATTGCATGCAATACACAGTTTCCAACGGTTCCTCCAATCTTCAAAACATTTTTCATAGACCGATTTTGGAATCATCTTCAGCTCCTTCTGCGAATTCTCCTTTATCGCATCAATCCTTTCATAACGCTTGGGAGTTGGAAAAAGTCACAAGGAGCCATGTCAGATGAATACGGAGCTTGTGGAACGGTATGAACGTTGTTATTGATCAAATAGTCGCGTATAAGATGAGATGTTTCTGCAACAAATTCATCACTCTCGGCTCAAGCCGTGCTCTAACTCGTCTCATGCCTCTCGAACGAGACACCAAGATCGGCTGCTATTTCCCTGATGATCACTTGACGATGTGCGAGAACAATTTTCTTAACTTTTTCAATGTTTACGTCAGTCATACCGGTGGATGGACTACCGGAACGAGGCCCGCTTTAAACTCTTTGTACCACTTGTACTCTTGTGTTTTCGACATTGTCGTAAGCTGCGATTGCAGCTATTCGCCTTCTTTCCTTACCCACCGTCAAGTTCGGACGTGTTTTATTTTCGCTCCGCGATAATTTATGAATAGTTGTTTTTCTGTTTGACTTTTTCTTTTTTGGTTTCCTGTTTGACCCCATTCGAACCACATTACCTGTTCCCAATCACTTACACCATAACTTCTCAGTGTCATCAAAACACAGTGACTTCGTTCGCAGTGTCATCAAAACACAGTGTCTTTAAAAAAAAAAAATTAATAACCTACTTGCTAATAATTTAACCATGTCTTCCTGTGGATCTGCTGACTGCGCTGTACCTATTAACACAGTGGAAACGGTTACATGTAATGGGATATGTGGAAATAAATTCCATCCCATATGCATTGGTTTGAGCAGAAAAAACTCATCTCGAAGAGTATAAGTGCATATTCAGCTTTTTTTGTGTAGAGTGCCGGACCATCTCCCTGGCACATATAATGCTGGCTATAAAATGTAATAACCAGCAACTAATTGGGCTTGCAGACTCGATTGCAGAGCTGAAATGCGAAGTTCAATTCAGCAGTAAAAATATTACCAAACTCATTTCAGAGAGCCATGATAATCTAAACTGTTCGATCGATAACAGCATAACCACCATAAAATTAGCTGTTCAATCCCTGCACTATAAAATCACTAAATTAGCAGATTCTGATAAGTCTCTCTGCCCAAACACATTACCAGCGATTCAGTAAACTTCAACTCAGTTGGGAAAAATTATGTCAACATTGGCTGACCAATCAACTCTTCTACATCTCAAGCATGCTGAACATACCGAAAACATCGGATCCATCCAACATGACCTCAAATTTCTAAGTGAGGAAGCTGCATCCACTAGATCAACCACGATGCAGATATTGGAGGAATTAAAGCACATCTCTAGTAAGCCGGGTGCGCCTCCATCTGCAGTAAGCCCGAGTAACAAATCCTTATACGACGAGCTATATGCATCACCTTCAACCACTTCAGCCGCAACTCATTCAATAGCCACTACCACCGAAGCCCCCGTTCAACCCTCTACAATAAATGCAACTTCGATCACCATTCCCGTCCCAAGACCATTGCCAATAATTAGGGCTTTTGGGACATCCTGGACTCTCCCTGAATGGACCAACAGAATTCAAAAATTAAATAAAATGAATTTTGAAGCCATCAAAAAACCGGAACTGTCTACTTTCTTCCTCCAAGCTGTCCCACATCACGCAAGCCCGTCCTGGATCAAAGCCCTTTTTAGGAGTAAGTTCGGTATACAAGGCGTCAAATGTAAACAAGTTGGCAAAGTCAAGAGCACAAACGGCCAGTGTTTTGAAATACGTATACCCACTAAATACGATTGGATGTTCAAATCATCGGACGGCATACCAATAACGGAAAAGATGGTCATCACCCAACGGGAGGATATGGTAGATAATAAGTTTACTATTAAAAGAAAACATAGCCCGAACAATTCTGCCCTATCCCATCAACATCCCGACTCAAACTGATCATTTAAGACCAATATCTTTCCAAGATTCTCCTCACTCCTTCCCCCCTTTGCACCATCTAAAAAGAATACCAGAGTCGCTACACCAAATTCTCTCCCTCCCCTCACCAAATCTTTGAAACCGCTTCAAAACGGAAATTCATTTAACCTTGCTCCTGCGCCTTCTACCCAAGTTCCAACTAACAATGCCCCTTCCGACAAATATCCTAATTTCATTAGCTCCCATATACTAAACAAAACCACCCATTCCTCATCTTCATCTATCAATACACCTGATCCAATACCCCTCACTAGTCAAGATTCTAGTTCCGCGGTGCTTAACCAACCTGTCCCTTCATCATCCGCTCGTGCCTACGATTCTCACCCAAAATACCTTGACCCACTCCTTCCACCAACTGTCAAACTCACTAAAAAAATTTCTGATATGAATGATGACAGTCGTTATGTAGTATCTCGTTTGAGAGACCGCCGGATTTATAAAAATGTTCGGCTCTACCTTGACTACTTACACGACAAACCCAACTCCGTTTGCATTGATGGCATAACCAAAACCAACCCGGAACTGTCGATATTCCCCACACTGACAACTTTGAGTTAGTATGTGTCAACATTACGCTCCCCAAACGATGTCTTTACGTACTTTGTTGCTACATTCACGCCTTCGTACCCCCTTGTCAATTATATATTCATATGAAAATGGCAACACATGTGTCGATTCGGAAAATTCATTTTCATTTGACTTCCGAAGAACCGACTTTAACAAACTTAAAAACCTCATCAGCAACATTAACTTTGACTTTATTGCTGAGACAACTAACATTGATCTTGCCCTATCAACGTTCTATTCGTTAATTTTCTCCTGCTTTGCCCAATCGGTTCCGTATACCTTCCGAAAGGACTGCATATCAGCTCCTCCCTGGTACAACAAGGAGTTGCGCTCTCTCCGTAATAACAGAAACAAGTTGTGGCACAAATTCTTAAGAACTCAATCTGATTCCGACTACAGTAATTATCGATTGGTATATAATCGTTTTTCTGAACTTTGTGAGTCTCTTTACCTTGAGCATGCAATTTAGCTTAGTCCCGGACACTAAACGCTTCTATCAGTTTAATACCAAAAGAAAGTCAGACGGGGCTACCCATCTACTCTTAAATTTCTTTGTGAATCTTCTGCCGACCCAAAAACCATTGCAAATTTCTTTGCCTCTCATTTTAACAAATCCTTTTCTAAGAAAACAGCTGAACCCGATCCAAGCTACTTTAGATATATGAGAAACTATCCTGAGACGTCAGCCATTTCACTAAATATAACAACAAATTAGGTATCTGAAAATATTACCAAACTTAAAGATGATTTCTCGTCCGGCGCTGATGGAATTCCGGCTATTGTAATAAAAGGATGTGTTACCCATCTCGGTCCTCCTCTTGCTCCCCTATTTAACTTGTCTGTCTCAACAGGTACTTTCCCTTTCCTATGGAAGGAATCTTACATCATCCCTATTCATAAAAAGTAAGTAAGGCCAAAGTCGATAATTATAGGCCCATAGCAAAACTCTCTTGCATACCCAAACTTTTTGAAAGCATAGTCTATCAACAACTGCTTCCGTACTGTAGACCAACTATCTGCATAAATCAGCACGGCTTCATGAAAGGTAAATCAACGACCACTAACCTAACAGAGTTCGTCTCTAGGACGCTTCATGCTTTAGAAGACGGTGATGAAGTCGATTCAATTTCCACAGATTGCAGCAAGGCATTCGATAAAATTTCTCACCAACTTATCATCTTTAAACTAAAAAAGCTTGGCTTTTCCCCTCATTTTGTGGCATGCACCAAATCTTATTTAAAAGACCGAGAATACAGGGTCATCTTCAGATCTTCAACATCCGAACCCATTAAAGCAACATCTGGTGCCCCTCAGGGTAGTCACCTTGGTCCAATCATCTTTATCCTCACAATTAATGATATAAATCTCATTTTAACGAACTCTAATCTTTCTATTTTCGCTGATGACATGAGAATTTCCAAAGTCATCTCATTGCCTTCTGACTCCCATTGCCTGCAAGATGACTTGAATAAGTTTTCGGTATGGTGCAAGCAAATCTTTTTGGAGCTTAATGTCAGCAAATGCCAAGCGATAACCTATTCCCGTAAACGTCTACCTCCCCCTCCAAGAAACTACTTCATCTGCGATGAGCCTATTCCTTCCACTACCCAAGTACGGGATCTAGGTATAATTTGTGATAGAGAATTGAACTTCGACTCACATATTGATAGCATTATAAACAAAGCTAACTCTTCACTCGGCTTTATCAAACGCTGGTCAAAAGAATTTTCCAACCCTTACGTTACAAAGTCCCTGTACATTACTTTTGTAAGGCCTCTTCTCGAATATTGCAGCCAAGTTTGGTCACCCTATAAACTAACCCACATTCAAAGAATAGAAGTAGTCCAACGCAGGTTTATCCGTTTTGCAGTTCGTGGTCTACCTTGAACCGATCCATATGGATTACCCCCCTATGAAAATAGGCTAAAACTAATTAGCATACATACCCTAAAAAAACGTCGTGAAGTTACTGTCTGGAAATATCGACTGCTCCACAATAACGCAAAATATTGCATTCACTCCCAATCCCCGTAATCTAAAATCTGTCCCACTCTTCCTCATCCGAACTCACCGCACCAACTACGGTCACTTTGAACCCATATTCAGAATGTTGCGTATAACGAACAACTACGCCGAAGTCTTTGACCTAAATAGCAGCAAACAAGAAATAAAAAAAGCGCTGCTCAATATGCCACTCCCTTAACATCTCCCCGTCCACCATTTCTCCTCGCCCCATTAGGTTAAGTATATCTTTGTTAGTTTTTAAGTCTAGCTTTAAGATAAGCTTAATAAAGTTGTCCGGAGTAGACCCGGGCCAATAATAATAATTAAAGCGACTACACAGTGAAAGAATAATGCATTTGACCAAGCTAATTTTTTTAATACATTAGGAATCCTCACAGAGAACATCGATTACATCATACCTGAACTTTGGTTTGATAAAGACTTCCATGTAAGCTTCCCCTCTAGATACTTCTGGGATGAAGATGCTTACATGGAGGATAAGTCAATCCATTTCTACAAAGATGGATCTACGGGGTTAGTGGCGGTGTTTTCTCAGATAAGCTAAATCTAAGCCTCTCTTTCCGTCCAGCCGTCGTAAATTCACCTTGTCCCAAGTGCAAGAAAGCGCATTTACTTCCTCAGTGTCCGACATTTATATCCATGTCAATCCCATCTCGTCGTAACTTTGTTACAGATCACAAATTGTGCTAAAATTGCTTGGGAGCAAACCATTCGTGTGCTAAATGCAAGGTTCAAGCTAGCTGTTTAGTTTGTAAAACGCGGCATCACACATTGCTGCATGTGGATTCATCGAAAACAAGCCCTTCTGAAGAAAATTTTGAACTAGGAAATGGTTCTCCTAGTAACTCGTTTCCAGTTCTGAGTAACCACGTTAGGAATAATGATCGTTTTTTTGGTATCCTACCTACAATCTTGGTTAAAATATTTGATGTGACAGGAAAATCTCAAACTTGTCGTGCACTCATTGACACCGATTCGCAGGTCTCGATTATAACTGAAAGATTGGTAAAACGGTTAGGTCTTCATCGACGCCACGCTCGTATCCCTATCAGTGGTATCTCTTCAAAATCAGCTGGTATTACTAATGGTGCAGTATCTTTTAATTTACATTCTCGGTTCGATTCATCCCGGCTTGATGCCTGTATTTGAAAGGAAATTACGTCTCAAACGCAACCACTATCGTTTGAATTTAATGGTGGTTCGCTGCTGGAAAATCTCAATATAGCTGATCCTGGATTTAATAAATCTGGCCCTATCAATGTTTTGTTGGGGTCAGATAAAGCTTGGAGTGTTTTGCGTAACGGGCGTCGTACCAATAAAAATGCGAATATTGTTGTCCAGAATACTATTTTTGGTTGGGTTGTTTCTGGAAGTGGGTCAAAGGACGAAATCGTTGCATTGCATGTAAGCAATGATGAGGACTTAGACATGCTGCTAAAATTGTTTTGGGAAATAGAGGAAGTTGCCTTCAATCCTTCTGTGGTACAAGGTCAGGACATTGTTGACAAACATTTTTCGGAAACCTTTTCCAGAGCCATTGATAATAAATGCGTTGTTAAGTTACCATTTAAACAGAGTTATGTGAAATTTGGCAGTACTCTCTCGGGTGCATTTGGTCGCTTATCAGCGATGGAAAAGCGTTTCGATCGGAATGAAATTCTTCGTGCTAACTACTGCGAGTTTATTGAAACTGATGATAAGTTTGAACCTACTTCGGGAAAACTTTTTTATCTCCCTCATCATGCGATGATCCACTGTCATAGGAGGTTGCAGAAAAATGAACCTTTTATCGACAAAAGTTGCCTTACTTTGAAAAAATTTTAATTTCTTGAAAATGCATTGTTGATTCACAACGTTTTGATCATATTGGGTTCTCGGACGTTTCGGAAAAGGCTTACTCTGCTGTTGTTTATATGCACAGCATATCTGAAGATAGCACGATCTACGTAAGACTCGTCGCCGCTAAAACTCGTGTAGCACCAGTAAAGCAATTATCTATTCCTCGACTCGAATTGTGTGGCGCTCTTCTTTTAAGTCGACTGATTTATCTTATAAGTTCTTCGTTGAATTTAGTCAACATCTTTTTCTTTTGTGACTCGCAAATCGTTTTGGCTTGGCTTTCCTCTCTTCCTAGGAAATGGAATACATTTGTACCTAATCGGACTTCGGAAATTCTTGACGTTCTTCCGCGTTCAGTTTGGAATTATGCTCGTTCAGAAGAGAACCCCACTGATTGTGCCTCGAGGGGTGTTCGTCCCAGCGAACTTTTACAGATGGATATCTGGTGGAGAGGTCCCATTTGGCTTCCAGAAGATTTCAATAACTGGCCTAGCTCGATTATAGATAACCTTAAAGAAGTTCCAGAGAAAAACACAATCGTAACCGTTGTAAATAAATCGCGACCTGTATAATACTTCTTGCAAGACCTGAGTAGTAAGATGTCTTCGTGGACTCGAATAATTCGAATTGTTGCCTATGTGCGTCGTTTTGTTAAAAACGTTCAAAGCTCTTCCAAAAATCGCAGAAAAATTTTCTTTTCATCAGAAGAACTTCCAAACAGACTTGTCTGCTTTTTATCCAACTAGAGTTTATAGAAGATATTGGTCATCTACATATTCAGGGCTTTGGGAAGCTGGCGCCAAATGTGTTAAGCAGCATCTTCGTGTAGTTGGGAACTGCATTCTTACTTTTGAAGAAATGTCGACCTTGCTCACCCAAATAGAAATTTTATTGAATTCAAGGCCCCTTTGCGCTTTGTGAGACACATATTTAAATACTTTAACGCCCTTTCATTTTCTTATAGGTAGACCTTATTCGGCTATCCCGGAACCAAGCTATTTTTAGGTTCTATTGAATCGACTCGGAAGATGGGAGATGGTGCAAAATATGTTGCAAGGTTTCTGGAAACCGTGAAACACCGACAACCTTACCTCGTTACTATTACGGCCTAAATGGAAGCAGAAAACTCGGGACTTTCGAGTTGGTGATCTAGTGGTGGTCAAGGAGCCAAATCTGCCGCCGGCAAAGTGGTCACTTGGGCGCATAGAAGCAGTTCATCATGGTTCAGATGGTCATGTACGAGTCTTTACCGTTCGGACCAACAACAATGTGTACAAAAGGCCAATTACAAGACAAGACTTACCTTGTTCCTGAAATTCCTTCATTATTTTTTGTTTGTTTTTTTTTTTTGCATTTTTTCGAATAAGTTATTAATCACTTTAAGAATTTATTTTAATAATTATTCTATACTTAAATTGAAATTGTCAAACTTGAATTTATTAAACACTCTAATTCTAAAACACACAATACCCTATGGAGTTGGCTGATATATGTTTTTTTTTATTTGTTATCTCTTGCACATTCGATAAAACGTTACACTCATTGTTATCAATTGTAGGCATAAAGATCCGTATGACCTTGTATGATCAGCATATGTTATCATGCAAGAGAAAATCGGTTTAATCCAATAAATTAGCTTCATGGTTAGAATCAAACCAGACTTTGATCAGCAACCACCATTGGGTAAACATCAACTCGTTCTTAACTTGAATTGAATAAAAACTAATATTATAAAGTTTCTCGTTGAGTTTGTATTCTTTTTCTCAGTCTCCTACACTTCATCGTAAGCTCAACCTGGTTCCTTTAGTAAGAAAATCATAGATCCACGTGGCATGACGATGGGCCAATAGGCCTAAGTGGGTTGCTGTTTCTAAAAGCCACTCTTACGTACCTACCTACTTAGTTCTGATCTATTAATAACTAGCTGAGAAAATTGTCTTGAAAGAAAAAAAATTTTCTATCGGAGTCTGTCATTGACCTGGTTGAATTTTTGGTACTTTTTTCCATTTTAATACAATTGTTTGCTCTACTATACATATGAATATACATAAATAAACAATCACAGAAAAAAAATATTTACTTCATTTACATTTGTTAAATTAATTCTTAATACTTTTAAACTTATTCTAAACTTATTTTAAACCCCACCTAGCAGGTGAAAAGTAACCTCCTTGACCGCCAGAATGTGCTGCTACTGCAAAAAAGGTTATGGTGCCTTGAAGTCCGTTCATATTTAGGCAGACATGCCAAATTTCAGTACGATACTGTCTTTAGTTTTGTTTTGACAGCTGATTGTTGTTGACGTGTTTGGCATCATGTTGAGTATGGACAAAAACGATTTTCGTTCTCTCATAAAACATTATTTTTTTAAAGGCAAAACGGCGAAGAAAATAAAAGAAAAGTTGGAAAAATATTATGGGGCTAATTCTCCGTCAGATTACACCGTCAAATATTGGTCTCGAGAGTTTCGTGGTGGTCGCAACTCCACTACCGATCAAGTCCTCAGCGGCAGGCCCTCCGATGCGGTTACAGAGGAAAATGTCAAAAAAATACATAAAATGGTGTTGGCTGACCGGAAAGTGAAGGTGCGCGAGCTGGCAGATACCGCAAAGATTAGTACTGAGCGCACACGCCATATTTTGGGCAATATTCTGCATATGAAAAAGTTGTCCTGCCGCTGGGTGCCGCGCCTGCTCACTCCTGACCAAAAACACGAACGTGAGAGCACTTCGAAAGAGTGTTTTGACTTGCTGATGAGGAATCTGGCGGATTTTTGGCGTCGATTGGTAACTGTTGTTGAAACTTGGATCCACTATTACACACCAGAAACAGAATGAGTGCCCGGCAATGGACTGAAGCCGGCCGAGGAAGGCTCGATGGGTCGGAAAGGTTATGGCGTCGGTTTTCTGGGATTGTCACGGCATACTCTTCGTGGAATACCTCGAAAAAGGCGCTACTGCCGGGCCTAACGCAATACATGCCGTAATGGGTACGCACATGGTGGAGCGAACTTTGAAGGTCCTTGCGGTGAATGTTAATTCACTGATTAGGATTGAACGAAGAGCCGCGATGTTTAAATTGCTACAAGACCAAACTCCTGATATGCTTTTCGCTAGCGAAACAAAGCTAACCGATAAGCACAAACTGGAGTACAATAATTATATTGTTAGAAGAAGAAACCGGCCCAGATCCAAACGTGGAGGCGGTGTCGCGATCTTCATTAAAGAAGGTATACAATTTCACAGAGTGTACAAGGGCGTGTTGCGCAGGTTCCGGGTGTTGAAGGCAGTCATCATTTACATCCCGCTCCGCAGTGGAAAGCGGCTGTACTTGGCCTCAGTTTATGCACCGGAGGCTTCACAATCCACCCTATTCATTACAGAGCTCGACAAGCTTTTTCGACTTCTGAGGCTGAATCGGGGTAGAATTATTTTATAATCGGCGGGGATTTCAACGCTAGACACAGAAATTGGGGAAATAATTTGCCAAATACTAGAGGGAACCTACTACTCGATTGGTGGGGTCAGCACGATGTCATGTACAGACTCGGTCTTAAAGCGACTGATAACCCGTCGTTTCCCAGAGGCAGGTCTTATTTGGCTCTACTGCTGTACGACGAACGCATACGACTGACAGGTACGAATTTACAAACGCTAAACTGTCTGCGCACATTCGTGTATGACAGTGACCATTGCGGTTTTAGCACCGAAATTACAGTTCCCAACGAAATTGCGGAATTGGAGGAGTTTGTCCAAAGATATTCTTACAGCTACGGTAAGACTCGCTTCTTCGCAACTTTGACAAGAGCGCTCTCCTCGAACACGCTCCACCCACCGTCCAATAGGAATTTGTCAAACGAGGAGATCGACAATTATCTAAAACAAATGGACGAGACAATTAAAAAAACTATGGACACTACAATACCGCGGTATCGACGTACGACTAACGAAAACCTGTTCCGCAATCCTACTATTGACGCACTGCACCGACAGAAAAGTAGACTTCTGACAAGACTCAAAAACTTGTACAGACAGTTAACTGACCGACAAGACCCGGAGATTAGGACACTGAAGTCGTCGATTAAAAATATTCAAACGCTAATAAAAGAGAATTACAGAATTTCTGTAAGTTTGTATTGGAACAACAAGGTTCGGGCTGTAAACACCAGCAAACCGAATATGTTTCCGCAAATAAATAAACTATTTCGGAGAAAAAATCAAAACGACCTTCAGTGTCTTAAAATAGCCCGGACAACAAACAACGAACGGTTACTGACAATAGCAGGTATTGATCCAAATGAGGCCGCTGATGATGACGACTTCTTTGTGATCGAGGATCCACAGGAGAAAGTTGAGACCATAGGGGCGACTTTCCAGGAAGTATACAAGGCCATTGATATCATTGGCCCTAATTATGACCTGGACAATCGCGTCTTGGTGCACGACTTCTGCATTCGAAATGAAATGGGGAACTGGCGATCCGAAGGCTCTGGTTTCACCTAGTTCAACGACGAAAATATGGCCAATAATGTCATTGCCAGAGAGGGTGACCTAACCCCATTCATTTCGAAGGAAGAACTCCATGAGATCTTCGACACAATCAGGGCTAAGATATCAGTGGGGACCGATGGTATTCCGAACATCGTGCTTCGACATCTTCCTCTAGAAGCGGTGGACATTTACATCACCCTGTTTAATAATGCAATGAATAATGCACATTATCCAGCGCATTAGAAAACGGCGGTGGTTCAACCTATCCCAAAAAAGGGAAGGGATATATCCAATCTGGCGAATCTCCGATCGATAAGTCTCCTTCCGAATATCAGTAAGGTTTTTGAAAAGGTAATCAATAGAGCTCTGTCTAGGTGGGTTGAGGACAAACATATAGTTCCGGATAATCAATTCGGTTTTAAGGCGGGACATGATATCTCACATGCCGCGTCTAAACTGGTTTCTGATATCCAATGGAATAAAGGCAAAAAACAATGCACTGGTGCCTGCCTTGTTGACTAGGAGAAGGCCTTCGATACCGTATGGTTAGAGGGTCTTTTCTATAAGCTGACTAGGCTGGGGATCAGTAAACCACTCTTGTACATTCTTTATAATATGCTAACTAACAGACAGTTCATCGTGAAAAATGGCGATGTGACTTCTGTTGGAATATTTCAAATTAACAATGGTCTTCAGCAAGGCGCGGTCAATTCGCCGATCCTTTTCAACATTTTTACAGGCGATTTGATAGGTTCACTTTCCCATACTATTACGTACGCAGACGATTTGGTAGCGTACAGAACAGGTCCAAAAATCGAGGTCATTAACACCCTCTTGCAGCGTGACTTCGACAAGATAAGACGATTTTGCGATGACTGGAAGTTGATCAACTTTCAGAAGTCGGAAACCATTCTCTTTGGGACGCCGTTGTCTAGAGCCTCTAGGGATACCAGAAAAAATTGGAGAAAGTTCTCGATTATTGGACAACACGGACAGCCACTTGCCTGTCGAAATGTAGTCAGATACCTTGGAATCTGGCTAGATCAGTTTCTGTATTTTGACAAAAATGTAGATGCTGCTCTGGCCAGAGCTAAAGGTGCTTTTGCCCTTACAAAGAGACTGTTTGATAGCAGCCAACTCGGTGCGAGAGAAAAGGTAATCTGCTACATGGCCCTTATCAGGCCCATGCTGGTATTTGGTTGTCCCGTGTGGTTCAATGTACGAGCAAGCTTAATGTGAAAGATTCGGGTGTTTGAGAGGGCTTGTCTTAGGGCTTGCCTTCGCTTGTACAAAAAATTGTATCCTAATGAAGTCCTTTACAACAGGGCGAACCTAATACGAGTGGACAACTTCGTAATTAAGCTGACTCGAAGGCACATTGCAAGAGCAATGACCTCGACGAATAACCTGATATCTGGGGTTTACTACTCCAATTACCTTTACCACGAGAGTGTGCGCTCTGACCTCTACCTAGATCAGATAGGGTTGATCCAGGATAGATCAGCGGTACCGTTAATCTTACATGTCGCTCGGACAGCTGGGGACAGGTGACTCAACTACAACAGAGACATCGCACACGGCAGTTTGGATCGCCTCAGGTTCAGTAGGGCGGTGGGGAATCGCGATAAGAGGGATGTCGTTCGGCAGCACCAGCATTTCTGGTGGTTGAATGATGGGGAAGCTGTTTCGTCGTCGTTTCCGTAAATTACGGACCAGCCTCACTAATGAGGCAGAGCTGACCAATCTGTTTGCTCAGTAAATAGCGATGGCCAGCTTACATAGGTTTAGGTTAGCATTTAAGAAACATATACATATATCAGTGTATACAAAGGTGTATACTGATATATGTATATGATTGTGTATAATGACTATGTGTGTTTATGTGTGTATTGTGCATTTAGGTTAGGTAGGCTAAGGTTTATTTTAAGTTAGATACTAAGTTTTTATAAAAAATAAATGTCCATATGCTAAGTTTTTGTAAACAAATTTTTTCTTAGCCTTAAGTATAGAAAATAAGTATTTATAAATAAAATGTAAATGCAGTCGAAAGACATAGATATAAGTATTCAGAGTAGCTTAGAGTGCCTGTGTGGGGCCAGTAAGTTAGTATAAGATTGTTAAGTAATTGTAAGCTAGCATTTAAGCATTTTTTGTTAGAATGTAAGAGTTAGTGTTAAGAAAATAAAATGCATTAAAACTGAACTGAACTGATACCTCGAAAAAGGAAAAACCATCAACAGCGAGTATCACTGTGCATTATTGGAGCGATTGAAGGCCGAAATCGCTGCAAAACGGCCTCACATGAAGCGAAAAAAAATTTTGTTTTTGCAAGACAATGCGCCGGCGCACAAGAGCATCGCAAGCACAGCTAAAATCAATGACTTACGGCTCCAATTGCTGTCGCATCCACCGTATTCGCCCGATTTGGCTCCCTCGGACTATTACTTCTTTTCGGACGGGATCAAGAAGTTGAAAAATCGCTGGAATAAGTGTATCAAGCTAAAAGGGGACTATATTGAATAAAATAAAAAAACATTTAAATAAAATTTTTTTTTCATTCCCAAGGAGGTTACTTTTCACCCCACCAAAACACACACATATCAAGCAACCTTGCTTGCGTTGTCAGCAGTTGTTCTGCAAGTTGCTAAGGAGCGATAGAAAAAAAGATAAATAAACTTCCAGGCTAAGGTAGGACGAAGCGAAAAAGTACAAGGGCTAAAACATCGAGATATTAACTAAGCACCTTCGCTCCACCAACGATTTCAAAAGTCGGAGATGATCCGCTGGTAAAAAAACGCGAATTTGGAGAGCCAGTGCTGACGTAGGAACGTCTAAGTTTCTAGTTTCTGGCGGAGTTGACTATGATATGAGGCGAGGAGCTTACAAAACACAGGGTTTTCAATAGATTTGCCTCCAATTGGTTTCTTGATAAAAAGACGTGTGCTTTTGCTGGACCATATTTTCCGTGACTTTTTGGCTTAGTTCAGCAACTCCAAATCGTTTAAATTTTCTCGCCTGTTTGCCCGAAAGAAGAAGGTCTAAAGATAAACAAACCACCGAACCTCGTCCTGATGAAACCATATATTCTCCAAGCCTTCCAGGTCCAATCTATCCGTTTGACTGTAACCGACTCACCAGCATCATCACGAATGAAGTATGTCCTAAGGACATCAGCATGAAAATCACACCAAACAGTCAATTTTTTTGTATGCTGTGATTGATATTGGAACACATGCGCCTGTTCGCTTGATCAAATGCGGCAAAGTTGATTATCAACTAATTTACGAAAAAAAAGTGTTTTTTTGTTGAAAATCTGGATCTCCTTCCATCTTCAATTAGCGAAAGTTCGACGTGTACCACGGCCATTTGGCTTTAGCTCTTCAATCAATACGATCTTATAAAGGGTCCGCCATCTAACGTTTTTTCAACTAGTGCTTATTATTATTCCGAGGTGGCCAAACGACATCAGCTCTGCGATCTTCAAAAACAGGGCACAAAACGTCGAGTGTAGCTTCGGCTGTGTGGCACGTAGCGCCGTCCTGTTGAAACCAAATGTTGCCAATATCCTCCTCTTCAATTTTTGTGAACGAAAATTCGTTCAACATGATAACGATAACGATCGCCATTGACTGTAACGGCCACTCCTTGCTCCTTTTCGAAGAAAAATGGCCCAATTATGCCTCTGGACCAAAATCCGCACCAAACAGTGACTCGTTTTGAGTGTATCGGCTTTTCAATGTATGCGTGCGGGTTTTCTGTGCCCCAAGTGCGACAATTTTGCTTGTTTACATACCCGCCAAGATCAAAATGAGCTTCATCTGCAAAGATGATTTTTTTGGCAAAATCGGCATCTTCTCTAAGTCGATCGCAGGCCCACTTAGCGAAGCGAAAACGCATTGGATGATCAATTGGCTTCAAATCCTGAACCAATTGGACTTTGTATGGCGTCATACCAAGGTCTTTATGCAAAATTCGTCTCAATGATGTCTCTGAAATGTTCAATTGTTGAGAACGACGGTGAATTGATGTTGATGGCGCTTCACGCACACTTTCTGCCACAGCAGCAATATTCTCGGGTGTACGTACTGTTTTTGGCTTTTCACGCTTTGGTTTATCGATGAGGATGCCAGTTTCTTTCACTTTTTTCACAAGATAACGAATATACGGAGCTGACGGTGCTCTGTTCTTCCAAAATCCGTACGCAATTTTCGCACACATTCTGCAACATTACCATGATTTTCAAAGTAATGTCGCAACATTTCCCAGCGTTGTTCAAGCGTATACACAACCATATTCGTTCAGCGGAGGGATAAAACTAATTATTTGTCAAATCAGACATAAGCTAAGTGTTACCATTCACGAAATAAGCACTAGTTGAAAAAAAAAAACGTTAGATGGCGGACCCTTTACAAAGTTATAGCCAAATTTCTCCACGGGTACGGCAAGTGGATAGACCACTACAAAATTATAATCATAAATTTGTACTACAAGTTTGAAATCTAATTTTTTTTTGTTTCACAAAATTTGTGATTAGAATGCAAAATAAAATTGTGGGAAAACAATTTATGAACATTGAAAATTTCCGCTGCACCGGATTTGTATTTGTGACTTGTAATCTTCAAGTGGTTTGTGATAGGTTTGTGGGGCGCCATGTAAAATATTTATGGCAATGAACAAACAAAATAAGATCTTTGTTGCGTCCCGTATTAGAGATAAACATTTTGATGACATTTTGTTTGGAATGTTTTCAAATTCTTTAATCCATGATATAAAAATGAACTGGAGGAAAAATAGAGGGTCTTCCAAAAGTCGCGTCTAGATGTTTTTGTTTTTAAATAAAACATGTACGAGTAAATAGGTACTTAGATTTTTTTCTGCAGTTTTTATTTTTATTAATATATAGCTCTTAACACAATTTTGTGTGAAAAATGACATCATTTTATACGAGCACGTCTACAAGGTCTTATACGACCATCAACATTTTCAAGGACTCGCTCAAACATTATGCGGTAATGTTCATCATCTATTTCGGTCCGAATGTTGTTTTCCAGATGTGAAATTATAATTGGCTTATTCACTTAGATTTTACTTTTCAAAAACCCTCAAAGAAAGTAATCTAATGGCGTTAAATCGCATGACCTAAGTCTCCAGTTTATATTACATTACGTGAAGTTAATCGAGACCTGCAAACTTAGACCGCAATGGCTCAATGTTTTCACATGTTGTGTGATTCGTAGTACCATCATGTTGAAAATAAAAACCGTCTGTGTCTATTTCTTCAATTTGAGACCACAAAAAATATTCAATTATTTGAATATAGTTCTTTCATTTGCATCTTTTTCAGCGACACTTTTTGCTAACAAACAACGTTCTCAGTAGAGTGACCACTTTACGATCTTCAATACAATCAGTTTGTTATAAAATGTTCACTAACTCATTTGGACGATTATTTACAACAAAAGAATCACGAATTTGACGATATGTTTTCTTGAAAGATGGACTATTTCCATAATATTGTAATAGCGTGTAGCTATCCATAGTTAAAATTGTATATATGTCTACTTCACAAATGTCAAAGATGGCTTAAAAAAAGGTAGTGTTGAGAAATTATTGTGGGCCCATGGAACTCTTCGTCACAACATCCTGAGGGTCATCCATTTTAGACCTCTTTTTTCATCAGTTTCATATTCAAGTGGTGCATACCTACTTACAACATGTAAAGGGAAAACGAATCGAAAGACAATGCCTCCGGCTCAACCACACCTAGTGAAACTTCGCCAGAGAAGATCACCAGAAGGGTAGAAGTACGAATTCCAACATTTTGACATGAAAACCCCCAGATTTAGTTCTCGCAAATTGAAGCACAATTTCAAACACCAAAAATTGTAAGAGGTTGTTCAAAATTCAATACGGTAATTTGAGCAATCGAGTCCCAAGTCCTGTCAAAGGTTTCCGATGCCTTTTTCAATCCTCCCACGAATAACTAGTACGAGAATTTTAAAGCACTGATAAGCGAACGATTCGGAATCATGAATAATCATGAATATCGGAGATTTCAATTCTACGACAACAAAACAGGAGAAGCATCACTCAACACGTGCACCCCCTAACGAGTTTTCAATATATTCAACAGATAAGGCATTAGCTAAACAAGTTGTGTAGCAATACGAGACACGTGCATATTGCATTGCAACCGCAGCAGAAGTGTAATTGCTCGCCATCACGAAAATTCATCTTATCATCCAAAATGAAACAACGACGTTTGCTGGTTCCACAGCTGATTCGGTAAAAATTTTAAAAAGTGCCGTGAACCGTCATCAAAAAACTAAATACTACAATGTTGACTTAAACTAGTAAAAAACACATTGTCAACAGTTGTTCAGACTAATTATTTACGATTCGAATTCAAAGTGAAAATTCTTAATTGACGGCGGCGCTGACATTTCTGTCGTACCACCTTCGTACAGTGATCGGTTTTCCACGTCAAAAACAACACTATTCGTAGCAAATGGCAGCAAAATAAAAACTTTTGGGCAAATACTGCTGACTGTGGATTTAGGATTAAGATGTGCATTTACCTGGACCCTCATCATTGCTGGAGTCCCAACACCGAACATAGGATCTGACTTCATTAGCCAGTTTGCCAGTTTGGGATAGTAATCGACCTCAAACGTAAGCGGCAAATAGATACCAACACCAAAATTGAAACAACAAAAACAGGTAACCAACCGTGGTAACTAGTATTAAAGCATTCAATATTAATTGTCCATTTGCACATATTCTAGTTCTATTTCGCACGAACAGAAACCCAATCTATGTGGCAACCACGAAGACCACGCACTGCATCGAGACGAATGGCCCTTTAATATTTGCTCGCCCCCATCGTCTGAACGTCGAAAAGTTAAAAGCTGGTCAAGCCAATTTACGATACAAATGGTGACTGGCGTCCATGCCGTGAGTACTGTAATTTAAACGCCATCACAAAACCAAACAAATATCCGCTACCGTACATGAGGAGCTCCGCAACAATTTGAAGGGTGAGACGGTGTTTTCTACTATTGATTTCGACAGAGCATACTACCAAATCCCCGTGGATCTTTGTGACGTCTCGAAAACGACCATAACAACACATTTCGGCTGGTTCGAATTCACCTACATGACATTCAGACTGCGCAATGCTGCCCAAACATTTCAGCGGAACATACACGAGGTTCTGGGTGGATTCGAAGATTTCGCATTCCTTTACATTTATGCGTGGCATCATCAAATGAGGAAGAGCATGATCAATACCTCCAACGTCTTAAGGAACGTTTCGTGGCCATCAGATCAATTCCGAAGAAATCAAACCGCTCGATACCAAGGTAAAAGTCATTAAAGAGCTTAAGAAACCAAAAAAGGCGAAGGAACTCAAAAGATTCCTTGCTACGATCAACTTTTACCGATCCTTCGTCCCACGGGCAGTCGACAACCAGATGACACTACAAATCTTCATCAGTGGTAACAGCAGAAATGACACCACTTTAATCGCGTGGACACCAGAAACTAAGGCAGCTATTGGCCGGTGAAAGGACGACTTTGCGCAATGCTCAACGCGGATGCTTCAGGCAAAGCTATAGGCGCCATCCTCCACCAAGTCGTCGATGGAGTATCGCAACTTCTTAGATTTTTCTCCAAAAAACTCACAGATGAACAATGAAGGTACGCACGACCGCGAGCTTCTAGGGAGTGACCCACTTTAGACACCAGATCGAGGGACGAATATTCTGCATCTACACCGTGGTAAACCATATCGCAGTTCAGCATCGACGTGAGGTACATATGTCAATATAATACGAATGCAATACGGTAGTTGACACCCTGTCGACGATTACGGAAATCAAAAACAAGATGCCATCATTGCTCAAACCTTGCCAACGAGGAAGAGTTCAACGAGATTCTATCCATTTCTAATTTCTAAATTTGTATTAACATCCCTTACCGTCTTTTGCAAATCCAGAGAGTAAAACACCACTCTACTGTGATGTTAGTTCAACCAGAATTCGAACCCTTATATCGAGAAGATTTCGTGTCGTGATCATAACGACTCTCTCATTCAGGTACGAGGGCAACGTTTAAAATAGTTCAGATCGTTATGTGTAGCTTGACATGCAGAAAGATATTACAGCCGTAGTCAGAAATTGTACACAATGTCAAAGGAGCAAGGTAGAAAAGAACAATAAAATACCACTTGTGTCCTATCCACCACCGCGAGCACAATTCAACCGTATTTACATCAACATGGTTAGAGAATTGCCGACGTCGCATGGCTATACTACATAATAATCATAATACATAATCCCACCCGAAGCATTCCCACTGCCAGACATCAAAGTCAAGTGCATTGCAAGATCTCTGGCATTCGGTTGGATAACCCGATACGACGTTCCACTTCGTATAACAACCGATCCTAGGACTGCAATCTATACACAAAGACGACATTAAAGCAACTCCAGCAGAGAAGTTGTCTGCATCATCAATTCGTCTACCAGGTGTTTCTTTCAGCAGTCAGCGGAAAACCCAAGACCAGACAGAGTTCATCAAGGATTTACGTCGCTCAATGTCCAAAAAACGTAACACAACAACATCACAGCATGGCAACGCTAAAGTTTTCCTCCAGCCTAGCTCACAAACTGCAAGTCACGTTTTCATCCGAAATGATGCACTCAGAACGCCACTCCAAAAAACCATATCGGACCTTTTGAGGTTATCGACTGCGGAGACAAACATTTTAAAGTGAGAGTTAACAATTGCATAGATCGCCTCAAAACAGCTTTTAAACTCACTGATGGAGTACCCGTCAACAGCGCAGCTTCGGACGAGACCTCTAAGGACATACGCATACACCTATGGCACCAGATCAGGAATAAGGCTCAAAATAGGTAAATTAATATAATTTTTAGCTAATTTCAGAAGGAATAATGTGGCGACATCCTATCATTGAAAGCAAATTTAAAAAAACTGATTGTTCCTAGTATACACTCAAAATTTCTTTTAGCTTCCACTATCTCATCTTTGTAAGATCTCACCCCTAACAAGTTTTTATTTTTTACAACAGTATATGCAATACAAGATGCGGCAAGTTAACTTCCTTATTTGAAATGAGCGCTCTGAAGCTGATGGGAGTCCCAAGCGGCTGTACGTGGTCTCGTTTGAGAGAGGGAATCCTAAAGTTTTTGTTTTGTTACCTTGTGTTTCAGCCATCATCATGCCCTGGCCTATTTTTCGAACGGCCGTTCGGCGGTTTCAACCCAGCGCGCCTTCCGAAATCGTTTCAATATGGCGCTATTTGGTCCAGTCCCTGAACGGAAATCAGTTCTTTTGTGGGTCACAACGTTCAAGAAAACTGGTTCCGTGCAAAAAAGAAGGACTGGGATTATTGGCCCATGGTTGTTTGAGGAAAATGAGCAGACTGTCACAGTAAGTTCAGACCGTTATGTGAACATGCTCGAGGAGTTTTCTTTACCATAACTTGATAATATGGAGTTAGGGGACTTATGGTTTCAACAAGACGAAGCAACGGCCCATACTTCAATGGGAATATCATTACACACTACTTCTCCGAGGACACTGTTGTAATAAGGCAACCTGATTGAGCTGGCATATTTTCTTTCCTTGATAGTACACCGGCATCAGTTCCCCAATCCATTTTTAATCCATCTGCGTAGATGGAGATTGATACCGATTTTCCATTCGTGGATTCATACCAAAGTCCAGATAATGTGGCATGAAGTACTATATTCTTCACTTCTCCTTCAAAATCTGTCCATCACCTAAGAAATTTGGTATCTAGCTGTTTGTCTGTTTCCTGTGTGTATAGGTCCAAGAGTGGTTTGATTATTATTGCACAGGCTATGCCTATAGATTCAAATCGTTGTATTTTCTTTGTCAATACCTTGAGATACTCGTAAGTCATCTTGTCTTTCATAAAGGACGTCTTATTAAACGTCGGGGGCTAATTTGATGAGATCGTGCGAAACCAATCTTCGGTTGTAAACTTCGGTCTCAGCTGGCGTAAGCTCTAAATTAGACCGGCATCTGATTCTGACTTCATCTTTTATAACTCGACCGTTTTGGTGGCAGTGCATTAGTGCTTTAGTGCATTATATGTGCAGTTTGATTACTACGTATATGACTGTTTTGTCATTGTATGTGCAATATTGAAAACTCTTCTAGCTGAAAACAGGTCAGGAGTATATGGTAAATCGTTACGTTGGGAAGGAAACAATGGTAGATCAGTCTTACCTTCCAATTCTATTCCAAAATATCCTACGCAGTCGAAATCAACTAAGTCAAGTTAAAGACTGGAATTTTTTCAACATGTAAGGCGCTAAAGGGAAGAAGAGGTTCTAGATTTCTAAAAGAGAACTAGGAAGGTGCGAAATGTGAAGAGTGAGTAATAAGGCAGAATTCCTTGCAAGCTTTAGAGGTTAATTGAAATTTCAAATCTAAATATTGTACTCTCGTACCCACAAAAATTCACTCTACGATCCGGATACGTAAGCACCTCCTAAATCGTTTAGTAAAGTAAGACCCCCTGTTCGCGCAATCTTGCAAGTGGTATTGTAATTTCCGTTGTTAGGATTGGTTCTGGTTCGATTCCTTTGTGAATATGTATTTACAATTACGTTCGTTGTAGGCTATGACCTTCGTATGCGCATACGTTTGCTTTATCTTTGAAGTTATTTCCACACGGATTCTCTGTGTGCTCCTTGTTAACATTCTTCCTGTACGCAATTTTAAACAGGAGATACGAGTACTCGTACATGTGTTCACGTATATTGCAAATAAAAATATATGAAAACATCTTCCTCCCATTGGGAAGCCAAGCACATCAGCACATTCAAAGAATACAAGCTGAGGATACCTACATACATATATGTATGTATGAATATCCTTCCACACATATCCCCACAGAAAAGATGAAACTTGTGAGATCCACAACAGATGTGGAGCGTAGAAGATTGCTATCCGCGTCCCAGCAAAGACAGCAAAGTCATGTGAAACTGGCAGCTGCACTTTTGCAAAATAACGTTTTTAATACGCCCTGACATATCTGTACGCGCGAATTTATTTAATTTAAAAAGGAAATCCTGAAAGGACATTCCAGTCAGAGTGGTACATTGAATTCTTCTTCGGTTCAACGGATACCACAATAATAATGACTGGCGGTATGAGGAGGCGCGTTCTGCCTTTATGGGGTAAACAAAAGTCGCGTGTTTTATTATTAAAAGCCGATCGACGATGGCATGTTTGTCCTGGTCTGGCTTGTCGGGCTGGTCTGGCTGGATGTAGACCAGACTCAGTAGGTTTGGGACCAGGGGATGGCTTGTTGACGACCAGGTGTTTTAATAACGAGGATTTTGGTTTGTTTGTCATAGGTCCCATTTTGGTATTTGTTGTGGTAGGATATATTTCTAATTTGGCAGTGGCTCTATAGATATGTATGTACCGCATGCGTCTACGAATCTGTTTGTACTAAAACGTTCCATTATGTATGGGGTTGCGTTTAATAGGGTGAACCACATGTAGATGTGCATATTGACATCAATTGGGAGTCAGAGTACAACAGAACCCAGACACAACAGGCTTAGAATTACTTTGTGAGTAACATACAAGCCTTTACAGCTTGTATCTGATTGGATTTATATGGTATTAGGGTTGTCAATGGAAATTACAGCGGTGGAATTTATGCGAAACAGCATGATGGGTTAATTCTATGCAGGTAAATGTGCTTACCATTACAATTGATTGCTCTAGCTGAATCAAGTGGTGACGGGATGCTAATTTATTTGCTTTGTTGTTATCATATAGCTACTCGACTCCAACAGGGTATTGTCGTAGGGTAGAGTGTAGTCTATCTCGGGGTGGTTTTCATTACGAGCCTAAATTATTGGTATCTCTTCAACAAGGAATGGTATATTAAATAAATAAAATACAGAGGATTACATGTAAATTTTATGGGTTGCAGAGTATCTACTGAGGTGAAACAGGCGAATAAGGGGCTTATTGTTTGATTCTGTAGGCAGGTTGTGTTCGTAGATGAAATACCAATTAGAGAAAACCGATTAAAGGAAATACCAAGAACGACAACGTTTCAAAAGTGACATTTAACAACATGAAAGTGGTTTTAACCTTCGACAAAATTGTTCAATGGTGTCTTTATTCAAGCATGTGATAGATCTGCGAGATTCATTGGAGAACATTTCGGTCTCAGAGTGGAGTTGTTTAAAATCTTAACCTAAGGATCATTTGGGTATGGTAAACATTTAACAGTGCGTAAGTACCTCAAATCAGTGAAAGTTATATAGCATATCATATTGACTTAGTTGAGCGGCTGGTAGATATTTTTAAGTCTTAATAATGGTTCAAGATAGGTACATATGTCCTAGGTTTAAGCTCAGTACTATTTAATCTTTTATCCTGTCTTTTATCCTACCCTGGTAGCCTTTTAGAAATTGGTAGGGATAATCTCTCATTTGACTAGAAAGATGAACTTATACAGCTTCGTGCGTTCAAAGCTGTTTTTCAATAGCGCGTACAATTCTCTTTCGCGCACTTAAAAGATCAAAATATGAGAAAGGTATCGGTCAATCAGAGGCTTAGGAAGCCCTAAACGGGAGTATATAGCAATAATAAATAGAGGCATATATACGCAGTACAAAGCCTCAACTATTATTAACAATTTTCGGGGCTATAAGTCTGGCTGATGGGTATTGTGGTAGGCGCTAATCGAACTCAACGTGGTAACGTACGTAAATACGGCAAGTAATCAATTGATATTCGTATTGTCTTCGTCGTTGCCACCAGATATTGAACTCGTCCAACTGGACTTATCTTGAAAGACTTATATGCGTGAGCAATAAGCAAGAAAATAGCAATATTACAATACCCAACTGGAAATGACCGAGCCACAGAAAGTAGATGTACGGTGGATATATTCATGTAATAAATACATTCGGAATGATAGAGACTTTATATGTGCTACTTCAACGTATTTAGAGCTCAAAACAACAAAGACTTTTCAAGATTAGTCTGGTGCTACCACAAGGAAACCCCTGGGTTTACAACGAGTGCCGGAAGGCACATGCAGTTTTGTAAGCGGTAGACGATGACTTGGTAAGAACCATACACCAACTCATCTGTAAAATATTGTCGGACGAAAGTATACGCGATGAATGGGACCTCAGCATTGTTTGTCCGATCCTCAAAAGAAGAGACCTTCTGAGCTGCGCCAAATACAGAGGCATCTGTCTTCTTAACATCGTCTACAAAATCCTATCTGCCGTATTAAGTGAAACCTTGAAGCCGTACCTCAACAACCTGATCAATATATATATCAGTGTGGCTTCAGGCCTGGAAAGTCCACGATCGACCAAATATTAAAACTCCGTCAAATCCTGGAAAAAACACATGAGCTCCAAATCGATAGATACCATATATTCATCGATTTTAAGGCCGCACGTGACTGCATCCGTAGAGACGAAATATACAGAGCAATGTAGCTTTGGTGTCCGTGTCACACTCGTCCGTCCGATGACAATGGAGAATACATGCTGCTCCACCAAGATCGGTAAAGAACTCACAGAAACCTTTGATGTCAAAAAAGCATTTAGAAAAGGTGACACGCTGTCATTCGATTTCTTTAACGTCATTCTTGAAAGAATAGTGCAAAATTCACGCGACGACACAAGAGGCACAGTCTTTCAATAGTCCGCCCAATTACTCGCATACGCCGATGTTATTGACATAATCGGATGTCAGTGACTGTTGTGAATAATCACAACAACAAGCATCGAACAACAAACGACGATCAACGCACAACTTAAAACTCTGCATTTTTTTGGGAACTAAGCAGTGCACTCCAAAGCGCACAACTTACGAGCATTAAGTTACTTGCACATTTACGATTTGTATCTTAGCCTACTTAAGGTGTGTAAATAATGTAGAATAAGCAAAATTGTTTAAGACAAAATTCAGTTCGTTGAAATAGTTGTGTTGTTATTGACTTCCTCCATCAGTGGTAAGTCAGAACATTCTCAATTAAACAGTGGCGCTTTCGCGAGTATTGAGACGGAAGCGGCAAAGATGGGTTTAACGTTCAATAAGGGCAAGACCAAGTACATGTCGTTAACAAAAAAGGGCACCTAACACTGACGTCTCTGACAGAACATCATTTTCGACAGATATAACTTAAGTTAAGGACTTTGTCTACCTAGGCTCCGCTATTAATTCACACAACGACACCAACGCTGAGATCAAGCGAAGAATAACTTTTGCCAATCGTTGCTTCTTTGGGCTAAGACGGCAATTGACTAGCAAAACTTCCTCACGAAAAACAAAAGTGACCGTATATAAGACCTTAATGGTCTATAGCTCAAAGGCATGAATTTTCGCGTGAGTTCCGGTTCCGAGATACAACGACGAAATGTACGGGCTGTATAGTGACATCAACTTGGCCAGAAGAGTGATTGTCTAACGACGACATGTAGAGCGGATAAACACCAATGCACCGGTCCGAAAAATGAAGGGGATCTTTTTTTTCAATTAGCTCAAGGGGTCGTTAGTACCCTTGAAATGTTTGCACACAGCGGGGCGAAGGAAAATTAGGGAGGAATGCATGAGAGGTACCGATGTACGTTGAATTTAAATGTCTGAATGTTACAATGACTAGGAAATAAAGAGCTTGGCATGGCGTTCCATAAGCGAGTTGTATGGCTTAAGAACAAATCACGATATTTTAGAGTACATCCGAAAGTGGGCTTGACGTTATACTGATGAACATTCATAGCGAGACTGGAGTACTTAGCGTACGAAACTGGAGGCAGGTGGCTAAAGATCGAGCTGGCTAGAGGCGCTTGGTGGTTGAGATACAATTCCACCCGGGACTGTAGCTTCACCTTAAGTAAGTAAGTAAGTAACTCAGGTGCTGACATAGAGAAGGTGGCAAAAAGGATAAAAAAAACAGCAAAAGAAACACTTGTGAAGATGAGGTTTGTCTTTACAATCAAATTTTGTTAAGGAGTCTTGAGGTTTCGGTACGTGAGCACCTCATGTTAATTCGTATCAAGGCTAAGTATTCCATCGTCAGCCATATGTCCCCACAGAGGAGAAAAACATCGAAAAGAAAGACAGAATCTTCGAAACCCTGGCCAAGATGTATGAGCAGTGCATCCAACTCAGTGTAATGGCCTTTGCGGCGGGATGACACATTGTCTTGGATTCTGGTTCAAATGATTCTGATCATTACATCGCCTAACAGATTCATCACATGGCTGTAGACGCAAGGCATTCCAGAATTATGATTGGTATCTGAACGTTCTGTGGAACGAACTTCGAAGTGCGAAAGCTTAACATCGGGCAATCCTTATTGCAAGAGATTGCAAGACATGTGTCCAATCGGGAGCGGCTTAATCTTTCAAGAGGTCATATGTGGACAGCACCGACTACTCAAGACCAGTGGCAGTGCTGCCAATAAAAATTAAGCCATGACGCAACGAAAGCCTCGGTTCGACGAAGGCTAACCGCAAGCCCATAAATCATACTCAGCAGTGCTATATAAATAGAGGAATTTTAATTCAGGATTGAGTTTCAAAAACGTTTTCAAAGTGTTTAAACAATCAAGGAAACAAATCCCGAAACGATCCTGCAAAAACGAAAATTGGAACATACTCGTAACTGTAGAATCGCTTCGGTGCTTGGTGTATGGAACGAGCATTTTCGCAAATGGCATAACGGCGATGATAATCGCTGGCAATTACCTGTCAGAAAAAATGATACATTCAATAAAAATTCTGTTCACCCTGCCTGGATAATCAAAACTTAAGCCCCACAAAGTTCCTAAAGCTAAAGGCCTATATGGCTAGCTTTTCGAGAAAGCGTGGGATCACTGATTAAGAAAGCTTATACTATAACCAGCGCCAACTTTAGAAGCACAAGTCTCCCAATTATCGCCTACACTTAATAACTTACTCTGATGAAGCTACAGTCCGGGTTGAACCTAAGCCTCAAGCAATAAGGTTTTCTATCTAATGACTGGCTCGCTCCAGTCGCATACTCCAAGCTAGTTGATGTCATCTTCCACTTGTGCATGTCACCTAAGGTGAAGTAAGGAACCAAAAATCGCTCGATAAGATTTGCGTTTGACTAAAACCATTTTTGCCGCTTCTGTTCCAATAATTGCGAGCTCACCAGTAACAACTCGTCCTACCAAAGATGTCAATGTCATCGGAGTTTGCGGGTAGCTGTACAGACTTTTGGAAAATTTTGCCTCTTTTGACTTGCGGATTTCGTACTTTTTCTCAAGTATGATGGAGAAAAAGTTACATGACAAAGCATCAATCCTTTCTTGACATCAAAGCTCTCGGAGAGATGGTTTCCTACCTTTGCCTGGCAACGATAGTGCACTGACAGTACAAATCAGATCATTATTAAAATCTTATATGCGATGTTAAAGAGGAGTCAACAATCTTCTGAGCAGTTAAAGGGCTCTCCTTTCTAGGGGATCGGGCAACGATGCATAAGTTCCATTCTTCTGCCGACCAATCTTGGAAATGGGCTGGTACATGCACTTTACCAAGTCACCTCCCTCTGTCTCTAATAGCTCGTGCCATAGGCCGATCCAGCAGTAGTTGCACTTAAGATATTGAAATCCTTATTTCATTTTGGGCAGGTGATCAAATCTCTTGACATTCACCATCGGACAGCGACTCTGTTACTCAGTTTTCTTATTCATCTCTACAGGACTCTGTTCGGGTCTAGATGAGCGCGTGGATATTAAAGTGGAAAAACCGTGTGCACGCGACAGTAATGTTCCGCCCCACAGTAAAGTCAATTAGCCATGGTCTTGTGGTGTCTTGCAGGCTATAACATTGCTTACACCCGTATATAAATAATAGAGTTGGTTTGTATTAATGCGGCTTCAGATCTCAAAAACGTCTACCACAGACTAAATTTTCACGCGGCAGATACGTACTGTAGAAATCCCAAGAAATTCAAATCGGTTGTCACCAACTTGTTATTAAAGTGAGTAAAGAGGTGCTCATAATCATCCCAGTCCTACGTCAAAGAGGCATTAACATTGTCAAGATTATATAAGGTTTCCCAAGATTGGGTTGTCTGTCCCGTCTGTATGTGCGGCGATGAACTGCATCGCAACATTGAGATTGTCAGAATAATCTACATACATATTGTGTAATGGCTACTATGACTAGGGGAGGTAAAGGAAATAACCTCCAGCGCTCCGGCACTGAAAATCCCCCAATTCACTTCGGAAGAACGATGCGTTAAAAAGAGACATCGCCTTAAACAACGTGCTCAACAATCTCTTAAAGAGACGATACCCAGATTAAGTGGCGCCTAAAGCGAAACAAAGCTTAAAAATTTGCTAATTTCGAAGCTGCTTGTCGTCAAAACGACCTCAGGATCAGCTTATACAGAAATTTCGCCTAAGGAAGATACTTTGTCATTTTAAATTTGACACAAATTTAAGAAGTCTTTGAACAACCTGACCCGAAGCAAACAACAACATGAAATAAAAGTAAAAAGTTCTCAGAGCTTCCTCGTTTTAAAATGCACAATCCTGAGAGTACTAAATTATTTACCATACTGTCGTTGAAATTTTCCAGTTATACAAATCCCCCATTCTAAGTCAATCTATTACTGGTAACTTTCAGCCTTTAAACAGAATATTTAAGACTTTTCAAAGTCTACACCCTCACCGGAACATTGAAGTATTTCTTGCGAACCATCTAACCGAAACCCCAACAACCACGCCGGAATTTCCATCTTCCATTTGGCCGTTCGACCTTTATGCACGCCAATATAATTGTCAGATTGTAATTTTGTGATAAAACTGCAAATTCTATACTTTGAAATTGTTTTTCACCGTTTAAATAATGGCAAGTGGAGGAGGTATTAAAAACACTGAAATCAACCCCCTCCATCCATAAATGGATCTCTAAGAGGGTGGGAAATAGCAAAAATTTCATCACAAACTCGAAGGATATCAGGAATAGTAGGAATAGCATCACCCTGCTCTCAAAGGCAATTAACTGATAAGAAATTTAAAGCGTTCATAAAAGTGTCATTTGATCGGATCATCGGCTGTAACGGGGGCGGGGGTTTGTAATTTTCATGTCTTTCTGAGGTCTGCATGGAAGGAATCGAACTCTAGCATTGCGCTTACGAGTACGAGTACTTACCCTAACCAACCGCCGACGATGGTGGAAGGAACATTTTATGGCCAACTTTGACCAAGGCAAGGATCTCATATTTCAGTTGAATTAATGTAGATTTTTTCTTCATTTTATTATTCATATATTTGACAATTTTAATGTGAAGTAAATGAAAGAACAGAGTAATAAAAGTAGAGAAAGTTGCCACGACCTCAGTGCAAAAAAACAGCAGAAAGGCACTAACGATTCCCGCAGGTGAGATTATCGACGTAATGAGACTGTGCCATCCTGTAGCCATCGCGCAATCGGATTTATGTCAATTAAAATTTATTTTCAGATGCGTATACGAGTACTCGTATCTATGTATCTGTCTGTGTTTTCAATTTTTTCCAATTGTCAGGCAGTTCACTGGAAAATTGCCCAATTTTGAAATTTCACGAGCCGGGAGATGGGTGATATTTTTTTCAAAAGAATGCTGGAAATGGTGACTTGCAGTTGGACGGTTCTGGATTTTATTGTTATTTTTATTTTTGGATTTTATTTTCATATCATTTTGTGAATTATCTTTTTTTATTCATTTTTATCCAATTCTACGAATTAACGTAACCACAATTGTGTCGATGACGGTGTTCCCGCCGATGACTATGTAGGGTGCTTGGCAGTAACCATTACTTTTATGCGGGTGTTAATATCGCAATGAACTAGATTGAGTTCCTTTTAATTGGTTGTTATTTTAATTGCCGGGGATAATGTTTTATTTTTATAGATGATGGATTTAAATTTAACTACACTTTGCTTTTGCGATAGCATGGGGCGAAGTGATTTCAACAGACAATAAAGCGAGCAAGGTTATCGATGTTCGAGCTCTTTGGGTAATGGTGCCTATATTACACTCATAACGAGTTTAAGGCCAGATGCGACAAGGTATTGTAGAATTCAGGTGTTTAAGTCCACCGAATAATTGCTTTGGGCAAATTCGCAAATTATATTATATTATATATATGAAATTATATTACCAGCGTCCGACGGTATAAAATGGTTTTACTTCAATTTGTAAGGACACGGATCCAAGGTGCCTTGGGCACAGTTTGACTATCGATACATATGCAGATACTTCTCCCGTTTCATTGACTTTTTACAATGCAGCTCACAGTACGAGAAGCGAAATCTAACATTATCGCCCTCCAAAACGTCATTCTAGGTGGTTTCGGAGTCATTCGGCAGGATCCCACTACATTCCTTTCCTGGCTAAAATTCCACAGAATATTTCTTGGACCGTGAGGGAGTCGACGGCGTGTCCATAAGACCACAGTCAGAAGGCAGTTGGCACGCAAGGTCATCATAGCTCCAGTGCGCGTTACTTTCCATTAAACGGAAGATGACTTTCAGAGTCTAGCCCAATGTATGAATATCGAGGGATGGGACATCAATCGGTATGCCTAGTGCAGAGCCAGGCGTGCTAAGAAAACCCCCATGCAGCCGATGCAGACAGTTCAATAGAGTCTGGTAAAAGAAAAAGTGACGTTTTTTCATGAGAGCTAGTTCTACTAGACAGCCGACGCATAGGAGACAATTGGTTTTATCATAGCCGTGTAGGTCCAAAAGACGGTCATCGGTTACAAACCGGATGTCTGGCCGAAAGCACCCTTAGACTACAAGAAAGCGCTTTTGATATTTTCGGCGTAATGTGTTGAATCCAAAGAAAATTGTTATCCAGGATGATACCCAAGCACCAAAAAACAAAAAACTACCACCAGTCAGCTTTATCCTTCTCGTAAAGAGAACAACGTCAGTTTTGAAAGACATGCCTGAAAGCCTATTTTAAGTACATCGATCATATCTAGGGCTGCTTATACTTTAGACTAGAAAGTCGCTAGCAATGATCAAACAGACAGTGCAGTTACATTATCTTCATATCCCTAAGCATAGAAGTATTGCGAGTACCATAATAGAGGCGGTAGGACACTGGCTTATGGACAACCGCTGTTTACCACCGCTGTCGCATCTTATCGGTCCCAGTCAACACTCACATTCAGGGATTTTTTTACTGGAATTGCTGTTACCCAAAAACCTATTGATTAGTGCAATGTTGGCGTCAGGAGCTGCCTTGTCGAAAGTATCCCCAATATCGACGAAAATGCCCCGTACGTTCTGTTTTTGTGGAGTGTGGCAGAATATTCCGCCTTGGTAAGCTTGTCCCATCTTAGATAGCGGATGTATTCATAAAGCAGTTTTGCGCAAAATAGAACTCAACCATTTCTTTATGCTCCTCAACATGAGGGAAGTCAAACTGATTGGTCTGAAGCTCTTGGCGAGCGTGTCCTATAGTTCGCCAGGATCTCAGTTTATATATCAGTGTGCCGGGTGGGAGTGAAAATTCTCTTTATCGCTGGACCCAGCTGGTCAATATCGGATTGAATCACAAATGTATGTACGGGTATATATACCATAATTGGCAGATGACTTGAAACAATCAAAGAACGCAAGAGCATCTGCGTGTCAATGCATAGTCTCCCCAAATGACAAGGCCACGGTCTTTAACGGCATCTCGTGAGAGATTTTGTCATTGCAATGTTTTAAGAATGATGTGTGCGCCAGAAAATTTGCAAAGAGTCATAACCTACGATTGGAGTATCACATATATCTCTCTGTCTTTAAACAACTAAGGAAGCATATCATTGTCATCACCATTGAGTGAACGTCCCTTTTGCACCGGGATTGCACCACAGAAAATCTGAAACCAAATCGGTTTCAGTCGGCACTCGACAACTCTACATCAATTAAAAATCGTATACGACAGCATATGATCTGTATACGTCGCATACGACAGCACGGAATTTCATCAAAAATCTGATACGGTTGTGTCGTACAAAGCTAGAAGATATGCGATTGATTGTACATTTGAAACCAGAAGTTATTAGCTCCTCCGGACGTGCACCAAATTGAAGTAAGAAATCATGCAGTTGTGTTAGTTCTGCAACCTTATTTCGCAGCAGATAGATATCATTTCTCGCTTCTAGGGTAGCGAAATTGAAGCCTTAAGGGCTATTAAAGAATACACTGGATGCGATGGTACTAAAGCAATGGGGATAAAATATACTATGTCCGTCACATGATGTTTGGAATAAGATATTTCTATTTAAATTTAGCGACATTAAGCGACACTTTAATGAATATTTTATGGATAATATACCTGGTCAATTGTCGATTCTTTTAATTGTCTATACAACCGCATATGTTCTAACCCCTAGTGCAAAAATCTTTCTGTAAAATACTAATCTTAGCAGTTTTTCGTGAGCAGGTTCACATAGTCTATAGAGAAGGTGCTTTATGATGCCAGAGGATCTCAATGTTTCCATATCTGAAGTCGAGACCTGTAGTTCATAGGATGTTGTACCGATTTGTGCTTTTAGTAAAACAGTGCATCATTCAAGGCGATTCGAAAAGAGTTTTGAAGAAAAAGTCTTAACGTGATGCCTACATCTTCGGTAAAAATTATAATATTATAAGAAGATCCTAGGCAATATTTTACATATAATAGACTCCTCAAGTGTCCCAGAGACAGCTTTAGCCAGATCTGTTGAATTTAGTTAAGGTAAATTTCAGGTTTTGACACATAAAAACCTCTCATTGGTTTCATCGATAGCTTGAGTATATGTTTATATGGAGTCGGTTGCATCTCCATGTCTGTTCAGATTGAACGGATATCTGGAGTTGCAGAACTTTTTATAGCTATTCAGCAGATGTGGATTCGTAATGCGATCATCTAATTGAGAGATAGGCGACAGTTTCAAGCCACCATCGATGTTGTTAAGACTGAGTTCAGGAATTACTTAGTCCTTGATTAGCAATTGGTGTCAGTGCAGAAAATCCTAAAATAAGTCTTAACGCTCATAGGTCTGCCTGAAATATGAGTACACTTGGCGCTGCAAGAAATCCTAGGTACTGAGAGTTTGTGTAATATAATATATATATAAAAGGTGGCGCAAAATTAATCATCCAATTTTGTTTTTGAATTACCTTTTTACTAAATAAAAAAAAATGATTTTGAGTGATGGAAATCTTTATTTGGACCTGTTAAGTGGAAAAGATGATATCCGTCAAGTGGCTGCCGCCATTGTTGATACACATTTGTGCCGATTTTTTTTGCATTTTTCATGACTTTCCGCAAGATTTCCGGTGATAAGTGTTCGCATTTCTGTCGAATATTCTCCTTAAGGGCTGCGATTGTCTGAGGCTTGTTGGCATAAACCCGTGACTTCAAGTAGACCCAAAGAAAGAAATCTAGGATGGTTAAATCGGGCGATATTGCTGGCCATGCCAAATCGCCAAAACGGAGATTACGCGACCAGGAAGGGCTTCCTTCACAATATCCATTGTGGCTCGTGTTGTGTGTGCGGTTGTACTGTATTGTTGAAACCACATGTTCACCAAGCCCCGCTCATCCAATTCCAACAGTAAGAAGTCGTTTATCATAGCCCTGTAGCGTTCGCCAGTAACACTGGCCGTAAAAAATGGCGTCCTAAAAAAAAATACGATCCAATCCCTACTCCCGCGAGAACGCCGCAGTACATAGTGGCTTTGAGTGAATGTAATGGCTCTTCCTGCATCACACGCGGAATTTCAGTGCCCCAGAAACGAAGATTTTACTTATTGACGTAACCGCTTAAGTTGAAATGCGCCTCGTCGCTCATGATGATTTTCGACACAAAATCGTCCTCTTCGTTGTTGAGATTGAGGATGGCTTTGCAGTAATTCACACGCATCTAACGGTCAGGAGGCTGATGCACTGTTTGCACTTTGTACGTGAGCATGTGAAAGTTTCTTACTAAAATTCGCTGTAGGGTCCGTCTGGTGATGCCCAATTGCGTTTCCTGTCGTCTGGTTGATGTTTCTTCGTTCTCAGCGAAAAATTATACCATCTTCCGATAGGGTGATTAATTTTGCGCCACTTTGTATATAATATATATATATATATATATATATGCTATCAATTTATCATCAACATGAGGCTGGATCGATTATTTTATTTTCATTTAATTTAAAGCATTAATTTATTAATTTAAAGCGTAAATTTAAATTTAAACAACTTTTAGCGTTGCGCAGTTAAATTCATATTAAAAACTTAGTGCAAAAATATTATCTTAAACTAAATTATTAAGAAGTAGAAAAAGAAAAAAAAATAAAAGAGAGAAGTTTGGATATAAAGATAGAGAGAGTAATTAGAAGAAGAAATAGAATCTTTTCTCTTTAATAATAAATCATACTTTCATAGGCCGATGGATCGCTAATTGCGGCGTGTAATATTTAAGTAGGTCTTTTTTAAAACTCTATCTGTCCTCACCCTTTTGATGTGTATAGAGAGTCTTTTCCAGTGCCCCACAAGATGAATAAAAAATTGACGACTGCTATTCAAAAATTTGTATCTAGGTTCTATTAATGGCTGTATTAATGGATAATGAGAGTGGATAAACTTGATTTTTGTGTTATTGGGTTACTGTGTTCCTGAGTAAATAATTTTATTTAATGCAATAACCGTTCGGTTAAGAGTGTATCCAGTGAACACTATCATACATCATACCTTTTCGTATTAAATATGTGTCTGACACGGTTGTTGAATTTGCTCAAGGACGTGGAATCTAGACTTTCAAAAATTTTGCATCCAAACAATATGATGGGCAGAATGAAAGACTTAATGAGTTTCATTTTGACTGTGACAGGCAGGTACCCCTTTGTTGCGCTCAATCCGCTAAGAACGCCATATATTTTTATTGTTGTCTTTGATGAGTTAAGGCTAAGCCAGTTTTTTTGAGATCAAACAAATATGTTATCGAGGTCTGCGATACTATCTATGTACAATAGAAGACACTGTACTTTCTTATATAATTACACATCACCCACATAGATGTGATAATCGCAGTGAATTAACCTTTTATAAATATCATTTATGAACATCGTGAACAAAAGAGGACCAAGGACAGATCCTTGGGGCATCCCCAATGTTACCGGCAGATACGAGAATTTTTCGTCAGAATGAAAGACAACTTGGTTGCGATTACTACTCGTAAGATCCGATGCCACAAGTTTTTCTTTAGCACTACACTGCTTCGAATTTTGATGCGGATCTCTCGTTGATATTGGAGGTAGTCCATATTATGACTGTAAATACCATGACTTGTTGAAAAACTGGTCTAGTGCGGTCTAACTATCATATGGGTGGTAAAAAATGGCTGATTTTACCAGCCTATTTTAAGAGTCCAGAGCTCTAGGTGTCATGTTTATCTAATGCAGCGGATATGGTTGTTCTCAAAACATTACAGATACACAGCTTTAGTTCGCTAGGAGGATCTGCTATTACAAATGCAACTAGCGATAAAGGCCTAAAGATCTAAGGTATGTTGCCAAGGTATCTGGCTTCGACCATAACTTACTACAAGATACCTAAAACAGATTTTAATAATAATATCCAAGTTCACATTCCGGAAAGGACGGAATGGAACAATAATCTACCCCTATCGAAATACCATGTATCGATCTTTACCGACGGCTCCAATAAGGAATGCGGCATTGGAGCAGATGTCTTCTCAGTGTGGAACTGAGCCTTTCAAACTCTCGTGTCTCCCAGGATGAGGTACTAGCGATTAGAGAGGCCTGCAAGATATTAGCCTCAGCTCCATTACCGTAAATAACATAGGAATCTTTATTGACAGCTAGGCTACCATCAAAGCACTTCATCCTCTAAGCTAGTAGAATAATACAAGCTAGTTATCACGCTCGGTTTAATGTCACCCTCTTCTTGGTGATTATTTATAGCTCAACCTTCGATGTTTCTCTTGTGGAGTCAGTCTGCTCCTCGATGGGACTCATTAAGTGTAGAATTCTCCAAGACTTTCTGTCTATTGCCAACAGTAGATAGAACAGTCTAGAAACTTGTATCATATCCAGACAGAAATGACCCGCTTACAATAAAAATAGGACGAATGACTTAATCAACAGAACTCGCGCCGAGGCAGCAAGAATCACAGTAATTAGCATGGATCGCTGGACAATTGGTTGACACGTTGCCAATTGCTATAGCAACTCATACGTAAAGTAAACCGTATTCCACTGTTTGATTATCAGTACCTATAACTAGGCATCGCACACTCCGCAAACCCTTTTCCAATGAGTTATCAGAGATTTCTGGCATAAATTTCTGCAAGATTATTAATTTTCTGAACTTCATAGGATAGATCTGAATACCACTCTCTTAGCAACGCGTATTTCAACCTACCTACCTAAGTCCCTAAGCCCTTCAATTTCTCAGCTTGACTAAGGTCAACTGTTTCTTCGGTTCTAAATAGAGGATATGAACAAGGAATGATTTCTTAGTTCGTAGTTGAAGTCACCTTGCTTGAGAGCCGACTCTTAACAGTGAAGAAATTCAAAGTATTATTAAAACGCGACTAGTGTTTAGGATGGGAAACAAACAGATTCTTGTTTTGTTTTTTAATTTAACACCTTTTATGTCAATTTGCGATCGAATTCGTGGGTAAAAAGCTGAGATCTTTAGATAACCGCATAAATACGAGTAGTATGTCAATTTTAAGTGTTCAAATCAAGACGAAGCGGAGAATTTTATAGACGCTAACCTTTGCGACGTCCAGGCCAGGCTGGGGTATGATGTCAAGCCCATCTTGACCCTCTTCAATGCCAAAATCGCAAACTAGTTAAGAAGTACAACCTCCCGAAAATGACAACAAATACGAGGCGTAAGTCGTCCGTGATAATGAGTAGCACCTGATTAATTCACAAAATGAACCACTTGACAACCTTCGTAATACCAAAGAGTCAATCTGGAGACCAAATCAATTACGTGCTGGTCAGTAGAAGATAGGGCTCCAATATTTTGACTATAAAGACTCTGATAACTTTTTTATTATCGTCCAATTCAAACGCTGATGGATCAAAGACAAGACATGAACCAAAATCCTAAAGTTGGATAACTTGCGTAGCCTGGGGCAAGACTTCGTTTTCTGTCTAGGCCCACAATGAGAGTAGAGTTGCGACTTGGTTTCTGGATTCGAATTTTTCACTTTCGTATCGAGTTCAGGATTCTGAATCAGCATATCCGTCATCCCCAAAATGTTCCCAGGATCTAATGAATAGCGCGCAATAGCATCAGTGCCCTGAAAACATTGGACGATGTGGGTTTTATCGGAGTATTTTTGACACGCAATTATCATACTTAGCCATTCAATGGTTGGCACTTGGCAGCATAGAGTGTTTCACCTTTAAAATTTCGTTTTCTTAATCGCTGCCTCCGCTTGGATATTACACTTTCCTAGTTAAGCTATGAGTAGATCCCACAGTTAATCTTCATAGACTTTGCACTTTGCATCATTTGAACTGCTTTAATTTCCAGTTCTTAAGTCGTTCGGATAAACCTCTGATCTTTCGCCTACTTAAAGTCGGCTGCGTCTAGATCCTAGGAATTCAAATCAAGCCTAGACAGCTAAAGATGGCTTTTGGCGATGGTGGCTCCTACGTCGGCAGTTTCAGATCTGGTCCTACAGACTTAAAAGCAGTTAACTTTCGTTCCAATATACACAATATTCGCGGGAATTTGTCTGATTTAATCAGCATGAGTACTTTACGAAATTGCCAAGCTTGTAACACTCCAGTTTAAACCAATTCAGTAGTATTTCGCTTAGCTGCTTACATCACAAATACTCCCAACTGTCGAAGTTTGTATGGAAGTACTGCGTGCGATTATGCTTTTCCTTTTCGATTGTACACACTTGTAGTCTCTCCGAACGACTCGAGCACGATGTTTTGTCACACAACGTCGGACTAGAATATTCATAAACAGCGGGTATTGTCATATTTAGGGTTTAGTTTGAAACTCTAAATGAAAGGGAATGCATGAGATACACTGTATCTAAAAGAAAAATCAGATAAGCCACTACGGGGAATGGTTACTTTCCAGATTCCCACATATTTCATCGTCACTCTCACATACATTGTTTCCAAATCAGACATTTCTCTCAGAGTCACGTCAACATCACCTGAAGTCACTCGTACATGTTTTTTGTTTTTCGTTTTCCATTTTTCACAACCCACAACAGCATACGAAAAAAACGTATAATGAAAGGGAATTTCACTGGGAAGAAGACACTCATCTGAATCCGTCTGCCCGACCTCCTTTATCCGACAATGTTGGTTAAAAAAAAAAAAATCGGAAAAGTTGACAGAAAGTCAGGAATACAAAACAAAAACAACAGAAAATGGCAAAACCATGTGGAATAACTTTCAAATGTGCAGAGTTAGCTTGTAGTCTCGTAATTAAAGACTTAACCATTTTCCGAAACAAGAAGCAGATGATCACCAGGTATATGGCTTAGGGAAATCACAGGAAAGCCAGACGAAAATCAGAGGGAAATCGTTTTCAATTTCGCGTATGCAGTGAAATATTCTATACATCTGACCGAGGTGAACTGGCTTTGGCAACCCCAACTCAGGAAGGTAATGTTCGTTTGTTAACCTGGTAATTTGGAAGTTTTCGTGACTAGGAGGAAATTATTTCCCCCTTTTTGATACAGATTAAAATTTAGGAAGGGGGGAGGGTAAGAATGAGAGATAGAGAGTTCACAATGGTGGAATGCACAGGAGCTGCAGGGTTAAATCGTTACTGCACCGTGTGTAGCGCATAAAGTGAAATCCAACATGTGACTGCTAAGATAGGAAAACATTTTTAAATAAATTGGTACGCAGTTTTCATTTTCTCGAAAAGTATTATATCTCTAGTAGATGTGGTTACCTGTGTCATTGTATTGTTGTATAATACATGGTTGATGTAGATTTTCATGTCTTCGAATAAAGTCTGTAGAGAGATGCATTTCAAAAGCGCATCTTGCTTCGATGTGCCCCAGGGAGGGTACAAGTAAGCTGCTTAAATAGACTACCAGGTATATGATGATAATGATGATGAAATTGTTTTAAAAAATGTCTTCTTAGTATTGGGATGAAAAATTATGTTTTGAAAATAATCAAAAACGAGCTCTTACGAAAGCAATCCTTTTATCAAAGAGATCTTCTCACATATCGATGAGCAAGAGTTCCTTCAAAGAAGAAAAGCTGCCAAATGAAATACTAACCCGAAGTCAATACGATTCGACTGATATAATGGGCTTTTTCATTGATGTATGAAGGATTATGCGACTAGAAATGTTCATCACAATGTTAACCTCCATTAACTGGATATTGAGGGTAACTGTAGGCGCTAGGCGGTAACAATATGAAAATGCCTTGTGCTGTTACTATGACTATACACCAATTTTGCTCATGCCATCTTCTCGAGGTAGCCTGGTACTGGCCTCGTCAAGCCTATTTGACTTGTCGAGCTTATAAGCGCGATTGTTGAGCTGGGAAAAACAGCAACATCTATATGTCCTGTTCGAAATGACAAAACCTCAGAAGGTGGACCTCCTGTTTGGGAGATTGCGCAGAGGATTGACTTACCAGCCACGTTTAAACCCTAATGAAGCGCAGAAGCCAATAGCCTCGGATTAGTACAGATTAACTGTTGATGACCCCCCCAAAACTGAAAAAGAGCAACATTGTTGTGATTCGCAAATGAACTATATTGCAGCTGCGCTACATGGTTTTTCTTTAAGAGCTATTTTGGATCACTCCATCGACTATTTCAGGGTCTATATCACCAAAACCGCACTAAATATTGATTTCCAAGGCACGCAAGTAATGCAAATTCCGGCCCCGTTTTTAACAAATACGAGTAAAGACCAATGATGACACCAACGTGAAGACAATACCGCATAGTGCAGTTTAGGTGATATAATTGAGTCTCATATGTCCATTCTGAACTTGCCTCATTCTGAAAAGGATACTTTGCTTGCTGGCAACGCCATTGAGCTAAAAGTGAGCTTCAAATTTTGTCGTTAAAAATGCAGGTCGACTCGTAGTTGTTCTTCCTATCAAAACTATCCACTTAGTGGACAAGCCAAATCGTTTCAGGATACCATCACTTTCTCAGTTGATCGATTGTGAGGACCAAATAATCTTCTATACTTTTCGCAAATTAAAGACCGATTTTCGAAGACTGAATTCTACGGAAATGGGTTCATAATGATTTACCAAGCAATACTCAATATGAGTGTCAAACAACTGTCTAAAATGGCAGAATGCTTTGAAAGTTATCCTTATTGGAAGATAATTCACTAAGAAAAAACTTTAAAAGGCAGATGTGGCTGCCAGAAACTGGTGTGGATTTAAGTGGGGAGAGGAGTATGAAAAAGAACATTAGCAATTTCTGTCTCGGTGCTGATTTGTTACAAGTGGCAAACTAATTCAAGAAACCTTAATTTATCGTTGCGAATTCTAACGCATTGTGGCAATCTGCATCGAGGCTAGCAGCATGAACGCCTGAGTGCTCACGAACTCCTCAAAACAAACAGTATTCCAAGCACGAGATACTCGTGCAGATAAAATCATCCAAAATAGGAAAAGAAGACATCATCATTTCATTTATTTATTTATTTAACATTATATCTTACAACAACAAAAAAATGTAACAATCTTATAAGAATATTTGTAAGTCTTCGCACATTAACATTTTACAGCTAATAAATTGAGGGCAATTGATTACTTGGTATAAAAAAAAAACTGAGAGAAGTAAAAGATCTCATCTCGATGCTTTATGATAAAAACATATATATGTAGCTATATTGTTGACAGCGACTTTAAATTTATTGAGGATATTGTAGTCGAGTTTTGCAGAAAATTTCACATTCATATAACATAGTAAAATGGGAAAGTTTGAGTTTTTGCCAAAATAAGTGTGACTTTCATAGGAAGAGATATTGTGCGACCCATACAGTACGAAATCCACCATAAACCCTGCCTATAAGATTGGTAATACGAGTATGTGTGTCCCAGATAAGTGTGGAATTAAAAGTCACACCAAGGCTTTTAACGCAGGCAGCCCACACTATTGGAATGAACAGGTTGAAAGCGTGAGGCTTCAATAACTCTTCGACGAATGGCAAGTGCCGTACACTTGCCAGCGTTAGGTCTAACGTAGTGCTTTATTGAACAGCTATAAACACGGGCAAGATCTACGTATAAAAGTTCAATTGCATGGTTCGTCTGATTAGAAGTTGCACATCGTCTGCGACTCTGCGTGTACTTTGCTTACTTTACAGTGCTTTATAACGTACATAAAGAAAAGAGTAGGTCTGAGAATAGATCTGTGTGGTAAGCCACTTTATACATTAAGGAATTTGAAGAAATTCTTGCTAACACACACAAGGTAAAACAGCTTTCAAGTTTACCGCAGAGAATATCATGATTTACTCTATCGAAAGACTTTGAAAAATCAGGAAGATCTACTACAGTTCTTATTGGGTCGGAAAACAGATTGATGCTTACATAGAATATCCTTGCTATTGAGGTACTAGTGCATGTGTTTTTGTGCTAATTTATCAAAGGCTCTGCATAGGTCTGCATAAGACCGAACATAAGGTAGCAAAAGTTTTAAAAATCTTGGATTAAGGCCAACGAGGCTAGTAGAGTTGGACTTAGCCGTGAGAATGGCTTCCACAACATCAAAGACACTTTCGATGTTGGTTGATGGCGGAAACTGGAGGGCACCCATATTCAGAGATGGCTTTTCTTTCTGATTTTTAATACAACATTCCGCGTAAGAGGCGATATTCTTTTCATCGACTTTAAACGTTTTCCACATACGATAAACAATATCTCCATATTTCCATAAGTTTCAGGATATTAGGAGCTAGGTATTGAGGGGTCTGTAAGGAACGAGTTATTTAGTTATTTCTTTCAGAGGAATGTGACTTTCATATAGGCACACTACCTGTTGTTGAAGGAAAATAAAGTGATCATCTACAGAACCCATGAAATAAATGATGTGAATGATAAACGATTAATATCGCAAAGCAGTTCGTTGTTATCTATATTACAGAAGACCCTACTGTAGGCAAAGCCTACACGACACCAAGTCTGAAAATAGACTTTGTTACGGCGAAGAATGTCACTACATCTAGGGCTCGAAATGTATCATGTTGCAATCGATGCAAGGATGTTTGAATATTCCGAGAGGCAAATGTAGACTCGTCCAGCCAAAGATATCTCAGACACTATTAAAATGGAGGAATACAATGATATATTAAAATTCAAAATGAGACCAAAGAAATTAAATTGTCGCAATTAGCGCTAAAGGTAGGGAAAAAACATAGAATCCTTGGGAATTATTGAGCTATACAAGATGAAAGCCAACATTTTTCGTTCAGACCCAAACGAAATAAATATAGCACAATTCAATGGGGACATCATCCATTTGGAAACGCGTAACTGGAGGCAGTTGGCCAAAAGCCGCCATAACTGAAGAATTTTTTTGGTTGAGATTCGGGTCCACCGCTGAAGTGCTGCGTTTGTGTCTCTGACTGGCTTAAAATCTGAGTAAGTAAGGGAGATATCATAAATATGTTATGAGATCAGTTCTGGGTTTAAAAGGTTCAGACTTGGATTCTAAAAACCCGAACTTCATTGCTAAAAGCTGTAGCCAATACTCATACAGATAGGTTTTTCAACTAATATTCGAAGGGTTATGCGTTCAGGTCTATCTGATATCACAAAGGTGTGCTGTAAGGCAGTAAGCAAAGGTATCATTATAAACATGTTGTATAAAAACCCACATACCAGCTATTTGCTGCTGTGAATATTATTTTCACTGCAAACCTGGCATATTCATACTGATCCACTGACGAACAGTAAGAATAGCTTTTATACAATATATCGCACAAAAAGGCTGCACGCTCATCAAGAGTTCCAAACTAATAAGTCTGATCTTCTTTATGATGAAGACTGTCGACAGAATGAATAACTATCGGAGTCGCTTGAACGTCTTCGTAGAATGGACCACACTGACCTGACCACATCAGGCTGCTGCAATGGCAGGAAATTGCAAGAAACGTTACTTATGTTGGGAGAACTACGGGAGTAACTTCATATTGGCAGATGAATAGCAGAGACACCGCCTGATATGGTCTGAATTTCGACTTTACTACAAAACAACCAAAGGCACTCCAACCTAGAGTATACTTGTCTCCGAAGGCTGACTTCTCTAGTAATTGTTTAAATTTCTTAATGAATTTAAGATCACTTAACAAAGACTTGGTTATGTTCTCAGTGGTCACAGTACTTTTCAGAAATATACACTTCCTTATCTCACAAAGAACTTAACAGAAATGGCACTCGGATTCGGGGAATAAGTCTATTTCATGTAAGCGATATCTTAAGTCACATTGCCCGCCGGGGAAGTTAGAAGGATACATCGATTGATACGAGAAGTTATTGCAATATGTTATGATTTTCTGCTCTTCCCTAAATTTATGGCCCTAAACTAGGATTGAAGCAGTACGCTTTCAGCGCTTCTAGAGTACATATATGTGTATATTTATAGGAGTAGTATCTGTTATCGCTGGATCTGGGTTGACGTTAGCTTAAGTTTTCCTAACAAAGAGCAATACAATATTTAAGGTTGACGTCCACCAGAAAGGAATACGTGTCATATCTTATATCGGTTTTGCGGCCATCCGTGAAGACTCTACTGCATTCCTCCCCTGGTTGAGACACTGTCCGAATCCATTCCTTGACATAGAGAAATTAGATTTGGTATTTTTTTCGCAACAGGAGTTCTGGTTTCATTGCCTCAGATGATTCTTATCATAGCCGTGTAGATCCAAAGAATCCTTTTCGGTGACATGGGGCTATCTTGAGAAACCTCATTTACACTGCTAGAAGGCTGACAAAGTCTTGGAGGATTTTGACGTAATGGGTTTAATCCAGGATGACATCCAAATACTAAGGTTGGAGAAACGGATGGTGATACCTTTAATGACTAAATGAGTCAGACCTGACCTCCGTCTCTTGAAGAGAATAACCTCAGTTTTGAGAGGATTGACTGGAAGCCCATTTCTAGTGCACCAATCGTTGATCACGCCTATGACTGCCGGTGTTCCAGATCAGACAGTCGCTAGACTAATCCAACAGAGAATACAGCTATATCATCTGCATATGCATGAGTAAACAATGAGTGCCCTAAGCAGTGAATCGACCAACATGCACCATAGCAGTGGAGACAGGATGATCCAGTTTACCTCCGCCATTACGTGTTGGCAGTAGGCAGCATCTGCAATCAGTGTCCTATTAGCTAGCGTTGCTACTATTCGCAAAACTAGTGATTCATCTACGTAGTGTTGTTTGGCCAAGTTGCACATATCATCAAAAGTTGCGTTGCGCATCCTCAATGTTGATGAAAGTGGACAGTGCGCAATCTAGTCATATTTTCCCATTTTCGGTCTACAGACTGTTCTCTGTATAAGTATTATAAGTTTTCTAGTTTCTTTACATAGCCGCTGCAGATATGCCTGTCACCATTAAGCGGGCGATTGCGATTAGCACGATGGCTTACTGGTTGGATATGTCAGTTAAAAATACTTGGTGAGGGTATCATTCAGGTTCTGAACAGCTTCCTTTAGCTTTCATTTTGTTCTGAATTTAGGGCCTTGTCGATGTTAAAGGGTGTCCAGCAGGTTTTCGGTGAATTCCTCTTCCGATAAACCTAAGATCTGGTACTTAAACCTGCCGTAGAAATAGCCAGTCGGTAATCTCCTTAGCGTACCTACTGTATAGCGTTAAGCGGATTACTGACTGGGGGCAAACTACACTCCACACACATTGTTCCTGTTTGGATATTATGTGAGGAAGACCTAAGGGGCAGAGTAAGTATCGGTCAGGGTTTAGTTCGTTCTTTCATCACAAGTCATAAGCGCCCTCGCTGTGATAAGACGCAGAATTTGGCAATGGCTATCTATAAGACAAGAGTTGTGAATGCGATGACATTATAGCTTTCTCAGCTCCAGCAAGTCATGACATAACGCAATGAGCATTAGCTTACTTTCTGTTCAAGTAATTCATTTATCTGAACGTGCGTTAAGTACACCTGGTGAATTTTTATATTTATTTTCTCTTTGTTATTTCGAATCTAAAAGTCAAATGTGAAAGTCTTATCGGATGAATGTAATTCAACTCCAAAGACATGAACATCAACGCACATATGACAACGTTGCACAATGAAAAGCAACAAAGGTTGCCAACTGTGTTTAACCCAATCATATCTTCCTATTTTATTGCTTTTCTCTGTAAAAGGATGAGTATCCCTGTAGCTTCTCCATATATATGAATATGTGAGCCAAAGAATACAGTGGAAACAGGGGAAACAGTTTTATATTACAAATTGAATTAGCACCCGCACCTCCGCAGTGGTAGAGAAATATGGCACTTTCATAGCTACCATCGAGAGAAAGGTGCCACAGATCACCAATTTAATTTCACCTCCATTTTTCTTCGCTTAGCCGCAACTGTCATGCTATGCGAGCTGTGGATGGTAACCACACTGTCTTATGGGCTAAAAGCCCATCACCACCCTCTTCTAATACCACAAAATGACATATGGCGAGATAATATCATTCCCCGTCCTCTTATACTCTCCATCGTTGTGTGTGGTGGTCCTCTATCGTGCAACTCTATACAGACTCCCACAATGTGTATCTGACATATTAGACCGCACTACTCGTAAATGTATCTGATTTCTTGGTTTGCAATTATTTTGAAGAGTGCAGAGACTCGAGACGACGACTTCTTCTTAGAATCCAATGTCACTCTCGAATTACAATACTGAGCTGCAACGGCAGGACGTGGACCCCGAATACTTTGTACCATCTTGGCTGCTGATGTAGTCTTACATATGTTGAACCGGATTACTTTCCGCTCTAAAAGATATCAAATCTAAGAGACGTCTTCAGATTGAATCGCTGCCGTCATGCCGTTTCTTTTCCTATGCCAGGGGTAATGTCTGAGTTCTGACCGTCAGAAACTCTCAACCTTGCACAGTCTAAGAGGCATTAAGTGCACATAATGAAAATTGTTATCATTGCTGGACACACATATATACCGAGAGAGTGACCCCTACTTGGCTTTGCCTAATTAAGTATTTTACTTCGCATAAATGTTGAGGGCAAAAGAAAGAAAAGATACAAAACGAAAATAAAATCAAAGAAAAAGATAACTTACCCCCACACGCCTGGGAAATACGACTAAAAACGCTCCAAAATGACTGTGATGATGGCGACGACAACGGCTGGAACGTTAACAGCGCTGGCGATGACATGAACTCACTTGAAGGAAGTTCTTCACCACGAGAGAGCTCTAATTGGTTGCAATTGTATCTATAATGAGAAAATGAAACAATAACGGATATTATTTCCAATGCTTTGTTATCATTATTGCAAGTGCACTTGAAAGCAAGTGGTGAGGAAGGTACCGACCAATGGCAGACAGATTAAATTGACTATTCGGAGGAAAAAAAAGTTAATTATTAGATCCCAGTGCGGCGTAGAATTAATTTTGAAATATTTTCCGAATTTTTTCAAATTAATTCCGTAGATGCCTTTGTCATGTCTACTCAGTTTCTTGGACGGATAAATCAAAGGTATCCGGAATTGGCTGCAGAAAGTACGTTCGCTTTGACTTTGCATACTGAAATTGAACTTTTCTACGTCATATCTTGAATCCGTTAGTCTTGTAAATAAAGCACCCATTCAGCAACATTTTATTCAGCAAGGCTCTGCGAAGTACGAGTATATCAATTCGATACTGGCTCTTCTCTCTGGAAAATTAGTTGGAAACAGGAAATGCTTCGTTCTAAACAGCATGTTCCACACGACGTCAGGCCTAAAGTATAAGCAATTGTGGGTTTGCCAAGTTGCAATGTGGATTTCAATCGCCCTATATCAGTAAGTAAGAAACCGTCATAAGTAACTACCTATATTATGTGTCGTTGCCTTGCAGCTGCCATACAGGAAGAGTTGACCGAAGACCTAAAGATCTCAAGGTTCGAAGGATGAGAATTTGAAGTAAATGCATAGCAAGTAAAGAGTTCGGCAGAGTATATCGGAAGGCAAGCTTGAGGGTAAACTGATGGACATACATAGCAAGGCGAATGTAATGATTAAAGGTTTGAAGGAGCGGGATGTTACTGGCAGTTTCTTTGGAGCACTGGTTATAGAAATATAGAAAGAGCACGGCAAGGCAATAGACATTCCGTATTTTTGACAATATTTGCGTCACTTATCAATTTTGTCGTACGATTGTGAATTATATCGAACAAGTACAGAGAAACCTGACTAGATGTGGGCATTACATAGGGTTTTTCAATAGGGATGCTCGAAATTTCTTAGGTTATAATGGTCGTGTTGTTAAAGCAACAGCTTTGAAATTTGTTGTGAACTATCCAGTAGTGTATGGCAAATCACCATGGGAGGTTATATCGTTTAACAACGTCTGAAAATCATCAAATCTTTTTTCCAAAATCAGTTTGAAGATGACCAAAATTTCGCCAAAAAACAATCATCTTTAGCGGCGAAGCCCCTTTTTGGATGAATTGATATGTGAACAAGGAAAACTGCCAGATTTGGGATGATATTAATCCACACGAGATACACCAACACAAAATGCATCCCGAGAAAGTCACTGTTTGGTGAGGATTTTTGTCTTGTGGAATATTGATCCGTACTTCTTCCAAAACGAAACTGGCATTGTCATAGTCGTCAACGGCAAGCACTACAAAACGATTATTAGCAACTTCTTGTGGCCTAAACTTGATGATATGGATTCCGACAGCATGTGGTTCCAATTGAGAGCATGGTTATTTCGCGCGGCGGCGACGTTAACTGACGTTAATTTGCCATTCATGGATAATGGCTGATTGTGTAAATTTTCCATTAGCAACAGTAGACAGCATTCAGTTTTGGAAGCATTAAGTTCCACAAATTAGTTGTGCTGTAAAAATTGGAATTTGATGAGTTTAACATACGACCCCGTTCCTCTTCTATGGCAGAAGGGTAGTGTTGTGTAAGTAGCATAACCAAATAATAACGATATGGTTATGGAACTTAACTTCTAAGACAGACTTTATGCAACAGGCAGGGTCGTCAGTCTAGGAACATATAGGAAGAGCAGGGAGTACTGACGTCGTCTAAACAAAATACTGAATAAGAGAGCGATCGTTGATGAAAATTAAAAGAAAATAGAGCCCTGGAGCACACCAGATTTACTGAGTGAATCTAAAATTTGAAACTATCCCAGACAACTTGATCCCAAATGCACGCCTTATCGACAAAAGTGCCTGATGCTAAACTCCGTCAAATACCTTAGAAATATCAAGTTTGCAACTGTCTTGCTTTCGCGAGATTGTAGACTTGTTGCTACGGAAACCGTACTGCCGATCATTGAGAAATTCCGTGTATTGATATATTTCATGACCTGAAGTAAGTGAACAGACGTTGTTTTTCATCTTCTCGGAGAGGTCCCTTGGAGCAATGTTGATTCAAAAGCTTCGCTATATTTTTGTCAGCTTGATAGAAAAAGCGGAGACATACCTTATAGTCCAGCACCTTTGTGTATATTGAGATCTTTAAATATTTTCACTACTACACGAAAATTGGATTCGTCGCCAAGAAACTTCGACGCGCTCAAGTTTATGTCGAAACATGACACAACCTGGCAGCGTTGAGCTGGCGGCGAACAACGATGTACTTATCAGGGTGAGAAGTTAAATCAATTCCAGGGTGTTGGTGTCATAACTGCCAACGTAAGTTATTCTCTCATTTACACACCGTCCTTCGGTTGCTGTCTGTCCAGAATGTCGTAGCCACCCAGAATTGTGTACATTAAAATCGGCCGTGATAACGACTTCAGTATGAGGATGCAGGAATACAATTCTTTATATGGAGTTAGAAACCTCTTCAAACTCGTTAAAAGTCAATTTGCTATTGAGTTTTGGACGTCCGTAAAGAAAGGATGGAATAAAATATGTTAGAAACCACGTGAACTTGAATTCCGGATTAGTAAGCTGTATCACTAGGTAAGTAAATTACGAGACCGCATTAATAGTAGAATAATGACACTAGGCAGTATCTAGGTAATTTCAAATCCACTGATCCGAAAGATGCGGGTGATGATATACATGTGATTACTTTTAACTCCGCGTATATTGATTTTAATTACTCTGAATTTTCTGAGTCATTATAATAAACAAACACAAAAAATATAAACACCTGCCATGTTCACACAACTCCTGCGACTACTTCTATAAGGTATTAGTTAGACTAAACTGGAAAGGTAGAGAAAATGGTGAAAATATTCAACCTGGTATGCTCAAACTAAAGTAGCCAAAAAATCGGTCAGATTGGACAGAATAGTGCTGCTTCTAAAATTTTCTTCGAAGAGCTGAGAAAATTGTACGTGAAAAAATCTACTATCTAAGTGAACACAGTCACACCGTTCGTGGAAACAGTGTTCTAGAACAGCTTTAAGAAATATTGTATATAGACAGAATTCAATCCAAATCGAATGTTCCCAAGGAGGCCGAGAGAAGGATGGTTTTTGACATGGCTTTCATCCTGCACGGTGCCTACAGGAAAACAGATGGAAAGAAACTTAAATCAAACTAGAGAAGTTCATAAAACGAGCTGCGATCTGACGACACTCTGAATTACGTAGAATGCATTACAGTGACTAATATTAGAAGCAAAACTAAGAAGAGACATAGAGTCTCAGAATAATTTTCAACTTTCATGTAAAAGGTCTTCTTGTTGAATACAAAACTTTACCTAATATTCACATATGTGGGTGGGCAACCAATGCATCTATATTATTTATCGAGATTTCATGCAATTCCACGTCGAGTGGTTTGAAAAACCGAAATCTTATATTATTGTACTGGAATCACTGATATCACTGATAATAATTCAATTTCCAGTAGATTTTTCCCTGATGAATGGAAAGTCTCTACCATAGAGCCTCTTTACAAATCTGGCAAAAAAAATTTAATTTCAAACTATTGGCCGATTACCAAACTTCCAATTATTCCTAAAATTCTGGATAAACTTGTGAAAGACAAACTAGTTTTTACAGTGAAACAGTATATAAATATCCACCAACATGGTTTTTGGAAAGGCAGATCAACAGTTTCAAATTTAGTTGAATTTACTAATTTTTATGTCAATGCATTAGAGAACCATAAACAAGTGCATGTAGTTTATACAGATTTTGTTAAAGGTTTCAGCAGGGTGAACTTGAAGATTCTTCTAAAAAAACTTGAAGCATATGGATTTTGTGGTCCATTACTTCAATGGTTTGCATCTTATTTGCTTGGTAGGAGACAATATGTTGTAATAGGTAACTATGTTTCTAAGGAAAATTAGAATTATTTTTGCTTTTTATTAACGACCTTCCTAACTTTTTAAAGCACTGCCATTGCCTATGCTGATGACATTAAAATTTTTGCAAAAATATCAACTCTAAATGACAGTTTATTGCTTCAAAAAGATTTTGATTATTTTACTGAGTGGTGTACTCTGAATGATCTGATGCTAAATATTGACAAGTGTGCCTGTATGAGCTACAATTGGAGTTTTCATCACATTTTCCCTAATTATTCTTTAAACAACTCTCGGATAAAAGTACTCGTAGTAGACGATTTTAAAGATTTAGGTGTAATATTTGATAGTAAATTAATGTTTAACTTACATGTTAATTTTGTTGTTACAAAAGCATTTTCTCTTCTAGGATTTGTTAAAAGAAACTCCATAGATTTTAGAGATCCTTATACCCTTAAAGCTCTGTATTGTAGTATTGTTCGTCCTATAGTGGAGTATGCATGTATTGTCTGGTGTCCTACCTCCCTTACATACATAAAAAGAATCGAAATTGTTCAAAAGAAATTTTTAAAATTCGCCTTACGCCACCTATTTTGTTATAATAATATTCAATCTCATCCTTCTTATCTTTCTAAATGTCTGCTACTTGGTATGCAAACTCTCGAAATGAGAAGAAAAATGTACAACGTAATGTTTATTCGTGATATTTTATGTGATACTATTGATAGTGAGAATTTGCTTAAATGTTTGAATCTTTATGTTTCATCTAGAGTTTTGAGGTCAAGACCATTGTTGTTTGAGAGTCGTCATATTACGCTTTATGGCCAACGTGATCTTATTTCTTTGTCAAGTAAAATATTCAATTTTTATTACTCCAAATTAGATATATCTTTGCCCAGAAATGTTTTTAAAAACACACTATTCTTTGTTTTTTGCCAATGAATTTTTATTATATTTTATATTATATTACATTTTATTTTTATATTTCTATTATTTTAATGAATTCGAAATCTGTAGATTGTGAAAATCGTAGATTGAATAAATAAATAAATAAATAAATCACCTAAATGTGCACGTTTTACCATGGTAATGATGAGAATATTTTCCGGGCAATACCAACGTCAGATGCAACCATCTCATGAGCTTCACACTGTCGTCCAGCCGGATCATCAAACAATGTTGATTCCCTGTCATTTTTAGTTTCGAAAGAGAGGCGCAGGTATTACCTCTATTTTAGAGGTGCACCGAGGAGATAATTATTTTAAAAGTGTCTCTATCAGGCAATGGATGTAAACAAGTGTGCACTTAAGAACGACCTTAAGAAATCCCCGTCAAACTGAGAGCACAACAGAAGGCAGAAGATGTTGTTCAATAGCTGAAAACAGCCGTTACCTGATAGTTTAAGCCAACATATTCTGTAGTTAATATCTCCTACAGAATTAAAACCAGCAAATTCTTGCAAAGATCACATGAAACTTATTTTAAAAAAGTTTGGAGTATTCATACATGGAAAAGTAAAACTAATTTGGACCTCAAAGAGTGCTTTCAAAAAAACTTTCCGAAGAGACTGAAAACGCGCGGTGAAGCCACCAAATTAATCAAAGTCAAAGCCAAAGTTAAAAAACTCAGAAAATCTGTCATGTGGCAGCTACGCGCAGTGGTTTCCAGGCAGAAAAAACCCCGAATATGAAATAAATTGCATATATGCAAAGAAAATACACTTCATGTTTCTTTTCTTCAAATCACTTGAGTCCAGAGTACAATGGCTTTTTCCAAGATTTCCGAAATTTAAAGGTTTTTAGTAACAGTTTTGTTACGCTTAATTCCTTTACTTATGTTTAAAAAAGAAAAACTTAATTTAATTAATCAAATCAGTTTATCAAACTTGTCTATCAATATAGAAACAAAGGCTTTTAGCTTGAGCTAGCTTCGAAGCGAGTCTTTCATGCTTGTTTTTGTTTCATAAAAAAAACGCTAAACATTGCTCCACGCTGGCTCTGGTCATTACTAAACGAGTATTACTTACGTCAAAATTAAGTGACACTTTCGATCACTTTGCCCGCAAGAAGCTTTTAAGTGTAACAGTGCGTGTTCCACAAATACCGCTGGAAATGAACTACTACAACTACAACTACCATTTTGGTAAAATTTGCTCTTTAACTTATTATATAGGGGGACTAATGAAAAAATGAATTATTGAAAAATATTATCATTTGTAAATACGCAACGCAAATTCGTCGTGAGGTCGGCCGTCATCATGTCTTCACTTCAGTGTGCAGGCAACTCGTAGAACCGTGGAAAAGTTTGAGTGTGAACACACTCTTTTGGATGTTAAGCCAATGGTGCGAAATGAAGAAAACATAGCCGCTATAGCGGCCAGTATCGAACAAGACCAGAAATGCCGATTCGGTGCCGATCAACTGAATTGGGCAGAGACTTATTTTGCGGTTGGATTTGGGCCTACATCCGTATAACATTGTGCTGATGCATTAAATGAAGATGGATGACCATAGGCAACGCCGTGAGTTTTCTAATTGAGAGCTGGAGATGTTGGCCGAATATCCGGATTTTGGCCAAAAAATCATCTTCACGGACTAGGCTCATTGCTAGGCAAAACTGCCGTTATTGGGGTGAACGCAATCGACAAGGGTTCGGCACAAGCATGAACACATTCACAAAGATTGACTGTTTGATGCGATTTATGGCAAAGCGGCGTTATCAGACCTTAGGTCTTTCGATTGAGGAAGGAGATACCTTTACCGTCAATGGTCTCAGGTATAGGGGCGAAGTTAACCGGTATTCTGTGGGCAAAGCTCGACAACATCGATATATCTCAGCTGTGCTCCTAACAAGACGGCGCTAAATGTTATACCAGAGACGAAATGCGCGAAGTTGTGAAGGAGAAATTTGGCGACTGGGTCATCTCACGATAAGCGTTCATCAATTGGCCGCCGTGATAATGCGGTTGGACCTCAGTCGATTATTTTCTCTGGGGCTACGTCAAGTCCTTAGTCTACGCTAACAAGTCAACCACTTTGGACGAGCTCGAGGCCAACATTCGACACTCTATTGCCGGAATAACGTCGCACATATTGGACTGGGTCATCAAAAATTGGACCGACCAGTGAAGCCGAGGCGGCCATTTGAATGATCTTGTATTCCACACATAATAGCACGAACGTACTCGTACCTTCAAAATAAAGGCACAATCAATTTTATATCTCACACCGTTGTTGTTTTATATCAATTTTTTCCCTATCCTATAGATTAACAAAGCCATCCTTGCAGTTGCAATACAATACATTTGAACTTTTGCTTTGTAACATTTAACATAAGAATTGTTAATATGAGTAATTTTGTTATAGAATATAAAGTGCTGTGCGATTTACTTTTCAGAGGGGGTATTAAATTACTTTTAGACTTTTTGCAAAAAAGACACCAACATTGGAAACCACATTAAATTGCATAAGTTGTTAGCAGTTAGGAAGGGATTCCTGCCGCATTTCAAAAAATGATATGCTAAAAGTCAACTCGTAACAAAAAAGCGAAAGTTTTCTCTAAAATATAAAGAATGTCTTAATGGAAAGTTCTTTGTTAGTTTTAAACAGGATGATGTTGACTGTCGCTTAAATGAATCAGATACGGGTGCAAGTGGAAGACCGAATGAAGTGTTTGAGGCTGCTGTTCGGGTAAAAAGATACAAGAGTACTGTCATCAGCAAAGGAATATATTGGATTAGAAGTAACAGACAAGAGATGGATATCCACTTATACGCTGACGATGCACAGATCTATATTTCCCGACCAATTGGACTCATTGAGGACCTAGTCGTCAGATTGAATGAAGACCTCTCCAAAATTTATGACTGGTCTATTTGTAATGGACTTCATCTCAACCCTATGAAATCACAACTGATTTTGATATCCAAACAACACTTCGACACGGATGGAATACCACCAGTATTCCTGAATGACAGACAACTCAATTTTGTTGACATGGTTACTAATTTGGTTTACAAATTAAATAGATCGCTTTCCGCCGTTGAGCACATAAATTATGTTATCGGGCGAATCTACGCTGGACTGCGTAAACTCTGGCCCTCTTCTAACCTTATGGCTATCGGCACAAAGCTCAGACTTGTGAAAGCGCTATTTCTGCCTATAATTGACTACGCTGCTGTTGTCTATAGCAAGCTTGATTCCCTTTCGCAACATAAGTTACTCGTAGCCTTCAATGATATGATAAGGTACGTCTACGGACTTCCCCGATACAACCACGCCTTACACTACCATCTCTGTTCTAGGTTGTTCCCTCAAACAATTTGTCTAGCTAAGATGTTGTGTGTTCATGCACAAAATTATTAAAAATAAATCTCCTACTTATCTATTTGACAAGATACGATTTTCTCAATCTACCAGAACACTTAATCTTATAATACCTGCATATAATTATTTAAACTCCTCGCGCCTCTTCTTTATCTATGTTACCAGGCTTTGGAACACACTTCCTTTAACGGCTAAGCAAGCACATGGGAGTCACATTATTCAAGAATGCAGCACTGGAACACCTTAAGCAACATCAATAAAAACTACTTCTACTTCTTCTTTCCTATTTTTCTTTTTTTTCTTTTTTTTTCCTTATCTTTACCTTTTCTATTAATATCTTTTACGCCTACCCCCTTTTGTTACTCCTCCCATGATAACGGATTGCATTTATTATATTATTAATTTTTATTATTTAATTCAGAATGCGATTGTAATTTATTTTAAATTAAAACATTAAAACAACTTACCCTTTACAAATTCAAATGTAATTTATGTATTATAAAAGACGATGTATGTCTTATTTATACTGTTCCAATCAAATTGAAAATAAATTGAATTGAAATTGAAAAAAGAGATCGTTGATGAAAATTAAAAAGATTGTCGGAGACAGAATAGAGCCCTGGGGCATACCAGCATTTATTTTGTGAATGTCAGACTTGAAAACACCCAAGAAAACTTGAATTGAACGTAATTCTAATCCATTGAAGAAATGCGTGCTGAATGTACCCCCTGAAGTCAAGATCGTACTTTGGAAACTTTTGAAACCATCAAGGACCAGTACTTTACAATTAGTTCTATTATAGTCAGGTGGATCCAGAGAAACTTCCTCAGCGACTAGACACATCATGTTGTGAAAAGCTGCCTTACACTTGCAGAAAGTTGATGGTGCCTAGAAAGCTGTCGATGCGACATGTTTAGTCCAAGGAAATTTGTTGTCAAGAACAGCACACAAAGTCTAAACTTCGTTCGGTTAACGGATGGTTAAAAGTTCAGCACGAGATATGCAGGGATCCAATTCTAATGAATGACTTCCTATTAAAATATAAGATTGACAACACTCCACTAAAGGTACAAGAACTAGGTTTGCGATCGGCATGAGACTGCGCCGTCTTGTCTCTCGGTTAATACCTGTGAATGGACGGCTTGTCACCATTTGTACCACGAATCATTTGAACATATGCTTTAATTGTGCCCAACTCCAATGGATGAAAAAGAACTAACTGGCCAAGAATGCATTTCATTCTATTTTCTCTTAAACATACGAGCGAGGTCGCCATCACGATCTTTTACTCATGCGAAGCGCTTTTAAAATAATATATGTTTGTCTTTTGACCAACGATCAATCAGTCAATCCACGATCAATCCTCTAAAAAAATAATGTTTATGATCAACGTTGCAAAAAGGTTTCAATATCTAGATATGTACAAACCAACCACATCGAGATGGTAAAATCGATTCGGATAGCTATAGCTTGTTACAACTAAAGTCCGCAGAGAATGGAACTCAATAGCGAAAAAATTCAGCTTTGAATATGTAGCTGCTAACAAAACGGATATCCTAATCCTTCGCTGTTTACTCGTAGTTCTCACTCCAAAGCTTCCTTAAACTCGACGAAAAGAGTATATGTGAGCAGTGGACATATATTTTCAACCTATGTGCACTAACGAAAAGTTGATTGTTTTCTAACGTGGACAACGGAGCATAGAGAATCATCCTCCTGCCAGATGTGATCCAAACTACTAAGAAGCGATACGAGAGAAGAGGAGGAAAATTCATTCACCATTCCTGTAAATACCAAAACGATTATTTTATAAAAGAAGTCGAGATACTGACACTATAGAAAGGGAACTTCTCGAAACTGCTGAACAGTGATCAACAAAACGATCCAGCTGATGAAAAGAAATATCTAATCAACCTGGTAGGATATGGTGGCTTGGAAGTTTTACCATCCGGCTGTTTTACGAGTACAAGAAAGTTATGACAGCTATTACTGTCTGAATAACAACAAAGCCGCGGGCAGGGATAGGCTGCGGGCAGAGCTGTTTAAGTTGTCAAGGAGCTCACAGAGGGTATACACACGCTTCTAGATTAAAAACACTCAAATAAAAGCACTCCCAGCCAATGGAATCTCAACTCAGGTCTACCTAATCCTCACTTTATAAGATGATACTGGCAGACACGACCATCGCAGTAACAATGGTGGCCAAGAATTGAATATTTCAAGAAAAATTACGCAGCGTGAGCATAAGACAGACCGCGCAAAAGAGAGTTTGCCAATTGGTTCCAACAGTTCGATAGATCCTCGGGTCTGTGTGAGATTATGCAAAAATTTCCAGATGGTGATTTGGATTCATCAGACTCAAATTTGTTTATGACATCGGTTGGGAAAAGTCCTTGCCCCTCCCCAATTTGTGGGTCACTAAGATTTCAACTTAAAAAACAAAGCCAATAACTTCTTCAATTAAGAATGTCTCCATTGTATGTTTGTATTCATTTTATGGGATGTGGTTCGAAGAAAATAATAATAATAACAGAAAACAAACATTTCTTTTATCCAACGTCAAAATCATCCAAAAAACCTTGCAAGGGAAACTTGTCAATAGAACACAGTCTCCAATTATACCAATTGGCCAAAATTTAGTACATGACATAGAGAACTTGAACTCATGTGCATGTTCCCTGCTTTCTTTATCTTTTGGAACATCTCGAGCTTCTCCCCCGCCAACCTTATTAAATTTCAAATAAAAGTAAAAAAGTACGAATAAAGTACAAAATAAAGGTAAAATTGTAATACTTTTGTTGAGTCTATCAAAATTTTATCCGTGAGTCTTATAAACAGAGTACTGCGGATGGCATTTGGAAGAAAACATGAGTTACGTCTGGATCACCATTACAAAACAAGCGGGGCCAGACGCAGTAACGTAGTGGCTCGTGATAACGGCCACTAATCTTTACTAGTCCATCCGTAGATTTTTTACATGTTTTAAAAAACTCCCGGGGGTTTTATTCTACTTGATTCAGAAAAAATAAAGCAAGAAAGAGAAATAAACTTCAATGAATTTCTTCTCGTACTCGTACAAGACATCAACAATTTTCAAAGGAACAACAAATCAACTATAATACTAGCCAAATTTAAGTGTAAAAAAAAAACAACAACATGCCTTACTAACCCCAAAGTTAAATAGAAATAGAAAAACATTTCAAATAACAAGAAAAAAAAAATCAAATGAACGTAAAGAAACAAATTGTACAATTGAATTAAATTACTGATAAATTACCCTATTGTGAAGCCTAAGATTGTGTTAAACTTTTCTATATACTCGTATGTACCTAACCAAATATTGTAACAAGGCAGAGGGATTTGTGCAGAGACATCAGAGCACAAACCGTGAGTGCCATTTTTATACATTATTTGGCTTTTACAACTAATTATACAATTTGCTTTCACATACACACACGTAACATATATTTTTCACACAAATAACATATAACCTACTTAATCTACAACTTACATACGGATATCTATAGAATATAATATTCTTAGACGAAGTGTCTATAGATCGAAACTGTTATACATACTTTGTATTAGCCACATTATACAAGAAAAAATAAATTTCTATTTATGAAAATGAATTTTGCCAATAATATCCCTCACCTTAAGAAAAAAAAAGCATCAAATTTGACCATTGATATTTGTTCAGTGAAATTTTTACAATATTGAAGGTGCGATGATGATTTGCACAAAGTACGAAGAGTACTTTTCTAATCAAGTCGTCGCAGTGATAGGTCGTACCGGCCTTAAGCTCTGCTCTGAACCAACGCATACACAAGTGTGTAATACGTAAGCATCAGAAATTATGATGAATCCTAATTTTAGTTATTTTTAAAGTAAACATGGAGTACAATATCCAAGCGCAGCTGTGTATCAAAAAAACTCATAAAAAACCAACTTGGAAAAGTTTGTTTCAATGAAACATTCACGAAAAACACATTTTTACAAATCTATACTGCAAAGTATTTCTATAAATTATAATCAAGGTAAAGTAATTCTTAAAATTCGTAAAAATTAAATAATGCTTATACGGTTTATTGCGGTAAATCTTCGCGCAACAAGGTTGACTCTCTTCCCTTACAAAATCCTTTCGGTACCTCTTTTTTTTTCTGAGTGGGTATACCAAACTCTGACGGAGGTGGAGGGCAGTCACTCCAGACCTCGGAAAACAACCCACATAGGTCTTACGGGCGGTTTTTTCCGAAGAGGAGAACGAGGGTTTTCGGTCGGTTAAGCCCTGAGGACGGTTGGGAGACTTATGACGAAGTAGGAGTCCCCCCACTGAGAGACTCGCGACGGGGGGCATCAGACAGAAGGTCTGAAGGTTGCCGACGGATGGGGGTTCACGGTCCTTTTAATCCAGACATCCCAACAATCCAACATGTGGAGACAAAAGAAGCATTACACCCCACAACTGAGGTGGATGCAGTTAGCCAGAGAGCTAGCAGAGAACGTATGGATTAATGGATGAAGAGACGACGATCTCTCGATGGAGTAATAGAGTAGTAATAGTGGTGTGCAGGCGGAGGGGCAAAATAATCAAAAAACCGAGGCATCAACTTTAGAAGTCAGATTCGATGGATGAAGGGAGAACGAGCCCTTTTTAAGCTAGCACCCCACCAATGAAGCACCGAAGGAGTATCAGAGGCAGGTAGGCCTGAAAGGCTCGAATGAAGGAATATATAAATATACCAACAACAACGACATCAAACAACAACAACAAACAGGAATAACAAAGAGTGCAACAGAAGAAGAGAATAACCACGAAGAACAAATTATAAAACCCGCCGAGTTCAAAGGGGAAGAAAGGCGCAGAAATAAAATAAAACATCCAAAACAAGTAATTAATTGTAGGGAGTGACACACTATTGGTCAGTCCCCATTCTCCCAAATCTGAACGCTGATCCCCCGGAGTAGTTATCGACCCGCGGGAAAATGTTGCAAAAGATCTATATAGTACTTAGCTTTATTAGGAGTGACGACCCAGAAAACGGCTGGATCGGAATATAATCCAATTAGGGATTTCAACCCAATACTCCAGCTCCCTTTCGATAGATTTTCCTTTATCCTTATTCTTGCATTTGTTTTAATTGCAGAAAATTTATATTAATTCGATGGCGGAAAAGTATTCGGGTGACAGACAAAGGAAACACAGTGATGACTGGAAGCAGTTGCGAAGTCCGAGACTAGGGAGTTTACAATATATGTACGAGTTATATGAATGTATGTATGTTATATGAAGAATGAAATAATTGAGAGGCATAATGGACACTCTCTGCAAGTGTTGTAGCTAATAATTCCGTAAGTTGGATCCGTTAAAGAGCTACATATCTACTATTTTTGATTCAATTGTATGTATGATAAATATTCACATATGTTTGATATGCTTAAGAATTTTTAAACCATCAGCTTGATATGGCATTTACTTGATATAATTTGTAAGCGATATCACATATTATACTCCAACAATTCATCGGCAGCAGTCAACAGGTTTTGTGGGCATATCATCTGCATCTGAAAAATAAACAGTGTGTGGCATTTGTTTCTTATTTTTTACATCTATAAAAGTGATATCGTTTCCAAGATTTTGATTAATATTTGATTTACAATTGATTGTACGATCATACGAGTCATATATTTTTTCCGCGCCTTTTGAAATTTAGAACTTAACAACCTACATATACGAGTATACCTATAGATATATTTCCATTATCTTTTGGATATTGATGTCGTTCTTTAAATATACTCATGTATCACATATCACATTTTTTTTCATTTCTACAATATAATGCTTTATTGAGAATTTCTGGTATAACGAGGTAGGTAGTGATTAATGTGCGCTGTTTGATGATAAGATTAGGGGTTATCCACAAGACAGACGGGTAGATGGATGACGACGTAGTTGGTGAGTTTACTCACAAGGTTGAGAACATACCCAAGTTGAAAACCGTGCGAACAAACGCGCCGAAACTCGCCTCAGTTTAGGGACAAATTCGAGTCCCAGCCCATAGCATGGCTTCCTGCAAAAGGCCGCCATACATATGTATGCCTTCTAAGTGAAGACAGACCGTTACAGCCTTTCAAGTCATGTGAAATCACTGGTGAGTATACCTAAATATATTTACGTATGATACATACATACGTACGAGTACATAATATTTTAAATACTAAGTTTTGTTGAGATGTGTTACTGATCTGTGTTCGGGGGAATTTTCTAGGGGTTATCGTAGTAAAATTTGAGAAGAAGATAATCATGGTTCACTGGTATCGACTGAGTACTGTGGAAGGGATTTTCCTAGCTTAAGACATCGATGACACTTATTACATTTAAGTTGCAACTTGAGTTTTAAAGCTTGGGGAACAACAAAATCTATGCGTACTATTACAAAAGAAGAACAAAAAACTCATTCAAAAAGAGTTTATTAAAAAACTGGGTATAAAATTAGATATTATTAAGCAAAACGATCGAGTACAATCAAACAATAACAGATTGAGTGTAATTTTGGAAACTATGATACAAAGCTGCAGTAATTTTGCTATTGACTCCTCTAAATTTGGGACTTTAAGGACGAGACAGATAAGCGGGCCCATAAATAAGAGCCTTGGTATTACATGCCAGCAACAGTGCATATTAAGATCTTAATGCACGGAGCTGGAGTAATACGAATACATCCGCACTCCGTGTAGGTGCATTTTCAGAAGAAAGCCAAGAAAGCAGAAATAAAGATTACAGATACTATATACAGACAGCACTAGAAAGTGTTCCTGTTTGGCAACTAATAAGCCATCCTATGCTTATATCTGCTATCCGATGGCAAAATTACAAATCTGAGGCCAAAACCAAAAACAAACTAACAAAAATGGGTCACACCAATAACTTCTTGATAGGGAGAACTTGTAAAGGGTGATTTTGCTTGCTGTTTGGCTTATTAGTGTTCTATTTTTGACAGCTCAAAAGTCAAACATTAACTGAGTATATTCATTGTCATTTCATTATGGAAAGACTTGCACCCGAACAACGCTAACAAATTATTGAATTTTATTATCGAAATTCGTGCTCTGTGAAAAATGCTTTTCGCGCACTTCGACCATTTTACGGCCGTCATAACTGGCCAAGTGAACCTACAATTCAAGCCACAGTGACCAAATTTCATAGCACCAATTTCGCACCCTACTCGGACACCTACCAGTATGCGTGGAGTGCGTATAGAGGGAAATATTGCTGCTGTATCCGCCAGTCCATTCCCCGCGGTCGCAACAATTGGAATTGTGTTATTTGAATACGTGGAAGATTTTACTCAAGGATCAAAGATCTTGGTCTAAAATCGTACTAAACATAGCTCATTTCTGGTTGAATGGGTATGTTAATAAACAGAACTGCCGTATTTGGCCCGATGAGCTATTCCAAGCAAGACCAGAGCTGCCAATGCACCCCGAGAAATGCACTGTTTGGTGCGGTTTATGATCCGGCGGAATCATTGGCCCGTGAACAACGTTACCATCAATGGTACTCGCTATCGTTCAATGATTTCGAACATTTTTTTGGCCCAAAATGCACGAGCTGAACCTGGTCGACATGTGGTTCCAGCAACACAGCACTATATGCCACACAACACGCGAATCGATGGATCAATTGAGAAATTAATTCGGTGAGCAATTTACAACTCGTTTTATACCGGTGCCAGATAGATAGATAGATTGATCGTGCGATTTGACGCGTTTAGACTATTTTCTACGAGGATACGTAAAATCTCTCGTCTTTGCTGATAAACTAAGAGTCAATTGCAACTTTGGAAGACAGCACTACACGTGTTATTACAAAAATACCAGCCAATGTGCTGGAGAGTCGTAGTCTATAGTCCTGGTCAACATTTACATGAAATAATCCTTAAAATATAATTTATCAACTCAAATAGAAATTTAATACACTTTTGTAATTTTGCTGTGTTTATTTGCAATTAAAAAGCAAACGCTTAAAAAAAATCACCAATTAGTTTTCTCTAATGGTCCTTGATATTTCATTTCCTATTAAAATTTAGAAAACTTGTCAGATGTAAGACTCCATGTGTTAACGAAATCTTAGTTAGTACTGCATTGCGGGTTCTAAAACGGTTGATATTCCTTGAATAATTCAGATAATTCAGAAAGAGACCTCAATTTTTAAGAAAAAATTAATTGGATTTCGAGAAGGTTTTTTGTTAATAACTTCAAAAGTTATCAGTTTCGATTGGTCGCGATCCAGCATGAAGAAGCATCATCGAACACCAATTCAAATTGATATCGATATTCATTCGCGAGTTATCACCGATAATTTGTTTAAAATTTGTCTAAAAACGCTATAGACACCGTGAAATGTAAAGACATCGCGAAATTTCCATTTCCCATTCTCGAGGCGAATGCCTCTATCAGGAAGTTAAGAATTGTATTCAACGTTGTAAGGAAGCCTAGACTTTTTAGTTTTTAGCTAAGAAAACAAATAAATGAAATTGTGTATTGTAATATATAATATTTATATACGGTGTTAGTTTATTTTTCTAATACATCTTTTTGGCGAAATTCTTAGTATGACATCTCAAGGTAGGGACAGTAGGAATGTTGGTAAGAACAATCTTTAAAAATCACTTTTTTTTCAAAACAATTATATGGAAAATACGTTTAGTCCACTAACTACTAGAGCCATAATATTTTTTTATCATAATGAGAACTTATCTCATTTATTTTACAAATGACATTTCAGCAGGATTGGTTCATCAGTTTCGTTTTTATAGATTTTTTTCCATCAGTTCCATAGAAAGGAAGCACAGTGCTATGTTACAAAGAAATATACATCAGAATCTACACTTTCTTTGAAATTAAAGGTGCTATAGACAGCGACTGCGATCAACCAATTTTGTGAGTATATACAAATACTCTTAGCGTTGGCCGTAATCTAAGTCACTAATGAAATGTAGTCGAATAGCTTTAGAACCGATCTTTCCCTCAGCTACGTTTAAGACTGAATTCTCTCACCCCTTCTAATCAAGTTCGAAAATGCCAGTCTTTTTTTAAAGCAGTTACAAAGTCTGAATATATCAAGTCATGTCACAATAAAATTGCGGGAAATAAGATCACCGCTGAACTGTGACTATTACAAAAGATAATCACTCCAAAGAGTCATCTGGATAAGACATACGACCAATTCTCACGAATGTTCATGGTAGAGGTCTAAGATTAGTTGAAGCTCAAAGTGCCTTTAAGAAAAGTCATCCAAGCTTGTCATGCCATTTATGACTCAAAACAATGAGTAAAGTCTAATCGCAGATTGTGTCCCTGAAAACTACTGGTATGAGTTCATGAGGTCGGAAATAGTTGATAAGACAACAAAGCTGCAATTAAATCCTTAGAATCGATCGTAATAAATTCTAAAGAAGTCCTAGAATGTTGCTAATCTCTAGCAGAGATTATGTTCACACTTGTTGGTGCAATTTACGGCTTTTTAATCAAAAAACAAAAAAGAAGCTAAATAATGCAAGCTATATGACATCGAAACAGAAAAGTGAACAAAGTGACAAAGTAAATATGTTGAGCCACTGGTTCAATATATCTAGCGGCTAAGCTGACTTGGCCAAATCTGAATGGGAAACGATTCGAGTATTTGATCTCTTCAACAGAGGGCCCATTGAGACTACAGTTAGTGCCATTTCTGAACAATGTTTCATAGGGAAGAATCAAACAAGGTTTTGAGTATATTCAAAGGATTTCTATAGAAGCTAGTGGGATGAGGAAAAGAACAAGAGTGTCTCAGCAATCTGCTCCCGAAATAAAAACTCTTTCTGAGATCTTTCTACCATTACCACCTAAATATATGACTAAAACAAATACTAAAAATTACTTCGACTGAAAGAGTAGATAAACAATTTCTCTCAGACGTATGCGCAATACATCGGGAACTTATCCTCTAAGGCACCAGCTCTGAAAATTAATTTAGGCTAATCGACTACTCTTACATGCTTCGGACATTTCAACATCCACAAGGGGATATCACCCTATTATAAAGTCGTCAGCCAGATTGATCACATTACGATCGACGTATCAGTATTTTGGTTGTCTCCGAAAAGTCTACATAGACTCAAACCACAACCTTGCGGTAGCCGAGGTGGAAGTGCAATTATCCAGAACGGCAGAACAAGTGTTATGGAGAAATTTGTCTTGATGGCTAGAATTACAAAAAGCCATCAGATCATTTTCTGACTGACTCTACACAGAAGTTCTATGCTGCCAGCAAAAAGCACAAAATACAGTGGCGGGATTGTCAGCAAGCCATGAGAGATGCCACACCTTATGTGCTACGTTTCACCCAACGAAACCCCTGGGTTGACTAAAAGTGCCGGCAAGCGCATGTGTACAAGGCTGCCTTACAAAGAAGGAGGAAAACTACTCAGGAACTCAGCGACATGCAAAGATAAGGATAACAATGTTATACATATGTCACTGTCGGGCTTGAAAATTGATAAACAATCTGTAGATTGTTTAAAGGCGAGGACAAACAAATGAACCTGGTCGAGAGGAGAGCCATTTTTTTGCTAATCGCTTTTGTTTTATTTTTTGTTTTGAGTAAGAAAGCACTTCTATATTCCCAGGCTTACTGTATGGCGCGAAAACATGGACATAATTGAAATGTCCTAAATTCGTATCATAGATTCTGCCCCCTCTTTCATTGTTTTCACCCAAATCTCTTTTTCGCATTATACTGGCCCTAAAATGATATGTTTGTGTCTATCCAGTTCTTCTACTTTGTCGCATGCTGCATCTAGAATAGAGGGTAATAGGGTCACTGAAGTATCCAAGCGCACACACTCCTGGTCCACTTTCTCTACTTTTTTTTTTGTATACGATATTTGAGTGTAAGCCTGAACCTTCTCGAGATGTAAGGATATAATTTAGTAAAAACATGAAGACTTTATTCAAAACTGGCAACAACTGCCTGATTGAAACTATGCTGAACGTCAGTCCTTACAACTATGCGCTTCGCGTCATTACCACACAGTTTTCAACTTATTTATCGGTCATGGTAGAACTAATTAACATATCTATTCACAACCAACACATTAAATTGCGACCTCCTGGAGCATTTTGCACGAACGTTGCAAATCAATTACCATTTACGGATGAGAAGTTTAATTTTCACAAGCAGCGATATCCGCACCCTAACTCTATGTTATCTCGATCAAATGACACAGGGCACTCATGCTTATTATTCTTAAAATATTCAACATTCCCACTTAAAACAATTTCGCTCTTATCAAACTCGTTATTTTTCTAAAGTCCTTTGTAAGGAAGAGCTCACTGGAAAAGAACAGAAAAACAGAATGGAAAACAGAATGAAACATTAAGCGGATTTCCTTTGATATTCAAATAATGAAAGTCCAACGATTGATGACCGCGTCGGAAAGCCAACGTTGACATTATTTATCCTTCACGAGGTGCTCACTGAGCGTTATGACAACCCTTAACTGAAAATATAAATACGGATATAAACAGTGCTAACGGTTTGTTATTATTTACTTTCCATTTCTATTGCCAATGGTTTTATTTTACTTTAATTAACGGTAAATAAATAAGCACACAGTCTCTACCGGATAATGTCAAATACCTACAAGCACTCACACACACATATATATTGATACATATATATATATATATATATATATATATATATTTACGTAACGTAACGTGTCCGATTAAAATCTGCATCATAGTCCCACAGAGCCTGTAGCTTTAACCACTACTTCAGTACCGGGACGAGTGAATAAATAAATGAGTTGGGATAGCCTCGTCGTCGTCGAGGACTCCAAATGGAACGGAGTTACGTTTTACGCTTGAAAAATCTAACAAATGCGAATCGTTTTGGATGGTTGCAACCGGGCGGAAAATGGTGTTCAATCATCAAAACCAGAGACAAATTTCCTGGCCCTGGCTGTGGCCCTGGCTGTGGCCCTAGCCATGACACTAGCCGAAACCGGATTAAACCAAGATAGGGTATCTTACTAAATACCATAAAAGGATTACACTCCTCCAACTCCCTTTATCTTGTTGTATCCCTTTCTACCTCATATCTGGCTGCGATGACAGGTCCACAGGGGGTGCCACAGGAAATGACGGGTAATGATAACTCAACATCCTTAATCCTGTTGGACCTTGGACCGACATCATTATACGTTTTTGACGCGTTCGAAACATGAAAAACAAAACACACTAACAGGGAGTCCAATGATGTTGATGTACAATTATTCACAACCACCATCACACACCATAGACCACTGCCACCGCTGCCGTCACCCTAAGTACTTAACGGTTGAATGGTTTACTTGATGTTGATGTGCTGAAATTTCAGACTAAACGAATGAACGTACTCGTAGTCGACGCGAACGGAACAGACGGACGGCTTATGTCCGCAGAGTATCTGGATTTTGGTGGCGCCAATGCTACCATCATCATTGCCATCCCATGTTCAATGAGATAAAACGGAGAATATAATGATAAATAATAATTATACCGCAGATAGACACAAGCAAATGGATAATAAGAGTCCTTGGTCCGATGTGCCAACGCGTTCCCCAAACCCGTTCTCTTTCCCTATCCCCTGTCACACCGAAAGGCTGCTGGTCCTGGTGCTTTCGTTAAATTTATTTCTTTTTCGAGTTGAATCTTTTATATGTATGGGCCAGGATGGCAAGTAGATGATGGCCATTGCCGGCACTGTAACACTAAAATACTGAAATACTTTTGGGCGTATCTTTTTGTATGAGGTTTTGTTATCCTGGTATCTGCTGGTGTCCTTTCTGCTGCTGATGGGGATGCTGATGATTTGAGCTTGTTTTTTTTTACAAATTTTCTGTATACGACCCCACGGTTATCAGTCACAGCTGTTGTCATAGCAGTTAATGTTGTCATTAAAACGAGATATTGGCAGTTTGGTTTCGCTATTGAACGCCTCGTCTTCCAAAATGTGCATAAAACCAGTTTAAGTTGACCTAAACAAAGCAAAAAAAAAATTAAATTATGAGCGGACACGATTAGGGATTAGGAACATTTTGTTTTTTTTTATTTAAATTACGTCAAAGCTCTCCGTAATGTGTGACCTTTTGACAGTATCTTTGTTGGTGGTCACCAACGCCAATGATGACATTTTCGCTGTAATTTGATGCATCGAAAGGAAGATTGTAGGACGGCAAATTGGTAATGATCTTTGTAGCAAAATGGGTACCAATTTAATCTGACAAAAACAAAGGAAATAACTCTCTATCTATCTCCAGGTTTTGCAAATACCATATTAGCAAGCAGCAACATTCAATGCTTCTGTTATGTGGCTATGTTAATGGCACTACAAGGACGTATTCCATTTATCTGACTTAAAAACTGCGACGTACGATGATTGCGGATAAGCAGAGGCTATTTGGATGCGGATATGTTGTTAGAGGCAGACTCGAGCGCTTTGACGATCCGCATCAAAGTACAATAAAATTGGCCAACATTAACCCAATATACGCAGGCGCTAAGAAGAAAGACGGTGGCACGAAGAACTGTCCAAAGCATAATATTAAAATCATTCTAGGCGTTGTTGGTAAATACGTCTTTCACGACACTACTTCCGAACAAAGATTCAATATTATGGATTTCGCTTTAAGAAGAAAAGTCATCGTAGCAAGAGCAGGTTTCTCGCATCTTGACATTTATAAGCGAGAGGTCTCCTAATAAATCTACCACCAACCAAATTGATTATTTTACAATCGACGCAAAGTTCGCCTCCAGTATTCTGGATGTTCGACCACTACTTTGTTGGGTCCAAGGTACGAATGCGGACATTTCTAATACCGCATAGCAGAAGAGATATAGTATAATGAGGATGTTTGTCGTCAGGAGGCTGCAATTGCAGGATAACACCGGAACCTTTGCCAAGCATGTGCTTCCTAACCTCGTTCGACGGCCTGCACCGCCACCATCTTGCCCCGAAACTCAGTAACAAAGGTGCAAATAAACCATCAGAGATCCTGCCTCTGATGTGCTAGGCATCGCCCGACCAGCACAGCGAAGCTCATGGTTGACAATTAGTCTCTTCGGCTGGCGCGCGCAGAAAAACCGAAAGCATATACTCGTAGACCGACTCTGCAAAAGAGGACTGAAGATGTTCAATAGTTTTACAAGTGAAAAAAGAAGCAAGAGCACCATTTCAGAAAGAAGAAAAAGAACAAGAGAAACAAAAGATATAAAAAATTTAAATTGAAACAAGAAAGAAACAAGACGTTAGAAGGTAATGCCGAGTAAACGAGAAACGAATGGCAACCTGCAAGGATTAACAAGGGACCTTGGCGTAGATGTGCAATTATACCGAGCATATAGAAGAACAACTTCTGCTAGCTTTGATGATGACGATCAAAATTCCCCTGTCGGGCAAAACAAACTATCAACCTGGACGATGATCTGGTAATGGCCATATTCAAACTTGTAGGACAAGACTGTCGATAGTGACGGCCTAGCTGCCAAGCTATTCAGGGCGATAGGAGATGACTTTGTGAAGAGCATGCGCTAAATTATCTCTCAAAAACTCTCAGCATTGAAAGCCCGATCCTGAGGAAAAGAAACCCTGTAAACTACACCAAATATAGAGGCATCTGTTACCTTAATATTGTCTATAAGATCTTCTCTGTTGTATTATGTAAGCCCCTAAGACATTCAGGCCTGGAAAGTTCACCGCCTAGATTATTACATTTCGTCAAATCCGGAAGTCCAAATCGATTTGTGAGTTTAACGGCCACCTATGATATCGTATATCGGGAAAATTTATACGGAGCAATGTGCAGTTCAGTCATCGCTACTAAATTTCTCGAGCTCCATAGGATGACTATTGAGGAAGGTCCCTGCTCCGTAAAGGTCGGTTTTATCGAGAATCATAAATATATCACTGTCATGTGAGTTTTTCGATATCACAAGAGTACTGCTCGAAACTCGCAAACCAACACCGGAGGCACAGTCTTTCAGAATTCTCTATAACTCGAAGAGTAACTCTTACCATCCACCGTTTTTTGGGGCTCTGAATTCAATTGTGTAGCATTGCCCTCTTTCTGGCAACCAAAATAGAGCTCATATGATAGATATGTACATTGATCGACTTAGTTCTCCTCTATGGAGATCTGCGTTTCTCTCTAGATCATCAGATTGTACAACAACATGAACTTCACTAAAATATTCAGAATTCATGGGCTTAGATGGCGGAGACATGTCAAGCGGAAAGACGCTAACGCTCTAAGTAAAGAAGTCTTCGAATCCACCGCATAGGAAAAACCAGTAAAGGAAGACCCCACCTAAGGTGGCAAACGCAAGTGGAGAGGGACTTCAACTACCTTGCAAAATTCAAAGCCGTTAGCAAGCAACAAGGCTGACTGGAAAGGCATTTTGATTAAGGCACAGATTTACCACGAACTTGTAGAACCACTAGTAAGTAAGAATTAGACAGCCAAGTTATGCACTTCAAGGCTAGTAGGTTGGCAAATTTATAAATCTCCTCTGCATGATAGTTGGAAACTTAATAGGACAACTAACTCTATTGGATCGAAGACCGTGTCTCACACTTGGCATATAAACAGGCTCATGATTTAAGGCCCATCTGTCTCATTTCATTATTAATTAAGACATTTGAGAGATTTGTTCGCCTGCATGAGTCGAAATCGCCCTAGTAGAGTTCCAGCATGTAGAGGGAACTTTTAGTAATATTAGAACAGGTTAGAAGTTACAATTATAGAGCAGAGCATTAAGTATTTGGTCAGCAAAGTGCTCAACGCAACGATCATCAATTCCACATTACTCGTATCACTCTATAGCACGAGGAAACCCATAACCAGAGACACTTTCCACTTTTATGCGCGTTGGCAAAGATACTGTTCTTTAAACAACTGAACAAAACAGGCATAAGTGTCATTACTTCTGCAGATGACGTTGTTATTATCGCTCAGAGAAAGTTCCTCAATGCGATTTATGATAACTTAGAACTGCGTTAATAGCAGTTATCAAGTGGTTTTAAACCTCCATTGTGCTTAATGCAAAACCTGCTTAAGAAGATCACGAAATACCGTTGACACATTATGAGTATTGGAGTTATTTTGAATAAGAAACTGAACCGAAATCTTAATCCTCCGGATATGAGTATGAACTTTAGCCAGCCATGATGCATTGGCTTAATTTTAGAGTGCCTCAATCAACACCAATGCTATAAAATTCACGTAAGTTAAAAGAACGTTCAGCATTGTCATCACGGCAACTATTATATTGCATACAAATGTAAACTTATACTACTGCTTAATTCACAAAAGTTCAAGCCCAAACAGATAACATTCCTTTGGATTCTTACCGAGAGATGGAGGAATGGCAGTGTCGCAGGATAAAATCATTAACATCTACCGCAAAGGAAACAAGGTCCGGCATGTATGAAACTGAGCCCAGTTTTAAAATATCTTTTAGTCTCCGGGATGCCACCAGAATCATCACCAGTTGGTGATGATGATGAGATCAATAAGGTTATTGTTCTATACATACGAATGCCGATCTATTTGTATACGTATACTACAGCCGAAATCACAACTGATACTAAGCTGATGCACAGAATACTTTATTTGAAATACCCAGATCCCTACATTTCTGTGTAGTACAAGAAAACACTGAAAGATTCAGCCGATACGCTGCCAAAAGTTTATCAGGCTTATGCTGTTCATAAATCTTTCAAGAGGCCTTATTCAGCCGATATCAAGTACTGAAGACAAATATGATAATACTGTTGTCATAAGCCCGTCAGAAACGCGGCCTCTGATGAGTTCGATTCATCTGGCTCATCGGAACGATGTTCGAAATTCGACGAAAATGGTGAGAAACGTGCTGGGGAGCAACATGGAGCTATATACAAGTATTAGAGCCCTTTCGAGTCCAACAAATAGTAGAGAGAGTATGAACACTGACATCACAGAAGGACAAAGAAGCAAGTAAATATAGAGATCGGGTAACTGCTCACTTTTCTATAACTTGGATTGGGCCAGCAGCAAAACAACCAAGCTAATAACGTAATGCTTGCCTTACCTCTCAGTGATGGTTCCCGGTAATTGAATGAGTAAACCCTTACTCTTACATACTAAAATGGCAGGGTATGCTCGGCCAGTAGCATAATACTGGCATACGCCGCTATAAACCTAACCACATTATACGGAACAGATTGACTGCAATCACGCAGATATCACCGTCATCCAGGGAGTGCGATGACATGGTCCAGACATAAAGAGGATGAAAACTGTGATATATACTATGGTGATTGCTATAGGAGAAAAAATAGCGCTTATTCGAAGAGGGCGGGAGGCACATACATGCAAAACAAGAAGCAAATAAAGCGGCGCTGAAACGAAGGACCAGAAACGCTTGTGAACTCTACGAGCAGAAGAGACTGGAAGATCATCGTCTTTTTCATAAGAAGAAAAAAGAGCATGAGAAAGACGCGGTGGAAGATATAAGAGTTTGTACTCCAGAAATAACGTATGGAAGTTTTGCCAGTTGGTAAAAAGAATGTGTAAAGCCAAGAAGACTACTACAGAAACCTGTAGAGATGACGAAGGTCAGTGCAGAGAATATATGTAAACTTTTCCTGCAGACCGTACAGCGGCAAAGAAGCCCAACATCCTGACGTCAGGAAGAGCATTCAACTTACGAGTAGATGATTATGGTCAGAACTTCCATCCACCTGACCAGAACAAAATAAGGATAGCAATATCTAATCTGAAATCCAACAAATCAGCTGGACCTGATGGCTTGACGAGGAGGTATTCAAAGCTGCTGGAAGTGACTTTATAGAGAACAACGACGAAATATACGAGCAATACAGCAACATCGATCTGGTCAGAAAACCGCGGATCCATCACCTGATATGGCTAGGATATGTAGAGCAAATGGTCAGAAATGCTCCAGCCCACAAAGTCTTCGAATCCAACCCTGAGTAACAATGCAGTAGATTAAGACCTCACCTTAGGTGGCGAGCACTAGTAGAATGGTACCTTAACCGACTTGCAATGTTCAATTGAAAGCAGTTAGCTAAAGACCAGGTTTGTTAGTTGTTGCCAAGGTTCACCCCAACCCATAGCCCCACTTAGATAAGAATGTATATAGAGGTTCGGATTCGCAATAAAAGGACTCTCGTTCAAGCTATAAATCCTTAGCCGAAGCTACAAAATCGAATAAGAAAACATAAAAGTATTTTGTGCTATAGATATGGAAAGACCATTTCGCTAACTATATAAAAGCGGATACGATCATAATTAAGCTATCATACAGAATGAACCATTTTATTGAGCAATTCCGTCCAATCATATTTAAAGTTGAATCCAAAAGAAGAATTAAGAAGCACACAAATACTTTTCCAGACATATTTAGTTGAGTCCAAGAACGCTGTACAGACCGCTGTCTAATTCTATTGGTCGCTCCAAATCTGCTAATTTTGTATAATAACGATGAAAATACGCACTGCTCCAGCAAGGTCCTAAAGAACTCATCGAGACCCTCGATACCACTATTGGTGATCTTTGATTTTACATTGTCGTTGAAAAAATTCTTTAAAATTCTTACTCCAGGACTTTCGAAAGTTGCTTGATAGTATGCATAGTCCAAAGACATTCACATAATCACAGAATTAAGAGCAATATAACATAAGTAACCCATTTTCGCGTATCGCCTCGGAATCATTGAAAATAGTTCTGGTCATCGAGGGCAAGACGAGTTGTATGCTCTTAAAATGAAAGAAAATAGACGTCTCGAACCAAGCTCCAATTCTGAGAGACATATACGAGTACAATTTATAAGGAAAGAAAAGCCTTCCTAAATCAAGTGAAAAGTAGCTTTAGCTCTTCTCTGTTTCAAGTCAATTTGAGAGCAGAATTCGTCAGGTGATCTTCGGGTTTGTCGGCAAAGACGTTGAATGAAAGAGGAGATAAATGACGAGCTGTAGAGTATGCGCGTCTTAGTGTTAGTGCTCGTTTGACAAAAATGAGGTTCCACACGGATCGCGATGAACTTTCTTGGATCCTTATATCCTAGTTTGTTTTTTACTTCTTAGGTCCTTTTTTTCCCAGATTCAAGCAAATGCTATATAGAAAATTTTTTTTTTAATACTATTCGGTTACTGAAAAGCTTATTCACTGAAAACATCTTCCGTTGAAGGACTCTACGGTCAAATATAATTCATTCGTCGGCTTTACGAAATTAAGTAAGCCTTCTGTATTCAGTTGCACAGATCACAAACTTAAAGAGCAATAACTTCCGTTTAACATTTACCCAAATTTTTATTAAAATTGAGCGCCTTTTGAACTCTTCCCCCAAAAACTAAGCCTTTAAATATATTTAGCTCTTAAAAATTAAAAAAAAAAAGAAAAAAGAAACAGAATTTCATGGAAGACTTCCGCTTCCTTAAAACTGTCCTTTCCGAAATCATATTTGTATAAAGTCCCCAACTTAGGAAACAAAAAGAATTCGTCCTCTATATGTATAATGGACAAACAGGACAACTCCCCAAAACCAAAAATTTCTAAAAGCGGAAAAAATGAAAATCCTATTGAGTTATAAATTATTTGCCAAGTCCTTATAAAAATAATGAATAACAATAAGCTGACCTTTACCGTTCCCTAAATTACCCATTCCACGTGTAGTACCCCCAGTTGAGCACAAAAACATCCTTACAAACCACTCAAACCAACCCTAAGCTACAAAGGATCTGGAAAAAGAAAAGCAAATTTCAATTTCCAAGCTGACCTACGTCGTTCAGAGAAGAACCTATTTAATCGGCGACAACATCAATGTGATGATGACTATGACCAGCCTATACGTCGAAGACCCTTTCATGGTCTAAAGACCAAGTTACAGAGAAGACATACATATCCCATAAACTAGTCCTCTTCAACACTTTGAATTTCCATTCAAGATTTCCAGTTCCTTTCGTACTACTTCTGCCCGAAGATATGTACATTTTAGATTCTTAACCATAAGGCCATAGCCAGATCTACTCATGCATTTGAATATAAAAAAGGCAGATTTAAGGATACGCCAGTGTGGAGTCAAACATATGGACTGCCGAATGGAAGAGTATGTTATTTTGAAAATTAAGGATAAACGGATGTGTGGACAAAATGGCAAATCAACTTATGAAAATATGCTGACAAATGGACTAAGGGTATACAATGGTCTTGTGTGTATTGTACGAAGGATATTTACCCTAAAAACTTCCCGAACAACCTTTGAAAGTCGTTGGAAGAGTGAAGGACATCTGTGAGTGCGTTTGAAACACTATTAGATCGGCATTACTTCGTTTAGATGAATAAGTGAAAAACGTTTTATTGCTTTCGGAATTTGCTTGCCATCCTGTGAATGGATAGTGAATGTGATGCTAGGTCATGTCGTAATCGATATTGAATGGAGAATCCGTATTCGTATTTGTATTCAGATACAATGGCTAATATTTGAAGTAGGGCAGCTGGTGTATGAGGAGCGATTTACGGATAGTAGATCAAGTTTACATTCAATGAATTTGAAATTGTCGTCATAAGAGGAACGTGTATCTTCTATGTAACTGGGCAGAGTAAAAGGAATGCCCACGAAATCGTTAAGGCTCACGATTATCTATTTATTTACTGCAGTCGTAAGGTTGTTGCAAATATTTGTACGTAACTATCTTGCACGATATTTAATTGGAAAATTTCATAAGCGAAAACTATTTTTCGTGACGCTGACTGCTGACTGAAGATTTCAAGATAGAGATACGAGTATGTCTTCTCGTTTAAAAAAAAAATCTCTTACGTGCTGGGATTATGGTGAATGGTAGAGATTGCGCTTCAGTGCACGTGTTACCTTCGAGATTCTATAAATCATACGATGTCGGTAGTTTGCATCTGCATGCAGGGAAACATAACGTTTCGAATAGCCCACCTGAAATGATGGTACTAACGAAACGATTAAAGGCATTTGCAATCTACTCCACTAAGTGAAGGTTTTTAAAGTTGAGGGTGTTCGTACATAGATACTTTCAAATTGTGTTAAACTATTGTTAGATTTTTGACTCTAAGAAGAGAGACAAAGCCGTGCTTCACTTATGTTGTAATAGGGGACCACGCAAAGGCAATATTATTATCTAGTTTGACTTTTGCCCTGATGAACAAAGACAGCTTTCATCTTTTAAATCTATAGCGGCTTCGTGCTGTGAACTCGTTTTATCTCCTAACCAATTCATCGCAGATCTAGTTGATCTAGAAGCATCTTCGCTGGAATGTAGTGTTTTCAAAACAAGGGAGTTGAACTCATGTCAGATGGAGATCACATAGGACGCCTCCGATTGTTACAGAACGATTTTTTCTTTATGAAATGCAGCAGAATGTGGTTAGTACACTTAGATTACGCGACAGTAAGAATTGCTGGCTTTCATTCAGAAGATACAACTGATCTGTCTTGTGATCTCCCTACTTGATTCATAGATGAGGGTGAAATATTTCAGGCACTCACGGCTAAAGCACGAAAAATCATTTGAATCACCATGGAGGAAATCTAGAATACACTTAGATTACTATTCAAATTCTGAGATATTCAGTGCATGATATAAAATCTATCGACCATGAGGCTTTTCAGTCGATACTACAAGTAATCGGTTATACTAATGGATAATCTGGTTCGGAGATAGTTAATAATCAAAAACGGACTAATGGATAGCTGTAGTAATTTTCAACAATGCAGCAATGAAAAAACTAGAAAAACTTTAGATCCTCTAATCTGCTGACGTTGCTGTAACGAAGAAGAGGAACAGGCGGTTTTCAAAGAACTAGTCCATTGTACTCTTTGTAAGTTCCTTTTAATGAAATCTTCCAGTCTGATGCGAGCGTAAGCCGAACGTTTATAGAGATAGTGCTCCGCGGTGTCATCATCACTTTCACAGCAAGCATCGCAGGATGTTGTATAACTTAAGCCCACCACATTTAAGTGCTTAGCAAAAATATAGTGCCCCGTCACGATGCAAGTAAGCAAACTACAGTCTTTTCTAGAGACATCGGGAAGCATTCGTTTGGTCTGCCTGAAACCTTAGGAGTCATGCCATCTGCAGTTGTGCTCATATGAAACCTAACTGTCAATGGAAACGTTACCAGATTCTGAAAAACTCTCCTCTGAACCTCGAAATTTCTTTTCCCGTGATTCCATTGTGACCTGGGACCCAGATAGGACTCAGTGAATTCAGCAGTTCGACTGCGTTCAGTGATGTCTTGCATTCTAGAACTAGCTTGGAAGTCGTCAGAGTACGGTTATAAGTTCAGCTTAGTTGTCGCTACAATGCTTCGCCTCTCCGCTGGTTGTTTACAATATACATAGTTCACTGGGAAGTGTGACGCAAATTTTCCTTACGCATAGTGAAATCTAACTTTATCCTCCAGAAAAACACAAGCATCGCGTCCTATATCATTTTGAGAAATCCCTGAAGTTCCGGCTCCATTCCTTTCCTGGCTCATATATTGACCGAAACTAGACTAGAAAGTCAATTTCGAATGTTTTCTGCAACAGAAGTTCTGATGTCATTGCGTCAGATGAAGCTTGTTTCACCAGAGGACCGACACATAGGATGTAATTGACCTTATCAGGACCCTTCTTGGTGACAGGCCCAATGTCACCGTTTGCACTGTCAGATGGCCTACAGCGCCTTAGAGGCTTTCGACGTAACATATTTGGTCCATTGAAGTTTGCTATCCAAGATGACACCAAAATACTTACCTTCTGTATAAAATTGGACGGTGATGCCTTTAAGCACTATATGAGTCAGACCACACAGCTTCCTACTTCTCGTAAAGAGAACAATGATTGATGATTGATTGAAAAATGATTAACTGAAAACTCTTTCTGGTGCACCAATTGTCGATGACGTCAAGGTCTGCCTGCTCTTTAGACATGATCCAACAGACAGTACACCTACATAGTGCGCATATGCTTGTATGCACATATAGAGGTCAGAACTATTGGTGACCATGGTCCTTCTTTCCGATTTTTGGTGTAAATGGTGCTCTCACTGTTCGCGGTCCGTTTAGGTTACCTGGGAAGTGAGCCTTGAGCATAAGACGGAGAGTCGGCTTTCGGCTCAGTATATTTGACCTGCATACTGGTTTGACCGACAGTTTCAATCTTCGTAAAAAATTTTGTTCGAATAAGGAACGGCCAATCTGCAGGATTGCTTACTAGCTAGAGGCGCCATTTCAAAACACTTGTTGAGGGTAACGTTCAGGTTCTGAGCAGCTTCCTCTAGCTTCCTGCGCTTAGGGGCAGCAGCGCTATTGGAAAAGACGAGTATTCATTTCTCATGTAACTGCCTAGCACTTGTAAATCTAAAGAGGAGAATAGCACGGCAGAATCTATAAGCTATATATCGATAAGCTTTCGATAACAGGACTTCTCGGAATCGTACTTTTGCCTTGGAAAAACCACCCATCCGCCTATCCTTCGTTCTGTGCACAAAATAATAAGACAAGAGACAAACCTTGGTTCATATTCGACTTGTACAGCTGCATAAGTAAATCCTTAAAAGCTGAAATCATTAGAGCAGGAAACTTTGTATCACAGTCTAACTGGATCCAATAACGAACTACTTCACACTTGCTATTCACCTAAACGAAGTATGAAACGACATTGGCCGTGTCGTGAGACTACATGCAGATCCCCACATAGAAAAGGCGGAAAAAGGTTTTAAGACAAGGCTAAGGAAAACAGTGTACAGTTTTCTACTTAAATATAAAAAGCAACTTCATTCTGACTTCAGAGGTTTATGCCAAAATCGTTCGTTTAAAATGGAGCATTTCAGATATCTGAGTCCAGAGTCCCAGCAGTTTTTAATCATCCTTTGACTCATCCTTCACTGAGTAGTTCAAGGCGGATGGAATTTTGTAAGTCTCCGATTGAGAGACAGATGCATGTTTTGAGCTTAGCTAAGAGTTGTCCGCTTTCATTTTAGAGCATTTCAGGAAAATGCAACTACACTTTTGGCTGACATCAGATTTCACCCAAAGTAAGTCGTGAAGACTTCTTACTTTTGAAGCAACATAGTTCATTGCATTAATAAGTGATATATACAGGATCCAGTACGACTAGTATCGGAGACTACTTTTTTTGTAATTTTGTATTCAAAGAATTTATGCGTGTTATGGAAATCTCCTCTGTGTGGAGAGAGTTCGTGTGTCAGTGTAGCCCTTTTCAATTATCTCTAGGCTACAGCAGACAGTGCAGAGACATTTTCAACGCGTTTTATTAAGACATTAGAACCAACAACAACGCCACACAAAAACTTGATAAACATGAACCAAAGCAATATCAGTAAATTCAGAGACTAAACCAGTATAACCAAGGACCAAGTTCATCTTTAATCGTTGTTAACTATATATGTGTTCAAAATCTGCTATCTGCTATGACATTGCTCACAGGTACGTTGCTCGTAGAGATACGTCTAGAAACGAAAATAACACTATGTGGGTCATCGAATTTAATCATATTTGGGTCGATGTAAGGCACTCCTTCGGTATTATAGAGACTCAACCTTTCCTTGCGTCCAATATAGACTGGGAGCACCACTAAGTTGCAGCCAAAGCACGCCTATAGATATGTCGGCAATACCAACGGAGGACCAACTTCAATTGAACCGGAGCTACAGCAGTAAAAATCGAATGCAAATTGCATCAAGTATCTAATAATTGCATCAAGACTAGTTACCAAGTTGTAAATAGTCGTAAAATAAGGACTACAAGAAAACCATGAATGTTACAATGAGAGGACATCAAATCTGAAAGAATCTGAGAAATAACGCATGGAATCAAGAATGGAACGATAATATTGACATCGACACATTAAGCAAAAACTTCACTTCCGATTCTGACTCTTCCAAAAGCGTCTAAAAATATTGCTAATATAGAAATTATGTCCAAGGAGACTGGAGTTGATGGAATTCATCTCGTCAGTTTTGCCCATAATACTGCCACTCGTTACAAACACTTTTAATAAAATATTGACAACGAATATATTATATCCTTGTCAATGGCAATACGTGAAAATATCATATTACATTTCGTCCTAGCAATAATGATTTTGGACCCATATCAGTTCTCCGATTTATGTCTAAGGCATTCGAAAGAAGCACGCAGAAACAAATTATTGCTTAACCAAACGAACGAAACTTATTGCTTAAATGTATCAGAAAATGTTCGTCATTAATGTTCGGCTTTAAACAGAGATCATGTTGGATGTTTGGTACTCCTAGATTTATCTAAAGCTGTTGATACGATAGACCATATCAATTTGTGTAATAAACTTTTATCGTTGTAGAGATTCTCTGCTACTGCTCTGAGATTAATGTTTTCCTATCTTCGACAAAGGAAACAAACGATCAAAGCAGCAAACAAAATGTTTGTCTGTTTTCCGATCACAAGAGGGGTTCCACAAGGTTCAATACTAGGACCTCTCATCTTTTCCTTGTTCAATTGCTGAATAGTATTCCACTGGGATCCCTCGAACAGTGTTCTAATAAAAAGAAAAGCTTGGATATGCGTCATTTTTCTTAAAATAATAACGGATGACCAGTTAGCAATGAAAGCTTTTTCAATTATTATGTTTCAGCAGCCATCAAAGTTGCCAATATCTTCCAGCTGTCAAAATATTCAGTAAGGTTTGCCATTTCATCATGCATCATTTTACAATTATCGAACGAGCGGAAATTATTAAACAATTTTGCCGAAATTCCGGCTCAGTTGTAAATACGCAACGTGAATTTCATCATGGCTTCAGTGTGCAGGCAATTTGTCACACTGTGGAAAAGTTTCAGCGTAGGTACACTCTTTTGGATCTTAAGCCACCAACCGGACAGAGATTGGCGCAAAATGAAGAAAACATAGTCGCCATAGCAGCCAGTACCGAAGAAGACCCAGAAATGTCTATTCGGCGCCGATCAGCTGAATTGGGCATCGCCAGAAAGTCAAGCCGCCATTTTTTGCGGCTGGATTTGTGGTTATATCCATATAAGATTATACTGACGCAGAAAATGAAGCCGGATGACCATAGACAATGCCATGAGTTCAATAATTGGGCGCTGCAAATATTAAAGGGAGATCCTTTTTTGGCTCAGCGCCTATGTCAACAAGTAAAAGTGTCATTATTGGAGCGAACAAAATCTACAAGTGTTCGGCCAAGCATCAATGCATCCATAAAGATTGACTGTTTGGTACGGTTCATGCGATGACGCTGCTACATCGGACCTTATTTCTTTCGAAACGAGGAAGGAGACACCGTTATCGTCAATGGGCTCAGGTACAGAGCGATGTTACACGACATTCTGTGGCCAGAGCTCGGAAGCATCGATATATCCGAGCTGTGGTTCCAAGAAGACGGCGCTATACGTGAAGAAGAAATTTGGCGACTGTGTGATCTCACGTCGAGCGTTCATTAATTGGCCGCCGCGATCATGCGATTTGACACCACTCGATTATTTTCTCTGGGTCAACGTCAAGTCCACTACTTTAGTCTACGCTAACGAACCAACCTCTTTGGACCAGCTCGAAGCTAGCATTTGACACACTATTGCCGGAATAACACCGCACATATTGGACTGACCGCTTGAAGCACTATCAGCGAAACCGAGGCCCATTTGAATAATGTGATATTCCACACATAATTGCATGGACGTTGTCAGAATCAATTTTACGTCTCACGCCGTTATTGTTTTATTTAAATTTTTATCTAGTCACCCTCTATTTAATAGTTCTATCATTGATTATGTTGAATCTGCTAAGAGCCTAGGCATGATTTTGCCTTGCCTTGGGATTCTAACATTAATGCCGCCAGGGGTAAAGTACAATATATGGTGTTCTTCGTAAATTACAGGTCTAGAAGTGATATATTCCTCTGACGCGAATGATGCTTCCTAAAACACTCTTATTACCTATACTCACACACGGATGTGAGGTGTGCTTTCTCCAGGTGAACTTATAATTTCACTCTCGACCACCTATTGCGTTATAGAACTCTAATATTGCTTTTCAACATAGTCCAGAACCGGAAACTTAGTAGCCTTTTTCGAACGACAAGACCTTCGATCCTCAAACAGATCTCTGAAACTAATACACCCGCGTTGCTCCTGCCTTACTTCTAAACGACAGTTTTTCCTTTAAGCCATACGATTATGGAACTCATTAGGGGCGAGGCACTGTTTCGGAAAGACTACCGGGTTCATTTTACAAACAATTAATATCCACTAAGGCAAAAATCAGAAAAAAATCAGAGCTACACGAAAGTGGTGTAACTTATCATCAATTACATGTTTGAACTAGTTTTTTCTATTTTCTAGTTATTTCCAAATGGGCTGCCAGCCAAGGTATTGATGCGAGAAATACATACACTCAATCACATCCAAGGTTTCCTCTGAGGAAAGTATTCCTAATAAACCACTAGAAATGGGACCCTCTGAACTGTTCCAACTTTAGAGTCATCCTACAAGATCTTGTCTGGCGTATTGTGCAAAAGCCTGAAATCACTTGTTAATGATTTGATGGGTTCCTATCACAGCGGTTCACGGACCGATTAGTTTTCAATTGACCAATTATGCCAGAGAAAACCCAAGTAGTCTAGATCGGTCTAGAATCGGTTTTGAAAGCCACTTTATCGGCGAATGCCATATATGCCAGCATCTATAGAAACGAGCCAAACAGAGCCATGTCTAATTTTAACATCGTCATATTGGTTAACTAAGGTGATTTTAGATGACTTTTCGACACATATCGGGCAATAACTCGGCCATAACTTGATGAATATTTTGGTGGCCAATTAACATCACCAAAACGCGAAATAACTCGCTCAAGAAATTTTTATTGCAATAAAGCCAAAACGGGTCGTGTTGTTGTTGTGGCACCGTTTTATTGAAACCACATGTCTTTCATATGCATGTCTTCGACTTGAGTCCAAATAAATTCGGTTAACACTTGGCTATAAGGATATGTATATCTTATACAGTGACTTCTTCTGGATGCAGTTACTCGTACATATAGATTTTCACTTCCCCACATGTGACAATTTTGTTTTTTAACGTATCCACCCAGTGAAAAATGAGCGTCATCGCTGAAGAAAGTGTTCTGTGAAAATTGGTCATCCAAACGCTGACATTCAAGCTCCCAAACAGCGCATGTTCTACGCATTCCGTGGTCAGCTGGCTTCAATTGTTGGGTGAGTTGAATTGTATAAGGGTTTTGCAAATTCAAATGCAAAATATACCAAAATGTGCCGTAAGACAAGCCGAAATGCTGTGCACGCCCTGAAATCTATCAATTTGGATCTTCTTCAACACTTTCACTAACGGCAGCCATATTTTCTGTAGAACGTGTATTTCTATGATGGATAGACCTTAAGACATCTCCAACAGAGCCAGTCTCTTCTAATTTTTTTACAGTTTTGCCTATAGTACGCTGAGATGGACGATTATATCGACCGTAATCTGCTTGTAATGCGCGAAGGATATCTACTATGTTTGTAGTAAATTTTCAAAATTTTAACATGTTCAGCTATTGTTAAACGATTCATAGTGTAAAATGGCAAACCTTAGACTAAACATATTCAGTCTCCGATGACAGTTCGGTTTGACGTATGTAATTACAGTGATGTCACATCCGGATCACGAATTGGATGAGACTATATATTGTGCAGAATTATAATGGAGAACGCTTGCTCCTCTATTGGAGTGGAAAACAGCATTGCCGAGACTTTTGATGTCAAAAAATGGTTATGACAAGCTTACTGTCATGTGACTTCTTGGACACCTTACTGGAGAAAATTGTGCAAAATTTATAATTCTATAACCAAGGATCAATTTTCCAAAATTTTGACACTGATGTCAAAAAAACTCTACTTCTCGATCTGTACAGTGTCATTGATCCACATAGATAAGTGCTCTGAAGAGTCTTCGATTCTTCTTAGATGACCACTCCTTTAAAGGAGGACCTTGCCTTAAATGACACTAAACAAGTGAAAGTTGACCTCAAACACCATGGGGTGCGAAGCTGAAGGCAATTAGTGCTGGCTGGATTAGCTTGTTGGTTGAGGTCCAGGTCCACCCATCGACATGTAAGTAGGTAAATCAAGTCGGAACCCACTGCTACGATCAAACACACTTTGAAAAAAAAGCCTTCTAAGACTTGCTGCGGTTCTACCTGGCCGCTGTATTTTGATCACAAAAATTCCAAAGAGAATTATGAAAGTTAATTGAGGTAACGCAGTGGTAGAGACAGTTCAAGATGAGACGAAAGTTGGCAGGCAGCCTTAATGGTCAAAGATGGTTTATTTAAGTACAGGATGTATTTTAGAACAGCAGTTCTACTAAACTGCCTCGCACTATCCAAAAAGAGGTTTTACCTAAGACTTGAAAAGCTTCTGATCAGGATAATCTGGTAAAATCAATCGATTTCGCTATAAAATCCATGAGTACTTACAAATCTCTCATATAGAAATATTTGCCATTCGCAAAGCTACACAGGCTGTACTAGGTACTCATAGAACGTGATCTTCAGAGATCTCTTCTTTGTGGCTAGTCAAACAGCCACTAAAGCTTTGGCATATGAAACCACAAAATCAATAGAGATACAAAAAAAGGCGAATCTGCAAATCTCACCGAGTGGATATCTGCTGGATACCTGGACACAGAAAAGTCAAAGGGAATGAGAAAGCGGATGAGCTGGCAATAGAGTGTGCCCCTCTGGACTGGAGTAATACACACAACAACGTAAATATACCAATTGAAACCCTGGAATGCAAAATACAACTTATATCACGCCTTCTCGCGCTCCATACAGCCAAACTTAATCTACACAGTGGGGAACACGTACCTTCCTCGGACTCAGCAAAGAAAACTTCCGTATCGGTGCAGGTATCCTAATTGGTCATTGCCTTATTGGCAGGATGGTCAGGATAGTATACCGTTGATACTGTCTAACTCTTCAACTAACAGCTCATACATTGACCACATAGTGAGAGAAAAAAAATCTTAATAACGGGCTTAACAGGTGATTGTTACGTTTTCTTTATAACGACTTAGATGTCGCTCCTGATATGATCACAAAAACTATTCTACTTGAAATTAAATCCTTTATCGCTCACCGGATGAAGAATATTACACCAAAATAAAACTCTTTCTACGAATCGACCTGAAAAGAGGCTTTTATTAGCAATTCCACTAAGGAAAACAGATAAAAGTTCAAACGAGCCAGGATTTAGTGCAATGTCTTACTTAAAAATGTGGAATTTCATCACGACTAAAAGATCAAAAATTGAGACTGGAAGTACTGCGGTGTCCCTTCAAGTCTGCTATCCACAAAAAAGTGGCTGGTGTGCCCCAAAGTTCATCTATGGCTCCGACACTCTTTTTAATTTTCATGAATGATCTCTTGTCTGCTTCTTCTTATCCAGTATATTCATTTGCCGATGACAGTACTCTCTGATTTTCATATACGTTACTGAACTCGCGTCCCTATTTTTCGGTTTCAGAATGAAACTCATTAAATTCCAATATTAACAGCATAACTAATTGGGGACACATTAAGGAAGTGGAAAGCTTCCAAAACACAATGCTGTCCGCTGCCGTTAAAGCGAAATCTGGATTGATAGTGAAGCCATCTGGAAGGCCATTCCCCAGTACGAGTACCTGCTTAGAATATACATCAAGTATGGTGCCAGGAGATATTTCCCTCCAAGTTGGAAGGAGGCGAGGGCGGTTGTGCTATTGAAGTCTCCCAATAAGGCTAGGTCCGATCCTAGATCTTACCGGGGCATCTGCCTACTTCCTGTGCTTGAAAAGTAGTTTAGTCATATAGTTTTTCTTTTCAGTGATTTTGGTAAATGAAGCAAATATGTTCGAATTGTTTTTACACGTTTCGCTCACGTCTGGGTCATATAAGTGCTTGAAAAGTACTGGAAAGGGTTATGGCGAGCATGACTTAACCAATGCCCTCATCCCAATTTGGCTTCAAGAAGTGCAAAATTGTTGAGGACGCATGGTCTTTTGTTACAGACCGCGTCCAGAATAGCAGTGCTGATCTTGTCTTAGGCGCCTTTGACAATTTAAATTGGCAGAGTATTCTGATAAGGTTGCGCGAACTGGATTGCCAGAAAATTGGTTTTAGGAGAGCTACTCGTATTTCTCTGCCAGGCGCGCTTTTGCAAAATCTACTTATGATAAGGTTACTCAAGATGTAAAGCGGAGTTGCCCTCAAAGGTCTATTTATATGGAACCTGAGTGAAATTCGAAGGTCAGGGGCAACTGGAATTTTTGTACCAGCCTGACTTAGGAGTTGGCCCCCTTGTGGGAGTATTGTAATAGCTGTATTATACCCAAGACACTACACTACCGCAGGGATAGTAGACTGGCTCAGCATATGCTGTAGGAAGCTGGAGTTCAACCATTTGATGGTGAAAGTGATCGGTCTGCTCGATATGGAGTTACATTCCAACCGGGTGGCATGACCCGTAGAATGCCTGAGACATTAGATAGACCGCGACACTTCATCAAAGGGGAACTTTGTGCCTTACACACGACCTTGAATCTGGTACTGTACTGGAAGTGGTACTAGTATATACGAGGGCGGGTCAATAAGTCCGTGACTTTTCGAATAAAACACAGATTTTTTGATAAAAAAATAATTTTATTTTTCAACGTAGTCTCCCTTGAGCTCTATACACTTTGTCCAACGCTTCTCCAATTTTTTTATCCCTTCCAAAAAAAATGATTTGTCGAGGTCCTCAAAATAGGCCTTTGTTTGCGAGATGACTTCATCATTGGAGTCAAATCTTTTTCCACCAAGCCATTTCTTCAGGTTTGGGAACAAGAAGTAGTCGCTCGGAGCCAAATCTGGAGAATAGGGTGGATGAGGGAGCAATTCATAGCCCAATTCATGGATTTTTGCCATGGCAACTGCACATGTGTGCACCCTTGCATTGTCTTGGTTTTTTGGTTTTTTTTCGCAAGAAATTAGTGAGTAGTCTGATAAAAATAGCTGTCAAACACAAACTAACTGACGCAGCAAGTTTAAATTTTGACAGGAGTCAACTGACAGATGCCTGTTGACAGGAGCAGTGTTGCTGTTTCAGTAAAGAGGTCAGAAATTCAAAAAGTCACGGACTTATTGACCCGCCCTCGTACTACTCGCAGGGAGCTGATCAACGCATTGTTTTGATCTTTCGTACGAAGACGTGCCATAGTACGGTAGGTATAGTACCTACGTAAAGATTTGTCACATCTGTCATTTGACTTCCTTGAACACCGACTTTATACCTCCTGCTTTGCCTTATCCCTATTTTCACCCGTGCTCCATCGGAATTGCCAGAAACCATCTGCCGCTTCAAGCCCGCAACCATCACATCTGTCTCACTATGAATGATCATCAGCCCACTTTCGAAAATAATCGCAAATATCGTTCAACTCGCTTATGGAATACCCTACCGAGCTCTTTATTTCCTAGTCATTATAACCTTCAAACATTCAAAACCAAAGTACGTCGGAATTTCATTTTCTTCTCTCCTAATTAACCTTCGCCCGCGATGATTGCAATCATTGTAACGGTGCTTATAAGCCCTTTGGGGCTCCTAATTGTCATACAAAAAAGACACTTGTACAAGATGACTAGTTTATTCAAACGAGAAAAGATGCATTCGTTAATGCACATGTCAATATCCATCGATATCAATTGATGTTCCAACACAAAAATGTACCTTCTTAGCTCTTGATGATTTATCTACCAATATTCTTTAACTGATTTCAAATTTTTCCACGTGCGCTGTATATTCTCCTACCTACATAAACATTCAAAACAGTTTAATGATGGTTGGGATGCAATTCTGTTGCATGTCATTAATCATGTTTCTCAACTATCTTTCGCTCTCTCAAGGCTTGATGCTGTAGGTCTTACTACTTAAAACTGAATCACGGTACCTCTGATAGTACCCAGCACCTGGTGAGTACTTAGTCAAAATTCGTCAAACCTGCGTACCAACATTCCTCAATTTGACGCAATTTTCTGCGCCAGACTCTGGCCAACGACCTGTAAACATAAAAAAAAACGAAAAAAAAATTTTAAATAAATTTAACTCATAAAAGTGGAACAGAGTGATCATAAACCATGGTCTAGAAGATGTTCTACCTGACGGCAATAGAAAATGATACTATTGCCGGTCGTTAGAACCGACAAAAGATTACCCCAGAACGCAGAACGGCGGCTTTTTTAATTGCCCAAAAAGTGTTGGAAATGTTTTGCCTACTTCTTCTCTGAAAAATTGTATTCCTCGTTCTTCTTTTTTGATTCTTTGAGTACCTTCTAATCTCTACCGGCTTATTATGTTCATAAAGTAAAAGACGAAAAAATAGAAGAACCGTATTTTTTAGTGGAAAAGATTTATCTCTCAATGAATCACACGCACCTATCCGTAAGTACGTCAACAACAAGTGATGGCAGTAAAGAGCGTTTCTATGGAACACCTAACCTAATACAGTTGCTGTGGTACGAGTAATACTGTATCTGTATCTCTTGGATGTTATGGTAATAAGTGAGTTTGACATTATGGATGGATTAGCATATTACCGGTAAATGCCTGCCAGACACAACTAACTAAACATACTCGTAAATGAGGTTAGTTGCGTCAAGTAATCTTTGTTTACAGCACTATGACGTGACTAGTAATGGAACCGTGAAAAGACCGCTTAACAACAGGAAAGTTAATTTAAGTTGAAATGCATTGTGACAAGTGGTAAGTTGGGAAAGCGATTATTAAATGATTTTTTCTCTAGTGTATCTTTAATATGAGTAAATGAGATTGTGAGATGATAAAAACTCAGAGTATGAGTACCATAAAACATGTCTAGGTCATATAATTGGGAGAACCCTCACTAAATATCGAAAGATTTAAAAACATGTGATTCAGTTGGAAGACAGAATTCGAGGTAAGTTTTACCTTTTTTTTAAGTACTATCAGATAGCTCCATCAATTTGAGCACCTAATAGACTATAGCTGTGGTTGGTTGATGTACGATTAGGGTAGGCCCTGACTGGAGTAGACCTGGCGAAGTCCGATACTAGGATAACACGTCAAGAATACTTAAGTTTTGAGAGCGATAAGTAAAAATAAATATTTATCATTGAATATGGCTTTATGGGCCAGCTGAGCCCATGCTCCACTCCCGATTGTAGCGGCATTTAAGTAAGTAAGTAAGTGAGAGACGAGCTACGGTGTACAACCTAAGGGTTTGGTATATGTACCTGCCTAACCTTGAAAACAGAGGTTGGTCTGAACCTGTCCAAGTCTTTCCATTTGTTGTGAGATTTTTTTATCATCGTTCCTAAAAAAAGTTTCAAAAACTCAACGGGAATAGCCAGACGTGGACCCTTTCAAGAGATCGATCAGTCACTCGCAAATGCCGACAGAGTTTGTTATGAAATGTAACGCAACCACAAAAAACATCGCATAAATATTTAACTCAAGTATTCTTTTTCTTCGTTAACATATTTACATACACATATTTACACTTAAAAACTATCGAATTAACTTAAAGTCTTAGCCGCCACGTATCATGTACAAACATATGTACGAGTATTAACTTTTTCTATTTTTTTTACTTGCCTTTCGCACAGCACAGTGCAGCAAGTGCATTCTTTAATTCGGTCTCTTTGCTGTTGACCGCCAACCACTAAACATATTGTCTTGTCATCAAAATTGGTAAAAATAAATACAATAATTATAAAGTTTTGCAAACCAAGCATTTTTAATTATTATAAAAAACTAAGAATCGGTATTAAACAATAAAACATTACTGGTCCTTCGATTAGCCGAATTAAATACGTTTTTCTGGATATTTTTCACGTGAAAACCTTGGTGGTAAGACAATTTAAGACAAAAAGGGAAATATCAAATTGATATCAAAAGCATTGCATGTGGCATTCGATGCTGCAGAAGCTGTGATTGGTGTATACGTAAAATCTTCGATAAAACATTTAAGCGCATATCTGTGAGCAAACCATTAAACATTTATCCATTTTTTTTTATTTTGAACTGCTTCCCTCGCTTAGTGCTTACGGGCTCGTTTTTTTTTTTTTTGTACCTTTTCGGTAAAAATGAATGCGATTAAAGCAAAACGTGGTTACGCGAAAGGCAGCTTGACACGTGCCGAGTCATTCACTGCATCGATTAAGCAAGAAACTCCCATTTCGCTAATTAAAATACGCTTCGCATAACTCAATGAAGTGTGGTCAGACTTTCTCGAAATTAACAAGCAACTTTGCGAATTTCGTGACGATCCTGAGTTTGTCGATTCGCAGTCTGAGTTTGAGGAATATGAAACAAAATTCTTTTTAACTCATTCCATATTCACAAAGGCGATCCGTGATAGAAAGACCTCAGATGCTCCTGACATTTCAAACATCTTGCTTGACAAATTAATTAGTCAGCAAACCACATTCCTCGATTCTCTAAACTCATATTCTACTGAAAGGGTCAAAGAAACTCAGTCGTTCACAGACCACGGTAGTGTACACACTTCTTTCGGTTTTTCATTAGTGAATTCGGTAAATTATTATACATATACAATAATTAGCACACAAATTATCAAAGGCACGGTTGGCGTAGTGCGCGGACTCGAAATTGTAATATTTCAGGTTGTGCAGGTTCATTCCCTCCCCGTGGACGAAATATGTCTTTTTTGTTTTTAAATATTATTTAATTGAAAATAAATAATAAATTAGTGACGTGGACGTAAACAAACAATTGATGAGTGGCAAAGACCGTCCCGTGATCCTCATTGTGGGATTAGTGGATGGCACAGGAACAAATATTATTGAAGCTGCCCGCCCAACAGCAGTGGTTAGTGAAAACTCTATTAAACGAAGAAAAAAAAGTGGAACTTGAAATTTAGCAAAACGCTCATCACTATGCGCCTCAAACGAATTGCTGCTAAGTAGGGAATTAGTAGGGGGGGGGGGGGGGGGGGGGTCAACGTCTGCGGTAGTAATAGCAGTGCAAAAATAAAGACGTCACGAGTCGGAAGACGAATAAGTCTCTGATATAGTGACATATCACAGATGGAGTAATAATAGCTTTGCTCGTTGGCAACTTTTTTTTTAAATATAATCAGCGCGGGCTCAAGGGGTTTGTATATCCTTAAGGTGATTGTACACAGCGCGGGCAAAGGAAATTTAGGGAGGAAGAAAAGAGAGGTACCGATGTACATTGTTTTTAAATGTTTACAAGTTATAACGACCAGGAAATACAGAGATCGGCAGGGCATTCCATAAGCGAGTTGTTCGGCTTAGGAACGAATCACGATATTTTAGAGTACGTCCGAAAATGGGCTTGAGGGTATACTGATGAGCATTCATAGCGAGACGGGTGTTACGGTTGAAAGTTTGAATGGGCGGAATGCTACTGGCGATTTCAGTGGAGCACTGGTGGTGGAAATAGCGATAAAACAAAGTGAGACACGAGACATTGATTGACTGATATTAGTATCATCAATAAGTTTTATCGCACGGTTTTGAATGCTATCTAGCACGTGCAGAGATGTTTTAGGAGCACCTGACCAGATATGGGCGTTCTACTCCAATTTTGGGCGGATGAACGCCTTATATATTGAGGGCAGATCAGAGGGGGTAAAATATTTCTTACACCGCTTCAGGAAACATAGACATTTCGCAGCATTTTTGGCGACATCAAATATGTGGTCATTCCAACGTAAGTTGTCATTGACACACATACTGAGAATAGAAAGTTTTTCGGTTTCGACGATGCAAGTGCCATTCATGGATAATGGCTGGGTGTTTAGATTTCGCCTTAACGACAGCAGACAGCAATGTGTTTTGGAAGCATTAAATTCCACTCAGTTGATAGTTCCCCAATTGGTTATGCTGTTGATATCGGAATTTAATGAGCTTAGCATACGCTGCCGTTCTCGTTCTACAGCCGAAGAGCAGTGCCGTGAGTTCGAGAACGAATATGAAAAGCAGAAAGTCGGAAGACGAAGAGGATGAATTAAATGCCATTAATGGCACCATCCTGCAACTAGAAAAAAAGGTGATTGCTATTAAAGCTAAGCAAATCGCCCGAAGGCAAAGGGAGCAGAAAGCTAAGGCAAGCTCCCAACAGCAACAGCAAGTGTAGGAAAAAAGTGTGCAGAAACAACAGAAAACACAAGTGCAAAAGCAACAACCGCAGCAGCAAAAAGCAACAATTGCAAAAGCAAAAATGTCACCGAAGACTACTACAACAGTAGAAACAACAAAGCAACATCAGCAGAAACAACAACAGCAACTGCAGCAGAAAACAAAAAAAGAGAAAGAGTGTGACGGTCTCAAATTTGTGAGGCTTAAGCCTTTTACCACTGCAAGAGCAAAAAGGGAGAAGTGGACACTACCGTTCTTCCTAGTACAGCTGACTCCCAATAGCAAACTGGATAGTCTAAGGAGTATCAAAGTCCTGGACTACGATTTTGTCCACTGGGACAAATTAAAAAAGAGCGATAACATTATACAATATGTTCGCTGCCAAAGGTTCGGCTACGCCGCATCGAACTGCCAAATGCAGCCTCGATGTGTTAAGTGTGGGAAGAACCACAATTCTCAGGAATGTGCTTTGGGTCAGGAGAAAGAGTCAGACAAAAGCCAACTCTCATATGCTAAGCAGGTGGATCAAAACTACATCCTACTGCCGGGTCTAACGCACCTCATGCCGTAATGGGTACGCACATGGTGGAGCAAACCCTGAAGGTCCTTGGAGTGAATGTCAATTCACTGATTAGAATCGAGCGAAGAGGCGCATATTTAAGTTGCTGGAAGACCAAGCTCCTGATGTGCTTTTCGCTAGCGAAACTAAGCTTACCGATAAGCACAATCTGGAACAGAGTAAATATAACAGTAGATGAAGAAACCGACCCAACTCCACACAAGGAGGTGGTGTCGCGATCTTTATTAGAAAAAAATTTAAATTTAGAAGAATGTAAAAGGGTTCCGGGTCCTAGAGGTATGTGTCGTGCGCATCCCTCTCCGTAGCGCAAAGTGGTTGTTCACGGTCTCTTTCTACGCGCCTGATGCTTCTCAATCCACGCTATTCACCTCAGAGCTCGATAGTCTCTTTCGACTCCTTAGACTGGAATCGGAGGAGAATTTTAATGCGGGGGGGATTTTAATGCCAAACATAGAGATTGGGGAAATCATGTACCAAATACTAGAGCGAACCTACTACTCAATTGGTGGGCCCCATACAGTGTCATATATAGATTTGGTTTGAAGACGACGAACAGTCCGTCGTTTCCCAGATACGGCTCTTATTTGGACCTATTGCTGTACGACGTACGGATACAACTGACTGGGAGTAATCTACAAACGTTAAACTGTCTGCATACGTTCGTGTACGACAGTGACCATTGCGGTTTTAGTACCGAAATAACAATTCCTAACGAAATTGCGGAGTTGGAGGAGTTTGTTCCTAAGTATTCTTACAATTACAGTAAGACGCGCTAGACACGCTTCTCCAGAACCTTGACAAGAGCACTCTCCTGGAATTCGCTCTACCCACCGTCCAATAGGAATCTGTCTAACGAGGAGCTTGACAGGTGCCTAAAACAATTGGAACAAACAATTAAACAGGCGATGGACATTACAATATCTCGGTATGAATACACCCCCAACAAAGACTTATTCCGCAATGCTACCATTGACGCACTGCACCGACACAAAAGTGGACTGTTGTCAAGACTCAAAGCCTTGTACAGGCAGTTTACTGACAGACATAACATGGAGGTTATGACACTGAAGTCGTCGATTAAAAACCTCCAATTATTGGTAAGAGAGAATTACAGAGCATATGTAAGTTTGTACTCGAACAATAAAATTCGGGCTGTAAATTCCAGAAACCCAAATATGTTCCCGCAAATAAATAAAATATTTCGGAGAAAAAATCAAAACGACCTACAGTGTCGTAAGATTCCCCGAACGACGTACAACGAACGTATACTGACTACTGCAGGCATAAATCCAAGTGAAGTCGCAGATTATGACAATTTCTTTGTGATCCTCAAGAGAAGGTTGAGGCCGTGGGAGCGACTTTTCAGGAAGAGTATAAAATCAATGATGTCTGGTTCAAATTATGACCTGGAGAATCGAGTCCTTCTGCACAATTTCTACCTGCGAAATGACATACAGAACTGGCGATTCGAGAGCTCGGGTTTCACCCAGTTCAATGGCGAGAATATAGCAAATAATGTTAGCGCCAATGAAGGGGACCTATCCCCGTTCATCTCAAAAAAAGAACTCCAGGAGATCGTCGACACAATAAGAAGTAAAAAATCAGTGGGAATCGGTGGAATACCGAATATTGTGCTTCGACATCTCCCTCTAGAAGCGGTAGACATTTACACCACCCTGATTAACAATGCAACGAATAATGCACATTATCCAGACCATTGTAAAACTGCGGTGGTTTATCCCATCCTTAAAAGGGGCAATCCGGTGAATCTTCGGTCGATAAGTCTCCTTCCGAATATCAGTAAGGTGTTCGAAAAGGTAATCAATAGGGTTTTGACTCAGTGGGTTGAGGACAAAAATATAACTCCGGATAATCAATTCGGTTTTAAGGCAGGGCATGATATCATACATGCTGGGTCTATACTGGTGTCAGATATCAAATGGAATAAAAGCCAAAACCAGTGTACTGGGGCCTGCTTTGTTGACTTGGAAAAGGCCTTCGACACCGTATGGTTAGAGGGTCTTTTCTACAGACTAACCAGACTGGGTATCAGTAAGCCACTTTTGTATATTCTTCATAATATGCTCACCAACAGACAGTTCATCGTGAAAATGGCGATGCGACTTCTGTTGGAACATTTCATTAACGGGTCATTAACATGCTTTAGCAAAGTGACTTCGAACAAATTAGGCGATTTTGCGATGACAGGAATTTGAAAATCAACTTTGAGAAGTCTGAAACCATTCTGTTTAGAACGCCGTTATCTGGTGCCTCTAGGGACACCAGAAAGAATTGGCGAAAATTCTCGATCATTGGACAACAAAGCCAGCCACTTGCTTGTCGAAATGTAGTCACCTTGGGATCTGGCTAGACCAATATCTATATTTTAACAAGAATGTAGATGTTGGTCTGGGCAGGGCCAAAGGTGCTTTTGCCCTTACAAAGAGACTGTTTTATAGCAGCCAACTCGATGCGAAGGTGAAAGTTATCTGCTACATGGCCCTCATTCGGCCCATGCTGGTACATGGGTATCCCGTGTAGTTCAACGTGAGAGCAAGCTTAATGGAAAAGATTCGGGTGTTTGAGAGGGTTTGCCTTAGGGGTTGTCTTCACCTTTACAGAACACCAGAATCGGAGTACATAAAATTCTATCCCAATGAGGTCCTATACAACAGAGCGAATCTAAAAAGTGTGGACACCTTCGCTATTAGGTTGACTCGAGGGCATATTGCGAGAGCAATAACCTGATATCGGGGGCCTAGTACCCCAACTACTTATATCATGAGTGTGTGCGCTTGAAATGCTTCGTCCCCCCTGAAGCGTTCCTCTATTTTGACATGAAAGGGCTGATCCAGGATAGGTTTGCGGTGCCGCTAATCTTCCACGTAGATCGTGTAATTGGTGAGGGGTGACTCAACTGCAACAGAGACGTCACACACGGCAGTACTGAACGTCTCATGTTTAGCAGGACGGTTTCAAAACGCGATAAAAAAAGATGTTGTTTTGCAGCACCAAAATATTTGGTGGTTGAGTGAAGAAGACCCGATTTCTAAACTGAACATACCACCAAACAAAATTCATTGTTTTAAGTTAATAAAAAAAGACTCAGATGAATCAATGCTCAAATTTATCAACTTCAAAGTTGGCATCCCAGCCGACAGACTAAGCTCTGCTTTAAATGTAAACAATTGGCCTGCCAATATGTATGTGGGAAAATTTAAATCCACTCCAAAAAACTCCAAATCGACAGCAATAAAACAATGACACAATCAGTATGTTCACCAACATCAGCTGTGAATGCAAAAAAAAAGTTCTCACACGCAATCACAATTGATAACAAAAGACATTAGAGAAATATGTATGACTACTCGTATGTATTATCAAAATATGAGTGGTCTCTCTTCCAAATTAAGAGAACTCTCCTTTACCGTGGATGTTATTTTTGCCTTCACGGAGACTTGGCTTCATAAAGGCATACGTGATGAAGAGCTCAACAGCGTTTTTGACATTTCCATATTCTCTGTTTTCCGCCGTGATCGTTATGATATAACAAAACAATGTGGTGGTGGTGTTCTGATTGCAACGAAACGCATTCTTGGAGTTGTTGAAGTAGATATTGACGTTTGTATTAGTGATCATCTGCATATTGACCAACTGTGTGAAGACGTAATTTCTCTTAATATGCTGCCAATTCTCAGCTACATTCCACCTAGAAGTTCACTGCCGATTAACAACAAGCACTTGGAGAACATTGATAGGGTTGCCACTATGTCAAAGTATTCAAATTACAATATTTGTGTTGTTGATGATTTTAATTGCGGTGATATAGTGTGGACTCAATCTATTGACTCTACATTATTGCCAACTTCGTTAAATTCTAACATATATATTTTATTAATAGACTCTTTGTTATCAAATAATTTAAAACAAGTCAATAATATTGCTAATTCATTTAATAGATTCTTGGATTTAATTTTTGTCTCAGATGACTTAAATGCTTATGTTGAACAATGTTGTCCTTTATTGTCAAATTCTGTAAATCACCGTGCTGTAAATCTTTGTCTAAATAATTTGAATTATAATAAATTTTGTAATTTTAGTAATTCAACTAATTCATACAAATTTAATTCTAAAAATCTTTCCCGAATGAATTACTGTTTTTCAAATATTAATTGGTTAGAAGAATTTTCGGGCAAATATTTATCAGAGAAAATTAATACTTTCACAATCATTTTCAACAGTATTCTTGAAGAATGCGTTCCTATATATCGTAAAAAAATAAGTTCTCACCCAGCTTGGTACAATAAAAGACTATTAAATTTAAAGAACGCTAAAAATGCTGCACATAAAAAGTTCAAAGGACCTCAATCAAATGACGACTATACAGTTTTCTCACGACTAAGAAAAGAGTTTGTTTTCCTATCTAAATTTCTTTATTGTAACTATATTCATTCTATTGAAAGTGATTTCAAAAATAGACCTACTGCTTTTTGGCAATTTGTTAATGCAAAAAGAAAACGATCTGGATTTCCAACAACGATGTGTCTGGACGATAAAAAGTCAAGTGATCCTAAGACCATTGCAAACATGTTTGCGTAATATTTTCAAAGCATTTACAATTCTGCTTGCTCTACCTCTATTGATTCAAGCTACATCAATTCACTCCCATCTATTTTTGAGTGTCACATTATTCGTTAGATGTTTGTGAAGTTGAAACTGTCTTAAGTAATTTAAAGCCGACGAGTAAACGAGATATTTTAGGATTTTTTCCAATCGCTTTACGTTATTGTTCCAGCTCACTTTGTTCTCCTTTACATGTGCTATTTAATCAGTCTATTTCAAGTGGAATTTTTCCCGATGAATGGAAGGTTTCGGCCATAAATCCAGTTTATAAGTCTGAGAATAGAAACCTCATTTCAAATTATAGGCCAATTTCTAAGCTACCAGTTATTCCCAAAATATTGGATAGCCTTGTGAAGGGTAAATTAAATTTTATATTAAACAATATGTAAGCAAATATCAACATGGTTTTTGGAAGGGTAGGTCTACTGTTACAAACCTAGCGGAATTCACAAATTATTGCATAAAAACATTGGAAACCCATGAGCAGGTTCATGTGATCTACACTGACTTTGTGAAAGCCTTCAGTAGGGTTAATTTAGCAATACTTCTTAGAAAGCTGAATGCCTACGGGTTTTATAGTTCATTGCTACAATGGTTAAGCACTTATTTGTATGGCAGGAGACAATATGTTGCTATTGGTGACTATTTTTCTGATGAGATCCTTGTGGCCTCTGGTGTTCCAGAAGGAAGTCACCTTGTTTATACTTTTTATTAATGATCTTCCGAATTTATTGAAATATTGCTCTTGCCTTATTTATGCGGACGATATTAAACTATTTGCCAAAATAAAGACTATGAATGACTGCATGATGTTACAATATGATCTCAATTCCTTCAGTTTGTGGTGTAGGTTGAACGATCTACAGCTAAATATTGAGAAGTGTGCTTGTATGAATTATAATAGATCTTTTTATCCAATTTTACCAAGATACACTTTAAACAATTCCCAAGTTAAGGTAGTCGAGGAGTTTAGAGATCTTGGGTTAATATTCGATAACAGGCTGACATTTCATTTACATGTAAATTACGTCGTCTCGAAAGCAAACTCACTTTCGTGATTCATAAAAAGGAACTCGGTTGATTTTAAAGATCCTCAAAGACACTCAAAGCTCTTTATTGTAGTATAGTGCGCCCTGTGTTGGAGTATGCTTGTGTGATATGGAACTCTGACATTGCCTCAAATTTACGTAGAATTGAAAATATTCAAAAGAAATTTTTAAAGTTTGCATTACGTCACTTTTTTTCTGGAAATGGCACTGATGTTCACCACTCCTATCGTACTAAATGCCTTTTACTTGGTATGCAAACGCTTGAGTCAAGGAGAAAGATGTATAGCATTATGTTGGTTCGTGACATTTTATGTGGGACAATTGACAGCGAAAATTTGTTAAATTTTATGAACTTATATGCTTCTTGTAGATCTTTAAGACCAAGACCGTTTCTCATTGAGAGTCGGCATTACACACTTTATGGTCAAAATGAACCTATTACTCTTAGTATTAATTTTTTTAATGAATATCGTTTAAATTTAGATATTTGTTTGCCCAGAAGTTCCTTTAAAAATATTTTATTTTACTATCTTAATCAATGAATTTATATTTATACTTTGTTTTATTTAAATTAAAGTTACATATAAACTTCGAAATCTGTAGACTGAATATCGTAGATTAAATGAATAAATAAATAATAAAAATAATAATTTAGTAAGGTCGGTTGTGATTATGCCGGCCCCATAACCTTGCATTTGAATGGTGGTAGAAACCCTAAATTCGTTAAGGCCTATATATCACTTTTTGTCTGCTTTGCGAAAAAAGGAATTCACCTTGAGTTGGTCGGCGACGTATCATCGGACGCCTTTTTGCTAGCCCTGGATCGTTTCGTTGCGCGTCGTGGAAATCCCAAGGAAATTTGGAGCGACAACGGCACTAATTTCCATGGTATCAAACGCATGCTAGGAGAGATGTTCGATCTTATTCGCAGTCAGCAGTACAACACCATCGTTTCGGAACATCTTTCGCGAGATAACATCACCTGGAAATTTATACCTCCCTCCGGTCCTCATTTTGGCGGTTTGTGGGAGGCGGGTATAAAGTCTATTAAGATGCATTTGAAACGAGTCATCGGTGAAAACAAACTGACGTATGAAGAAATGTACACTCTCCTCACAAAAATTGAATGCCTATTAAATTCACGCCCAATGTGGCAAACAGCCGACGGGGAGCCATCCGCTCTTACCCCATCCCATTTTATGATAGGGGTATCATACACCTCATTCCCACAACAAGACGTATCGAATTTAAACTATTCTGTTAAGACTAATTGGTATGCATTACAGGTTCTCTTGCAAGGCTTTTGGAAGCGGTGGCACAAGGATTACTTAACACCTCAGCAGCAGCGACCAAAATGGCAGAACGTTTAACCCAATTTGAATGTGAATGACGTTATTCTCTTGAAGGAACCCAACCTACCACCCTCTAAATGGATTCTCGGGCAAATTGTAAAGGTACATCCTGGAACTGATAACAATGTCAGAGTGGTCACTGTCCGCACCAAACATGGCAACTATCTTCGACCTGTAGCCAAGGTCGCACCACTTCCTTTTACTGAAAGACCGGAGCCTATCAGGGGCTGAATGTTATGAAATGTAACGCAACCACAGAAAACATCGCACAAATATTTAACTCAAGTCTTCTTTTTCTTCGTTAACATATTTACATACACATATTCACACTTAAAAATTATCGAATTAACTAAAAGGCTTAGCCCCCACGTATCATGTACAAACATATGTACGAGTATTAACTTTTTATATTTTTTTTTTACTTGCCTTTCACACAGCACAGTGCAGCAAGTGCATACTTTAATTGGGTCTCTTTGCTGTTGACCGCCAACCTCTAAACATCTTGTCTTGTTATCAAAATTGGGAAAGATAAATACAATAATTATAACGTTTTGAAAACTAATAATTTTTAATTATTATAAAAAACTAAGAATCGGTATTAAACAATAAAACAGAGGTCTTATACAGAACGACACTTCAGGGTGACACACAAAACTCTGAGGTAGTCAGGGACTTTGCATAGAATAACCCCTGTCTTCTTTGAGGTAAAAAAAACAGTTGAGAAGCATAGCTGTATCTTAAACAACTAGACCGATAAGGATTGGATTTTTTTGAGAATGTATGAGTCAGCTCCTTGTTGTTTTGAGACAATAAGTCTTCGAATGATATTCGGTTTCCTCTGTATAGACGATGCTTAAAGAAGGATATAGACTGACGTTCAAACAGCGAGCTTACGATCGTACTTGATGGAGGGCCCTGTTGGTTTAGTCCCAGGTATACACTGTACTGTGGTATCATCGTAGGCAATATTTCGCAAGAAAGAAATGCAGTTGTATGCATTTAGTTATTTAGTTATCGTGAATTCCAGATAGTAAGCAACCAGTCCTTTGAAATGAAATGACAATGTATTGGCGAATGAGTACAAAACCCTAGCCTGTTTTGGATCCAAGAGTTCTTAAGCCAAAACTATGTATGTCATACTATCCGTAGACCAAGTCAAAGATTTTATACCTAGGTATATGCTGGGCCACCCTCTAAGTGCAACCCTCTCTAAAGGAATATAACAATTTATTGAGCAAATAAATTTGTGTTCCAAATCAATTCTTTTTAACAAACATAACAAAGGAAAAATATATCTTAATTCCACTTAATGGACTGTAAGGTTAGGGTATCAACGTAATTATCGCTCTGTGATTTTCAATAATATGGTCAAATTACCCCCAAAACATCTTAATCTCTGTAATTTTGTTACTATCAGAAATTTATGGCGACACACCCTGATTGGAATTGCGACGCATTATAATAATTGATAATTGTACTAAATTTGGGCAAGTGTATCCGTCATGCACAGAATATAGCGACGCATGGTCTACTGTTGCTACGGTTGGATAATGACTTAATGCAAGTAATTGGGTGCCCATTAGATACGTTGCTTGCCATTGACATATTTGGGTAGTTTGTTATTTGGTCACAATCTGCAACAATAAGAGGTCGGCTTTTGAGTTGACATAGTAATGCCATTTGTATGCTGCCAGATATGCTGTCTGTTACGTATAGCCCATTCACGTTTATTTCCAATTTGCTCAACTCTCTGATTCTTGGCAGAGATCTTTCCAAAGTCAATGTTCAAATGTCTCGATGAAGCAAGGGTAATGGCAACACCACAACGATCAATTAAAGAAAATTGTGCGAGGCAATATTTCTCTTTAACCCACTTCATTACACTACATACGAGTAATCATATTAAGAAATTGCTACCAGAAAAAATATCACTCTCCTCCAAGAAGCTGGAGGATATAAAGACAAGGTGGAAAACTACGACAATTATGCGCTTTGACAACTGCTGTGGGTATTAAAGTCTGATAGTTTTTCGATGAAAATTAATTATTAGAACCAGATTGAGCCTTGTTGCAGACAAGACGCGAATGCTAATTTCCCGAGCACCACAACAAAGAAGAACTACAGTGAGAAGATAAATAGTATAAAAGCTGCAGTCGCAAGAGACCGCCAAAATCTTCGCCGAAAGCGTATCCCGCCATAAGAGACGGTGCAAATGATGGGCTGAGTTTCACTCGACCACCACCAAGAAATCCTTGATTTGATGGAAAATGCCGGCAAGCACATGCAGCTAAACAAGAAGTGTATAAAGCGGTTGTGACCTATACGAGCAGAAGAAACGGGAAGAACCCCGGCAAGATCGCGAGAAGCGCCGACTGAAGATAGTAAAAGTAGTCGAGGCAACAAGTGCTGGACAGAGGCCTGTAGGGATGTACAAAGAAACAAATAAAAAAAAAACACTAAAACTGCGAGGATAACCGAAATTTCGAAATTGTCGGCCAGAATGAATCAATTCAACCTGAAGAATGGAACCTTAAAACCGTTTGCTCGGTCCACAACAAACAAGACCCCCTTAATTGCGCCAACGATGGATGCAACAGTTTCAGTCAAATTTTTAATAGAATGTCTCTATTGCTATCGCGTGTGTCCTTGCTACCGCTTTTCGCCTCTTTTTTCCAACATTCAAGTCCAACGCAACCTTCACAACTATTCCCGCTGTACTTAGTCCATGCTTCAATGACTTGCATTTTGTTTCTATCCGCCGTTTCCATCTTATCGCTTCTCCACCACGTTTCTATGATATTTTGATGTGGAGCCGGTCTTTTGAAATACCGAGCACTACTGCGACTTTTCTTCGAAGTTGTTCCATATACCTTGCGCGATTAGTTTTTTTCTTGATTTGGGGGATTTTGGAGTCATTCTCGCAAATTTACCATTCAGTGCTTCAGTCTTTGCTTATTTATGTTGTACCAGTTTATTTTCACGACTGATGCTCGACTTTTGTCTCTGGTTTCTTCACTTGAAATTCTATCAGCAAAAGTTTGTGCTGACTTGCTAGTGGTTCGCCCAAAATCATTATGTAATCTTTTCTTTACCATTCCAGAAAAGGAGGTAATCTTTCTGCATATGGCTCCAAACATTCCAGTATGCAATTCAGTGATTATCTTAAGTTATTGAGTATATGCGAGTTAGACCGCGCTCAGTATATCATCTTTAGGTGAGTTTCTCGTTCCGAAATCGATTCATCCATCGCAGTCTTTGTATTCGCAGTGTGATTCGACGACGGCTCCGCTCAAATCCTCATAAATGACTTCTTGACATAAAATTTAAGAACGCAATGTTTATTGGTTTGATTGCTTACTGCCTGCTGTGCTGCCTAATTTACGGTTGATTGATACGATTTCAGCTAAGAGCAGCTTTTAAGGTGATGGCAACTCCATTCATAGTTTCTTCTATTATGAATGTTTTGTTTGTGAAACGGTGGGTCCTATTTTCGACGTTTCGCACTTTGTTTCTTGAAGGCATATTATATTGATTATGCGTCGCCGAAATACGTTTTTAGGTTCGAAACTTTGACCCGTCATTGTACCAATACTCCAGCTCGGGACACGGAAAATTACAACGGAAATCGTCAATACCTGGCAGGAATATTTTTATTCGCCCCAGGATCACACCTCTGCTTTCCAGAAGAGGTGCTTTGCGGGGTGCTGATACTCACGAGTGTATGGATGATACTTTTAGTCTATCCCACCTCCATTACTCATCATGCTATGCAATGAGATCCACACAGGAAGAAAAAAGAGCTTCTTGACCGAGACTAAGGCGCAGAATAGACGTCAAAAGGCACTTAGCTGGGAAAAAATGAAACATGTCCCAAAAAACGCGATTCCGATTAGGTTTGGTGGAACCCACAAGGTATGCGAGGTGTAGTGTAACACTACGAGAACCTAAATACTTATTGTGGATCTAATCTTCGGCAAATTTTGGCCCAATAAATGCGGAAATCCAAAAAAATGAAAAAGGGTAACATAAAACTATCCCCATCTAGCTTGCCCAATTAAAGTCGTCAAATGTTACTAAAATGTTACTGTCACAAAATAGTTTTTATATTCCAAAACAAACAAAATTAGAATTTATAATCAACTTAACTAAAGAAATATCCCCGCTTCTACCTTTTTGCGTATGCCACAAATTTTTGGAAAAATCCTCCACATATTTGTAGAGCCTTGCCTCGGCAACTACATGCACCCTCGAACGTACTCGTAAGATGAAAATCTTACTAATTTCGAAAATTACATTTCGCATCTCAGTTGTAACAAACGCGAAAACTTTTCCAAGCAATTGTAACGTTTTCAGGCGAATTTACTTCTTTCTCCTTGGAATCTTTTAATTGCGAAAGCATTTTTGAAATTCTAATTTATTAACGTTCTTACAACTTTATCCCTGGATCGAGCACCAGCCCATCCACCTCAAAGCATGTGCATGCAGGGCTATGTAAATATGTGTACTTTGTCCAACTGTTTTTGCATCCCATAAATTGGAGCAAATAAAATTAGTTAGTGAAATCAAAAAAAAAAAAACAACCAAAAGGGTGAAAAAAACGTTCCTAAGGAAGGCGAATATAATTCCATGGATTCGCTCTAACAGCGTTTTTCTGTAAAAACGAAACTTTTTCTCTACTACCGCCGCTCCCCCAATAAAACTTTGGGTCCTTGGAGTATAACACAATTAAAAATCTTCACTGAAATATAAAGAGAGGGCGCCAAACACTGCACCGCTCCGCACCGACAAAGAATATAGTTTAACAGAAAAAAGGATTTGGTAAAAAAGTTTCAGGGAAATTTTGCATTACAATGCAGAATACAATTACCACAAGGAATAAAATGTATGCGTTCCCTCCCAGATGCGCCTTCTTCTGTGTCTCGCACCCATAGAGTAGAGTTGCAGATAGATGCAAATGCAGCAAAACATAATTTATGTGATTTTGTTTCTTTCTTTTTTAGTTTTTATTATTTTTTATGCAGATGGCCTGGGTTTTTATTTAATGAAAAAAAAAGCGGGACTTAAGGAACCCTCTTTGGAAAAATTATTCATAGAGTTGAATCCAAAGGACCAAGCCTATTGTTTGTACTTTGAAGGTGATCTGTTTGGTTTACATAATTTCGACAAGTGCATTTAGCTATGTGGATACTGAAGCGGAACACAGGATTTATTATATTTTTTAAAGATAATTTTTGAAGATAGCTTAAAACAAGAAATTTATAAGAAGTCTACCAAAAGAACGGTGCCTAAAAGTATGAGCCAATACCGTCTGCTAAAATTCTAAACATTGTTATCTTATGAATGTAAAGAATGGGTATTACTCAATTCTAGAAAGAGCCACATCAATGAAAGAAAAGATCTGCTATATGCCGTAGATGGGCAGACTGTGGAGATCCTAAAGGAAAAGTCATGCAAGACAAAATACCGTATTGGTCGTCTAACTACAAAACTACCCGATGATCGAAAAAGCGTCAAAGAAAAAGCAAGTGCTGAATATTAACTTGCATCACTGTAAAGCAGCAACTTTGGATCTGATGCTCTTCATATTCAACGCGAACATTGACCCGACTTTAATGCAAGAACCCTGGATTCCTCGAAACAAGGTACAATGGTTAGAGTCCAAGAAATAAGATCTTTTCTATCTAGACATATAGGCAACAGCATAAACTGTACTCTATCCAAAAAAATCACTTAATATGTTCTTTTTGTTTAGATACAGCGATGGAGATACGGTGGCAGCAAGCTTGGAGAACAAGGTTTAGGTAATCATCATAATCTCAGCTTACATGACGCACGCAGACAACGTTCCTCCACAAACAGCCGTTCGTGAACTCGTGACATATGCTGAATCAACAAAGGCTGGTCTTCTAATCGGGGGAGCACAGGCATCAACGCCAAGGGTAAGTAATTTTTGAATTTTTTATTCCAAACTTGTTGTGTATAATAGAGGAAATCGGAGAAGAAATATTCCACTTAACAATAACAAGCATGTAGGTCAATAATTGGAGAGTATCTACTAAGCAATCATTCTCAGATCACTTTAGAATTGTCTTCACTATGGACTGTGATATAAACATACAATTCCGAAATCCTAGGAAAACTAATTGGATACGCTAACACGTAGAACCACTCACAAGGCTGACTCTGCTGTGAACCTGTGAACATGAACATGCTGTGAACATTAAGAACTCTCTCCCCTCTAGTCATTGTAAGCCCTCCAAACCCTCTTGGGTTAGAAAACTTCAAAGAGAAGCCAAACACACTATAAGCGATGGGTGTTGGACCAAATATATCTAGTTCTGAACTCCTACACAAGAAACGTAAGAATGGCCAAGAAACAATCTTGGGCTCCTTTTTGCGAACGAATAGAAAATACCAAAAAACCAGTTAATTTAAGGAAAGTCCTATCCAGAGATCCAATAGCCCCGGGATATCTAAAAGACCCCAATGGAGTCTGGGCGGAGAATAGTCGGCAATCACTGTTGCTTCTTATGGGAACTCACTTCCCGGACTGTAAGGATGTTGACAAACAAATATTAACTGGCACAATAACATCAACTCTCAACGAACCCATACTCTTTAGCGTGGACACAGAAAATAAAATAACACGGGCAATCAAATCGTTCAATTCCTACAAATCGGGAAGAAATAAAAGTCGTTTTCATTCCCAAAACGGGAAGGCTTAACCATTCCTCTGCTAAATACTACAGACCTATAAGTCTCTTCTCATTTCTATTGAAAAAATCACAATAAATCTAGATGACAAAAACTCAATAAACACAACCCATGCGGGTTTCAACACGCTTACCTTAAAGAAAATCAATAGAGGCGACACTACACGAGGTTGTAGCTACCATTGAAAAGAATATGCGCTACAAAGAGAACACGATTTTCGCCTTCTTAGATATCGAATCAGCATTTAATATTGCAAACACCGGATCTATAAGGACGGCCTTGGACAAGCTTCAAGTAGAAACAACGATAGCAAAATGGATTGGGAGAGTTATCAATTCAAAATTTAGGAAAATCGCAGTCATGAAAACGAATGCAAAAGGAACACCAAAAGGAGGAGTGATATCTCCTCTTTAGTGGCTTCTTGTTGTAAAAGGCAACGTTACAAGTTTCGAACAGAAGAGTATGTATGTAGTCTACGCCGACAACATTCCATAGTCATTCTGGCGGACTAAAGGAGTCGGCCTTGAGTACACACGCAAAATGCAAAGCACAAAACGATTTAGGGATAAATCCATCAAAACCCATTAGTTCGGTTTTTAACTTGAAAAAGAAATGCAGAAGAGTTTAGCATTCCCAAAATTTGGGATACAGCTTTTATCCGAAGCTAAATATCTAGGAATCATACCAGACAGTAAGCTCAGTCGGAAGCATAACATCGCAGAAATGACAAAAATGACATTAATAGTATTGATAGATGTATATGGCCATAGTTAGACACATTCTAACCTATATTGCGCGGCTATGGTGAAAAGTCGCGGAAAAAACTAACACAAGTTCAAAGACTAGCGTGTATCGCGGTAACAGGAGCTCAAAAGTCTGCTCCTCAAGCTGTACTGGATATCATCCTCAACTTTCATCTTCTAGAGGAATTCCTTAAATGCACGGCTCCCAAAATCTCGATCAGACTAAAAAAAGGCCTATGGACTTACCGCACTATACAGTAGTATAATAATACAGTAGTACGAACCATCAAAACTGACGAAGTGCCTCATGCCAAGCGCTGACTTCACTGTAGCTGGAATCTATTTTAAAATGCCACAGATACAGGACACCTTCAAGATTCCGGACGAATGCAATATTTTTCAGACAGAAATATTTGCCATTCGCAAAACTGCACAGGCTGTACTACCCATGGAGCTGGATCCCTCAGAGGTCTCTATCTTTGTCAATCAGCCATAAAAGAGTTGGCCACCAGATCAATAGATGTACAAAAATGTCGTCAAACTCTCAGTAGAGTCTGTGAATCCCACCGGCACAGACAAAAGTTAAAGGGAATGAGAAAGTGTATGAGTGTATGTGGTAACGCACACAATGACATAAACATACCAATTGAAATCATGAAACGAGAGCGATCCAACAAAGCATATATATCCAGGAGTGACAGTGTCACCTCACGCTTCCTTTGGCCAAACCTCCCAAGACAGCGGGAGAACACGTACACTCATTGGAGTCAACAAAAAAGGCATCCATAACGTTTTAGGTGTCCTGACTGGTTACAGCCTCATTGGCAGCATGGTCAACAGAATAGGAGCCTCCTCTCAAGATTATTGTAGAGCTGTTGGAACGAAGAGGAATAAAGACCATTACACACTTTCTTTCTTTGCTACTGTCCTAACCGCCAAATACGCCATACCAAAAACTGGGGGTACAAACTTTTTGGAGAACTTAAAGTCGTCTACAAAGCAAAATTGATAAATCTCATTAGATTTGTTAAAAACAGAGCTTACCATAATAACAATAATAGTAATAATATAATATACTGTATCAACAGGGAATCACAATAGAGCAACTGGCTTCCGTGTAGGCTTGTCCCCTAATGGCTAGGAAATTTCCTATTACCTAACCTAACCTATGCTGCATGCTACTGATTATTTAGTCAGAATGTCCATAACTCTTTGCTAGGCCAACTCAAGATCATACCTACTAGAGACACGATTCGGCCATAACTTGCATCGCATTTGTAAGTCAAGCCTTTGGACAGAGCACTGATAACCGCGATAGTTAGCCCACTCCCTACCCCAACTCGCATAACACCTTGGATAAGACCGAAAATAACTGATTCTGCTTCAGTGGGCAGTGGGTTTACTTACACCATTTTACTAAAGGATACTTTGCCAATAAGTTCATCGACAGAAAATAAAATTCTTTATTCATTATGAAGAATAGTTCATGTCATTAAGTGTTCATTATGACTTTAGGCATACGGCTGCCACTGCTGTTTTTGAGGCATTTACCGCATTCTGTCGGTACAATTTTAAGTCACTCTTTGGAACACCAAATATCTATCTTACCAATACAACGTTGAATACTGTCTTAGAAGGCCTGTATAGTTTGGGATTTATCAGCCTCGAGTGGTGTCAAATCGCACGATATAAATTACCAATTGGCGGGTAGTACGGTATGTAGCGCTATCCTGCCAGAACCGTATATCATCCGGATCAATTTCGTCCATATTTTGAAGAAATAATCTCTGGTCACTGTTTACTGTAACACAAATTCCGGCCTTATTATTGACAAAAAAAAAGAAAGTCAAGACTACACCAAACAGTGCCATTTTCTGAGAGTAATAGAGTTTAGTTCATTCTGGTTTTGCTTCACTCCAAAGATGACAGTTTTGCTGGTTCACAAACCGATTGAACCAAGAGTAAGCCCAAGAAATTCTTACGGCTACACTCAAATTGCGACGTAAGCCTGGCTGCTAGTAACGCAAATGTAATACAAGACTGATAGTCTATCCGCGAATAAAAGACCCGAAGGAAGGGCTTCAACTGCCTTGAATTCGGCCACACAGCACGTCACTACAAATGCTCGAAGTGCAGAGAAGAGGGCAAAACATTGCTTCTTCTGCAAAAGCGACAAGCCAGAGAATGCCAGGCATGTTACCGGTCACAAAAAATGCCCAGTGTTTAAAAAGTCTGTGACTAGTCTCAAACCGTGAACATTGCTCAGATCTACCTTAACCACTGCCAAGACCTATTAATTCAAATTACCAAAGAAAAGAAAATTGACGTGCTCCTGATCAGCAAACTATATAGAGCTCTAAACGCATGTATCTGTGAAGCGATAAGATAACAAAATCAGCAATGTGAACATGTGGAAGCAAAGCCTTTCAGAAAACCAGCGAATCGACGGAAGGCTTTGCCAGCGGCAAGATCAATGGCATCCATTTCTACAGCTGCCACGCTCTGTCTAGACTGTCCTGGAAACAATGTCAGCTGGATCTGTTTTATAACGGATGCTGAACGCATGGGTCACAAAATGGGACAGCAGGACGGCGATTGCAAGAGGACGAGCTTTACTCAAGACATTCACAGCACTGGACATAGTTCTACTTAACGAGAATATGAACAATTCCTTCAGAAAATGGAGCCTATTATAGACATAACTTTTGTCAGCAACTTTCTAGCACATAACAGTAAATGGTGGGTTAGCGAAGACTATACAAAAAGCGACCATATGGCTGTGATTTTCGAGCTGAAACCGCGTCAAAATGACTGGTCCAAAGTGAAGAGGCACTACTGTGGATGGAGAAAGGTTTAAGAAGCTTCTTAGTATTTACCAACCCCGGGATCGGGGAGAATTTGGCGCTCCAAGTTTCGGACCTAATAATTTCTTCATGTGATGATTCTATGCTAGAAGAAAGCCCACTTTTTACTGGTGGAATGACGAAACAAGATCCTTAAGAACAATCTATCTGAAAAAAAGACAAAAGGCCCAAAGCTTAAGAGGTAGACTGGATTTTTTATCAGAATGTGGTTACCTTAATTAAAAAGAGCTATTAAGGACGGCAAAAGCAGGAGCTTCAAAAATCTGCTGTACGAAGCCTATATAGACGTTAACACAGAGCACCTCAGCTAACATACAAGACAATTCTGAAAAATATTATTAAGACACTGTTTCCCGAACAGTTTTCGCGAAATCCCAGAAATTGCAAATTACCTGATACAGAAGATGAATTTTTGCTTGTATGCAGAAATATTGGTGACAGGAGAACACCAGGCCTGAATGGAATACCAAACAAAGCCGTTAAAATAGCAATTACATCGGAACCGGACATATTTGTTTATTTATATCTTAAAGAGAGGACTTTCTCAGATTAATGATAACTACCGCGTTTAGTGCTTCTCCCCAAAGGAAATAAACCTCCAGGAGTTCCCTCATCGCATCGCTACATTTGCCTTGTAGATATGATAGGTATGATAGGAACAATTGTAGAAAGGGTAATTTACAACAGACTGGTGATAAGAAAGAAGTGCACTGTTTGAATACCAGTTTGCTGTAGTAAGATCCCGCACGGTAAACTCAATAAAAACTGTAGAGATTTAGCAAGTTCAGCCATCGAGTTACACCTCGCCTATGGCGATTCAGAACAAAAGAGTACTATGCATCACAGTAGACATCCGAAATGCTTCCAGTTCAGCAAACGACCTGTATAATGAGTGCCCTTGCTAGTATGGACGTACCGAACTACATCCTCAGAATTATATCTAGCTACTTCCAGAACAGAAAGCTAAGCTATGATAATGACGAGGGTACTGAATACTACAACAATACAGCACGTGTGACACAAGGATCCAAGGTCCTTAGGCTGCCAAGCCCTTAAACGTGAAGATAATAGACTTTGCGGACGATATACTCATCATAACGTGGCCAAGCACATCCACGAAATAGAATCAGCAACAAATGAGTGATCTCCCGAGTCAAAACTTGGCTTGAGACAGCATGCAGAATATAAAACGGAAGTTGTTCTCATCACCAAAACCGGCATTAAAGCATCTAGGTGTTAGGATTGATAATAGGTAGGTGCGCCTTAAGGACCTAGACTACGTTTGGGAAAAGGCATCGATAATCCAATCCTCGCTGACGAGATTAATGCCAAACATCTATGGACCCAGATGCAGTAGGAGATTTTTACTCCTGAAAGTAGTTTGCTCAGTTATACTTTAGCTGGTATGATATAATGACAATGAGACGCGTAAACACGAGAAAAGGTTCTTGTTCACCCAACGAGTCAATTGCCGATATCCATCAGGAGAAAGGGGATATCTATGCTACTATGACATCAGCTTTCCCTCATATTTTGGTCATAAAGGCTTTTTGGAATTAGAAAATCATACTATAGCATAACTCTAACATTCAATGCATTCAATATCAAAAAATGCGATTTCTCTCGAGCTTGTTCCTCATGAACACTCATTTTCCCAGCTACACACCTTCCCAAGATGGAAGGACACAAACTTCGACCTGGAGGCGTTCGAAGAAATGATAAATACCGGAAACATAATTCAAAGCGGAACAGCTGAAGCCTGTATGCAACAACTCATCCGCATTCTCACTACTGCGTGCGATGCGTCAATGCCCAGAAGAACGGGTACTAGAGGAGGAACACCATGCTACTGGTGGAATGAGGAAATAAAAAAGCTGAGAGCAAAGTGCTTAAAAGCCCGACGCAAAGTCCAAAGATCTAGGGGAAGAGATCGCTTTGAAGAACACCTTATTGTCTTTAAAAAAGCAAGACGCGACTTAAAAAAGGCAATCAGGGAGAGCAAGACAAGATGTTTTAAAAAACTTTGTGAAGAAGCCGACATAAACCCTTGGGGTACAGCATACAGGATCGTCATGACAAAGATAAAGGGCAGCAGGTCGCCGCAAATAACATGTCCAGCAATCCTAAGCTCCATAGTAGAACACCTTTTCCCATATCGTACCTTGTACCATATCGTTAGGGAGTCCAACACGGAGGACATTCCAATAGTCACAGCGGATGAACTCATGAACTCATGCAGGAAGATAGGCGACAATAAAGCGCCGGGACCTGATGGCATACCAAATAAGGCACTAAAAGCAGCTATCCATAAGCGCCCAGACATGTTTATGGAAACAATTCAAAAATGTCTTGAAGAAGGAGTTTTCCCGGATGCTTGGAAACTACAACACCTAGTCTTGCTTCCAAAGGGAAACAAGCCACCTGGGGAACCGTCCTCGTATCGTCCAATATGCCTTCTAGACACAATGGGAAAGATATTGGAACGGATAATATATGCTAGACTGCTCGCGGTAGCAGAAGAGAGAGGAGCACTATCAGACTTACAGTTTGGGTTTAGAAAATCGCGGTCTACTGTTCAAGCCATAAAAACTGTGGTCGACATTGCGGCCGAAGCGATACAAGGAGAAAGATGGCGGTATGGTACAAAGAAATATTGCTTAGTGGTGACTCTAGACATCAAAAATGCCTTTAACTCGGCAAACTGGGCGTTCATCAGAAAATCACTAGCCAGTATGAATACGCCATACTACTTACTGAGGATAATAGAAAACTACTTTACCAACAGAAAACTGAGGTATGAAACTGACGAAGGGTTGAAATACTACAGCGTTTCAGCTGGGGTTCCACAAGGATCAGTACTCGGTTCACTCCTATGGAACATTATGTATGACGGAGTGCTAAGGCTTATGTTGCCGAGAGGAGTTCAAGTAATCGGATTTGCAGACGACATTGCCGTCGTTACGGTGGCAAAAGAAATAAAGGAGATAGAGGCTGCCACAAATGTAGCGATTATTCGCATCAAAGACTGGCTAGTATCCGCCGGTCTAGAATTAGCGGACCATAAAACGGAAGCCGTCTTAATTACCAGTAGAAGAATTGTGGAATACACCAATATACGGGTGGGACATCAAATAATCCGATCGAAAGAATCAATCAAATACCTGGGAGTAATACTTGATAACAGATTACAGTTCAAAGCACATATAGAGTACTCCAGTAACAAGGCTTTACTGCTGCAAGGAGCTCTCTCTAGATTACTACCAAACATTGGTGGACCTGGATATGCCAGGAGGATTCTCCTATCTAGAGTAGTCAGCTCAGTCCTCTTATACGCTGCTCCGGTCTGGGCGGGAGCACTCGCCATAAAAGCAAACAAGAGAAATCTGTTGTCCGCATACAGGCTCAGTGCATTAAGAGCGATCTGTGGATTTCGAACAATCTCAGATGAAGCAGCCTTCGTGATAGCAGGAATGATTCCGATCGACATTCTCGCGGACGAGATGTTGAGAATTTATAATAGAAGAACCCCAGGGCGACAAGATGCAGGTGAAATTGCAAGAATAAAAGGAGAAGAGCGAGCGGTCTCAGCAGCCCTCTGGCAAGCCAGGTGGGATAATAGTACAAAAGGCAGATGGACCTACAAGTTGATCCCGGACATCGAGACCTGGACAAAACGAGCACATGGGGATAACAACTACCACCTTACGCAGTTCCTATCTGGTCACGGCGGCTATCGTAAATACTTGCACCGATTCGGACACGATAGCTCCCCTTTGTGCCCAGAATGCTCAAACGAGGAGGAAGATACGGAGCACGCCATATTTCATTGCCGACGTTTTTCGCAGTGGAGAATTAATCTGCCCAGTCCAATACTACTCATAGACCAAATGTTGCAGTCGGAGGAAAATTGGATGGAAATCGGCACATTTGTGACAATTGTGCAAAATGAGCTAAGAACAATTGAAAAAATTAGAAGAGCTGAAGAAGCAAATACAAGAAGAATAGCATGATCTGCTAACCAGCCCTGCGAAGTAATACCTAACGGCAGTCCCGCGGGGAGAGTGGTTGAAGGACGTAGTGGTGTGGATTAGTACGTAGGCGCACTCCTGGCATCGAACATTCGGGTGTTGCGAATCGTGCATGTTGGTGGCACGGGCTACCGCATCTATGAAGATTACCACATCCATTGGCGCAACCAAGAAAAAAAAAAAAAAACACCTTTCTTTAAAGGGGTACCATCTATTGCAGTGAACTAGACTGGCACGGACATGGATAACATTCAACCAACAATGTTGTAAGTACCCAATCAAAATCATAGCTACACTGGATGTCGTAAAGTAGTTTATATGACCAAGATTTGGTATTAAGTTATATTTATCTCTTTAGCAGGAAAAGCAAACCGTATGGCTTCAAAAAAGACAGACTTTTTTATGATGCTGAAATGGAGTAAAATAGTCCCGACTTTGGGGGACATTAGCTACAAAAAGCAGCTAAGCACGGTGGTGTCCTCATACTGCTCATTAGTCGTATTGTGGTTGGTGAAATCTTAGTAACACATATTGAAAGACAACTGCTATTACTCGACGGACAGCTCTGACGATACGACCATTTTGGTTTCAGGCATTTCGAAAGGCTCAGCTATGCACGCGGGAGTCGCCCGTAGTTATTATACTTTCAACCTACGGCTGCACCTACATACTTACTAGCGAATGTGTTAAAAACTAATCACATGATATCAAGGATCATTTATGACAAGAGATTCTCTTTCAGAATTCGTGGTAGGAATGAGTGGAAGAATAATCAGATCATCTACATTGAGGAGCTGCCTTTCTACATCGATGGACATAACTACATGTTTTAGAATCTTCTCCGAAACCCTAAGAGGCTAACCCTCCGTTCATGATAAGTAATGTATACAGTGATTTCCAAGCCAATTTAACTAGAATTGTCCAGGATACAATAATGCAACTCGCATTATTGAAAATGATATGGTATGCCCTAAAGATCGATTGCTGTCTGCTGGGACAATCAGTCTAAGACTTCGGACTATGCGATAATTAGATAAAAGATAATAGAAACTTGCATGAGTAACCTGAATGAAATATTGAGTGACATTTCGGTGATGATATGCTAAATACCACACCACTATTCCAGTGGATGAGCTGGCTAGGATGGGGTTGGAGTAGGATCTTTTCTCCACTAAATCTCGATTAAATCGAGAAGGCCGAGGAATGAGCGCATCGTCCTGGTATCCTCAGAGAGCACTGAGTCACAACCATCCTTACGAAACGCTTGAGTATACACCACTATGAATCTTACAGAAGCTGCAGGAACAAGGAAATGACTTAGCTAATTTGTCGCAAAATGTATCACTCTTGCGCCCTCAATTTTGGGAAGAATGCCAACCGATCTATCTTGAGATATCATCAAAAACAGTGTGCCTTAAATTCCGCAAACGTAGCCAATCCCAACTGCGCCAGCAGCATAATACTCGTACATAGCAATGCACTTCCAAGTGAATCTCTAAGTAATGAACAACGAAAAATGTGTCCTGGGAGATGAAAAATTAGCAAATTAACTTTGGTTTAGTTGACAACCTATGACAACATGACCAGTTCTTTTACAGTGAATATTGGTAAAATTTTCAGATGTGTAAATATTTAATATCATTATTATTAGTTTCCTTTTACTTCCGAAATACCTCCTCCAGTTGCTTTTCTAGTTTAGATAATAACTTATTCAGAAATCACGATCTCGATTTCTATCCACTTATCTACTCCTCTGCATCCTATGACTACTATGTTAGGAATAGGAATAGTATTTATGTGTATGTCAGATTAAATATTTGCATCCTTCGAAATGTGGTGTATAGTAAAATATGCAAGTTAAATTCTCCTAAATGCAATTTGTTTTTATTGTTTGGTCTGTCTGTTTGTTTGTGGATTATTTACAGAAAGATAAATAAATTGAATGGTATCCATCCACTTGAATAGTGCCAACAGATTCATAAGAACAAATTTCACTCGAAGGACTTACAAACTGCAACATTGGGATTTCAATTAATTTAATTTATGAAAACGGATACCGGTTGTATCTGCATAAATGTAAGAGTACATATACGAGTACATCAATGATATCCGGTGTGGAAATCTCTCTCTTCAATGCAACATTTTACCTCTGCAAAATAATTGATTACAAGGAAGTATGACGAGGTGCAGAAGGAATACTAACTATTCAATCAATTTCCAACCACTTGTTTTTTTTTTTTTTGAATTCCATACGTTACTGAATAGCTGTAAGTGTTAATATGATTTAGTTACCTTTATCAATAAGGATATTGTCGAGAAAGTAAAGGAATTAGTTATTTCATAGAGTAAGGGTTGTTGTTTTCTCGGAAGATCTGAATAGATATCTCTTTCAGTCTCTGAATCACTCAAGCAAAAATTATCACTATTATATATATAAGCCCTCGACTACTTAGCGGTAAGTACTCTATCACAAAATGATGTTGGTACATATGTACACATATAAATTGGAATAGTAAACGACTAGTAATGTGACTCGTAGAAGCAGAATTAACCAGTGAATTCTAGTTCTCTCAAAAGATGAGATGATGTTTCTGCAGACGAACGCACCTCCGATATTCAAACCACCGAATCTGGCAGAAACTTATTAGTGGACTCTCAATGAACACCACTCGTTAATATGGGGTAGTACTCTTATTTATCCCTAAAGTTGGAGACATGGAGACATCCTCATGTCATATTCACCTCATGGTGAATATTGGATATTGACGATGAGATTCGAACTTGAAGTCAGGAACATAACCCTTTGCCAGGGAAGAGTTCACCACATTACGGGGATAACTATGGCATGGATGATTTTTATAGCATACTAAGTGCAGCCGCTAACTTTACTTATACGCCTAGGGGAGTTATCATGATCGTGATGGAACATGTTAATGTGAAGGTAATATTTACATACGTGATAGGATCACAGGGCCTCAGGGATGAAAGAAATTACTGTACAATAGCGGAAGTATTAGGTATTAAGGAGCTCGCTGATAGTGAAAGTTCAAAACTACACCTAGTGAAACAACTAGACGGCAGTCTACTTACTGCGGATAAAGAACAGCATGAATATTCCTCAGCAACGCTTAACTACCTTTGAAACAGCTCATGTGATACCTCTGGTGTAACAATGTTCAAATGAACAAATGTTCCCTTAACCCCGCTTACCCAACACTAACCACCAAACATTTCACTTCGGTAGATATACTACACTAAATAATTAGGAAAGTGAAACTGAAACTTACCCTGAAGATTGGAAGAGGGGAATGATTATTAAGTTGCCCAACAAGGGAAACTTGACGGTATGTGGCAACAAGTGAGCTGTATGCTCTGTTTCGGCTCTGGCTAAGTTAATAGCAAGAATAATTCTGGACCGAATAAAAGAACACCTTAACAGCTTAACTCCACATCAAACAGGCAGACCTTCCTACATCAACCACATCAATACCAAGCAGATCATCATTGACTATAGATCTCTGCTTCATTTCTACATCAGATCCCGAACTTCCCTTAACAGCTTGAATCGTGATGCTATGTGGCAAGCCTTACGCAGGAGAGGGTTGTCAGAAAGAACTATACCTTACTATAAAGCCTACCTATCATTGCAGTGAATGTCATGTCTTATTCAACTGTAAGATATGTCAGAGGGATTTAAAGTTTGCAGCGAAGGACGACAGGGTTGTATTCCTTCACTATTGCTATTTTTGTATTCACCAATGATGTGATCCAGACAGCTCTGTCTGGAGAAAACATGGCTGAGATGAACTATCACATTATAACTTAAACATCTTGACTATGGTGATGACATTTGCCTGCTCACACATGATATTGAACCTGTAACAGATGGTCCACAATTCGGAGACAAAGAAAATATGGAGATGGTTGAGAGCAATCCAGATCTTTGTGATAATATGGAGGGGACTGAAACACGTTGCAGATCTCCAAATACAATGGCGATCAGACCTTATTGATACCCTATACCCCATGAGGTTCCAGACAGCCTATATAAAAGTTAGTTACATATGTATGTTCCTCGATAGTGCACGGATCCAGATTGTTACGGTGTCCCAGGCAATTGAAAAGCTGACAAATTGACTAAAGTCTCTTTCAATACAAATAGTATACAGGTAACTAAAATTGAAGCGCTAATATCGTTTGGCCAATACTCTGTAAAAAGCAACTCCTAGATGGAACAAAATTAGTCAAAGCAATACTGCTAAATTATTGTATTAAAGTGGCGGAAGCAGGACCAGAAAAAAATGTTAAAGACTTTTAAAATATATCAATTGAACGCTGGCCAGAAAAAAGATTACATATTAGACTACCATCGCTAGGACCTACAAGTCCCTTATTTGATATAAGTATGAAGAAATGTAGTCAAATCTTTGATAATATATAAGATACATAAATTTTCTACTACCAAAAATCATCCAATTGTAGCTACAGGCAGAAATAGAATCATTGTTCTGCCATTGGGAAGAGACAGGCGATCACTTCCCGCACCTAGAACCTTACTTTATAGCATACCAATGATTGAAAACCTTTGACATATGCATATCCTTGTTAGTGTAATATCAACCTACGTTTATCTTATAGAATGCCACTTTAAACAACCATTAACAGTCGTCCCTACTGATATGGCATAAGACTATGGGGGGCATACCAGTTTAATGGTTCGCAAGTTTCAGTGCTTGCTGCAGTTTGATTCCAATGTAAGCCCGACATTCACAGAGAAAGTGCTCACTTATGAATAGCACGCGTAGGTACTCAGCAAAGGCTTAATGTTTTGTTAATATGGAATTTCTTGCAGTTTACTATGCCTACCTTCTGAAGACGTAGCGAAGCATTCGTTTGGTTTGCCTGCATTTTGGGGAGTCATGTTACCTAAAGCTGTATTCATAAAATCCAATCCAATTCAACTATCAGTAGAAACCATCAAAGACCAGTACTTTAGAATTAATTCTATCATATTCAGGTAGATCCAGACTAGCCACATTTTTTGTGAAAAACTGCCTTACATTTGCAGAAAGTTGATGATGTATGGAAAGTTGTCGATGCAATATGTTTAGTCCAAAGAAGTTTGTTATTACGCACGGCACACAAAATCTAAACTTGTTAGGTTAACGAATAGTGGGCCAGTTTAGCACTAGATTTGCAGGGATCTAGTTCTAATGAATGACGTCCGATTAAAATATAAGATTGACGACACTTAATGATAAATGAGATAAATTGGATGGGACAGGGCTGTTCCAATTCATCCTGTGACATTTATTACTCCTGCAAGAGGACAGACATAAACTTAGTGTTGGGTTTGCGATTGAAATGCACCAATATTTGCTTTTATTTCCGTCCAAACCACAACTTTCGAAAAAGGATGAATTGATCAATAATACTTTTCAATCGTGCTATGCGCTCTAAAAATCAAAGTGTGCCAGAGGAGCATGTTTTGCACAACGATCAATTATGTTAGTCTCCACGATCAATGTTCTAATAAAAGGTTGATGATGTTCGGCATTACAAAAAGGTTTCAAAATGTAGATAAGCACATACCAACCACATCGAGATGGTAAAATCGATTCGGATCGCTAGCCTGTTTTCAACTAAACTCCTGTCGGAATAGAATACTATAGAGAACAAATTCAACTTTGAATATGTAGATGCGAACAAAACAGATATCCTAAACCTTCATTGTTCAATTCTCACTCCAGCTTGAACAAAGCTTCCTTAAACTCGACGAAATGAGTATACGTGGAAAACGTTGGGTCATTCAACATTCATTAAACTGCGGTCCCTTCCTGTATATACGAAAACGGGTATGGTATGAAAGATGTCAAATGTATACTGACGTTATAGAAAGGGAACTTCAGGAAACTGCTGAACGGTGATCAGCGAAACAATTCAGCCTATGGAAAAAGTGATCTAATCAACCCCGTAAGGCATGGTGGCTTGGATGTCGTACCATCCGGCTGTAATACATATGAAAAAGTGATGACAGCTATTTGTGTCTAAATAACAACAAAGCCGTCTGCAGGGATAAGCTGCGGGCAGAGCTGTTTCAGTTGTCACTCCCAGCCAATGGAATCTCAACTCAGGTCTACCTAATCCTTCACAAGACGACACTGGCAGACACGACCATCGCAGTGAGAATCACGGCCAAAAAATCAGTATTTCAAGAAAAATTACGCTACGTAAGCATAAGGCAGATCACACACATGAGAATTTGCCAATTGGTTCCAACAGCTGAACGGTAAGTCGTCCAACAAAATCATAAATCCCTGCAAATAGCGCGGTCCTTAGCCAACTATCTCTAGCTATGCACTTCAAGCCAGTTGGATCCCTTCCACCAGTGAGCAGCACCTTTGTAATCATATTCCTCTTCTGTATTGTCCTTCCGAGTAGCAATCGAAAGCGTTATCCGCTCTATATGTCGTACCTAAGAAGTCGTTCCCGCCACGAAAGAACAACTGCGAATATTGCTTGAAATGTGTTCATTCGTTGATTCCACATCTGTCTTAGGTATTTGGCATATCAGAGACAACACTCCACCGAATTTTGTATAAGGACCTAGGATTAGATGCGATTGATGTAGGGACTTAACCCTAGAGACCATCAGCAGAATCACAACTTTGCCTGGGATTGCACAAAATCGCTCAAGAACTGAACAGCAAAATTATGTTGAGTTGTGAGTCATCAGTTCTGCCGCATTTGGGGCTTGGCAACCAAGAATTGTTTTCAAAAAGCCTCTGTATATATAGCGAGTTGTAGTTTGATGCGGTTTTTGGGCAGGAGGCATTATTTTACTTTTTTACCGTTTTTTTTGGCCTGAACTTGAAACCATGAATGTGGGCGATGTTTTTTCCAATAAGATGATCCCACGTGTCAAACCCGGGCGAAACCGTTGCTCTTTTGCGAGAAAAGTTTGAGCCGCAAATGTAGGAGAATGTGATAAAAAATTTTTTCAAAAGGATGTGTCGTGAAAATCATTTGCTTTTGTTTCGATACGTGTTGTACAGACTTTCGAAAATTCCGCCCCTAGCTTTGGCATGGGAGTTTTGGCCAATTTTTAGAAGTATGCTACCAAAAAGTGTTATATGACAGTGTTAACTTTTTTTAAACATCAAAGGTCTCGTTGAGATTATTTCCAACATTTACGTTCTCCATTGCATTGCCGCATTTGGAGTTACGAAAATCGACTTGTGTTTCACGAGAAGAAAAAGCATCCAAAATGTGCTACTGGTTCAGCCTTCCCAAACGATCAAGGGCGAACGATATCGGGGAATGCTGAGACAATCCAATTGATGGTATGGATCTCGAGGATATGTAGTTCCAACAGGATGGTGCACCTATTACAGTATTTCCTCGTCGAGCAATTTTCAATAGTACCTAAGATATGTTTTTAAATAATTGCTTTCTTTACTTCATGGTTAAAGTTGCCTTGAAACGCTGGTGGTTTCTAAAAATTATGAATCTACGCTATTTTTTTTTTTTTTTTTTATAATAAGCGCGCGCTCAAGGGGTTTGAGTACCCTTAAGGTGATTGTACACAGCGCGGGCAAAGGAAATTTAGGGAGGAAGAAAAGAGAGCTACCGATGTACATTGTTTTTAAATGTTGGCAAGTTATAACGACCAGGAAATACAGAGATCGGCAGGGCATTCCATAAGCGAGTTGTACGGCTTAGGAACGAATCACGATATTTTAGAGTACGTCCGAAAATAGGCTTGAGGGTATACTGATGAGCATTCGTAGCGAGACGGGTGTTACGATTGAAAGTCATAATGGACCAACCTATCGTTTATATAGTCAGTCGCAAGCAACCAGTCGAATTAATTGTCTAAAGACTCTACTTATAAAGAAGATGCAAAGGTGCATCCAATAGTTGGAGGCCCTGCATCATAAGGCTTACGTTGCTTCTTATAAATTACTGTCTATTATTGTCATGATGACTTGACAAAATTAACACTCGAATGTCCTGTAGAACCACAGCGATTACTCCGTAACATCAATGTACACAAGACCGAATCTATTTCATGAACAGCTGTGTACAAATCTCTAAATTGTTCTCATTCTCATCGTTCACTGAGAAACTTAATATGTCGTCTAATATTCTAATTTCTTAAGGATACCAACTCAAAGCTGATTGTTTTTATCACATTTAGATGCAATTAGTGATTTAATTGAATTCTAAAGAATACAACGAAGGCGTTTCGAAATGGATAAATTCTCACAAGCTTCCGACAAGAGATATTGTCATTAGTCATACACAGTCCATAGCCAAACGGATTCACGAGAAAAAACTTGCATTGAAATCAGCTTTCTGATATTCCCTTTCCGTAACTTCATAATTTCCGGGACCAAGGTAATGGAAAAACTTTCTTTCACACTCAGCGAAGTACAAGCAAATATATTATAAATAACCTCTTAACAGATTTGCAGTGATTACTAACTTCACTAGAACGTTGATGGTGGAGGTATGAGTATTACCATTCCACCGGAATCTCTCATCACAGTTGATCATAAACAACAGCTCGCTAACTGCATAAATCTCCAACAAACGATATACTCCTATGAGTAAACGCAAACTTGCACACAATGGCCCATTAGAACATCAAGACAAGGCAAGGCCGCATCCGCAAATGCTTGGCATCACAATACCAACACGAGTACGAGTAGTTGTATCCGTATCCGTATCCGTACATCGTGTATCGTTATCCAAACACACAAAACCAATAAAATGGCGCTGCAAAAATCCGCCATGCACCGGAAATCCACATATCACGAGTTGATGGCGAACTCACTCGAATATAGCCGACTAAAGCCAACAATTTACGAGGATTTCACTTTGCCACCCCTTTCAACCAATCCATTGACTGAAAAAATTCAAAAAGAAATTTTTTTCCGTCGCCATTGTATAATACATATTTTCGGTTTTGTTTCGCAGGATATACTGCTCCGAATATAGATTGAACTTGCGAACTGAGACTGAAGAACACTACCGAGTTGAGGTCTAGAAAAGTTTTGCTTGTTGCCAAATATTTTCCAATCAATGTCCTGTTTTCTTCATGCGAATTTAATGAGGACTTGGCAACTTGGTAGCGGATCGTACAAATCCCAATAGAAAATTTTCAAGAGTTGTGCCCAGAAATTGAAAGGAGGCACCCATACCCATGAGGCGAAAAGGGATTCTCTGGCCTAGGAGTTTCGGAATTTTCCTCTCAGTGTTTGGAATTGGGTCAAAAATTCATGGAACATGCGACTGGCATTGTGATATCCTTTGTTTTAGGATTATTTTTTTATTGTTGTTTTGTGTGTGTTCTTTATTATGCCTTGTTTGTGACCGTTGGCAACCTTTTTTATTTTTGAAAGAACTGGTGGGGGTTGTCTCCTATGAGTGGCATTAGGGAAAATTAGAACAAATGTTTGCATTTGTGTTGGCTTATTTCTAGCTAAATTTGGAGAATTTATTCATGCAATCTAATTGAAATGGTTCTGAGTTTGACCATCTAGGAAGGGTGAAACTGATGCTCTGTTTGTCATGCGATATCCCGGTTAGATATCGAGCAATCATAATTATGCACTCGAAATTGGTTTTGTTAATCACAAAAAAAAAAAACTTTTTTTTAGAAATTATCATAAAAATTGTCTCAGTATGAGAGGAGGGTAGATGAAATTGATTGACATCTATGAGGCAACTTAAAGGCTGAGAGAAATAATATTTCTACCAACGTCATTAAAATATTGTTGAAAAATTATGAGAGCAGAAGTAAGGTCTGCATATCGACTGATAGATTTGGCTTCAGCTCACCAGTAAAAACCATCCAAAATAGTACAGCAAATAAATGCTGTAAGAAAACTACTGGGTCCATCGCGATCCCTGTGGAACCAGTTGAATTTATATTCAAAAGGCGAAAGCTTAAACAATCTCCCTGATGAAACATTAAATTTCCTTGCATAAGGCAAGAAGGCCTTTGAAGTTCGTGCTGTCGATAGGTTTTTGCGTGTTTCCGCAGGAGACAGTGTCCTGTCAGGATCCCTAGATCTTTTGGGCAGAGCGCATTGGGTACCATGCATCTTTCAAGACGTGACCACCTTAGGTTGGCAGTTTTTATGATTTTTTCGTCGATAGTGCCATAAGGGGCACTGATGTGGTTTGATGTTAGCAACCTCCTCTTCTTGTAAGCTCATCCTCATGTTCATTTCACTTTATATAGCAGTGGCCTCACTCGGTTGTGACTGCATAATGCCTTGAGCACTGTGCGACAGCCCCTGACTATATTAAAATTGATGTTGCCTTGAGTGCGGCCTGCCTATCGATAGCGACATCTCTTCCGGGTACCGATTTCATCTGCATTAGCTCAGCCGCAATGAGGACAGGCAGAACCTCTGATTAGTCTGGGTCTTCTGAGAAGATACGAGAACCTGTTCCTTCCTCTATTTTCGAACCGTCTGTGAAAATTTCAATTTCATTCGGCCTGATTATTGCATTTTTTTGCCAGTCTTCCCTCTCCGGATATATTATATCACACGGAATGTCGAAGTCGACCAAGGCAGGAATTTCATCAATTAGAATTGGATTGTTTGGCAGTAGCTCCGCTAGGACCATGCCGTATCCGAAACTACCGCTCATGAAGTAACTGAAATTAATGAGTCGTATCGCACTGTTGCCAGCAAGTTTATTGATCTGTAAATCAAGCGGTGTTAGGTGCAGAAAGGTGTCCAGTGCTGCCATAGATGTGGTACGGAGTGCACCTATAATGGCTGTAAAAGCCATTTCTTGAACAGGTGCTTCTATGAAATGAAAATATTGTTTTTTGCTTGATTTCTGAGACTCACTTCAAACTGGGCACACAAATTAAAATTCCTGACTACCTTTACTATTAACCTCCCCATCCTCCTGACAGTGCCAGGGGAGGTAGTGCTGTTATTGTAAAGAGAACATATATTGGAACATATATTGAATTGCCTGAACTAGTAAAGCAATCCATGCAAGTGGCGACAATAAACAGACCAAAGGAAAAGATTTTAAAAAGCAGCGATATAATGTCCGCCACTATTCGCGTAAGCCAAGCGACGCGGCTTGTCTGTTTCCAAAAACCTTACTTTGGATGGAAATATATGAAGATCTTATTTCAAAATCCTCCTCAAAGAGGTCCCATTGATGTTTAATAGCTAATATCAACGGCGATATGAGACATTTGGATTTTCGGCAACACTCTCTTTAATAGCTTCAATGGTTTGCTACACACCCGTGTTTAACATTTTAGGCCAAATGACAGATTATGTTGTCGGAATACGCTGGACGATCACGATATCCACGCTTAATTAACACAACTGACCGTTCAATTGAAGGTGTCACTATTTCGGCGCAATCTTTCGGTGTAAAGTTATTCAATGTTGAAAATGTACTAAATTGACGCTTCGAAATCGTGCTTACTGAAGATTGTCAAAGTTATTAAACATTTCTTTACTGAAGCTCCAGATGGCGCACCATCTTCTCGGGTATCATTACAGAGTACCAAATTAAAATGTTTGGGTATGTATATAAGTATCAATTTGGTGCTAAGTAAAAGTGCCCAAGGATGGGTCTTTTTAACTGTTAACAAATCCTTTAAGCACAGCAAAGTCGATGACGTTTGAAACCAAATTTTCAGTATTGGATAACACCCGACCGAATAGACCACATCTAGCACGTAAATATAGAGTCGGTAGCGGAGAGTGTACGCGATGACCGCGATGAATCGATTCGGTGCCGTTCTCAACAGCTTGGCTTGTCGTATGCAACAACTTGACGTATTTTATTTTATGTTTTGTCTTTGTTTAAAGGCATAGAAAATTCAATTCATGCAGAATTGAAGCCACCTGACGTTCCAAGTGGCCAACGTTTCAGTCGTTGGGCTCTTGAAATGTTTCAAGGAGATACACTGTTTTCTTTTTATTTTGTTAGTTATGAGGCCCATTTCTGGCGCAGTGGCTACGGAATTGAGGAATTGGAGGCTAACATTACTCGTAATGCTCGAACACATCATCGAAAATTAAAACTTCAGACCGCACCATATTAGCAGTTACGGCCAACATTTGAAAAAAATAATCTTCAAAAAAAAAAATGTAAAGAATGGTTCTTTTTTTTAATTGTTCTTTTTTGTTTTTAAAAAAAGTACCTCTAAAAGAATTACCCTTTAGTAGATTTGACGATAAAGGCATCTACTTTAGGCATGTAAGCGAGCGACTACTGATAATCACAACGCGCCTTAAGGCTAAGTTCGCCAACATCCACCTCTTATGCGCGCATCTCCAACAGAGGAAGGAGATGTAGCTACATGCCAAAGATGCTCCTACAAACCGAAGAAACACCGTTTTAGAATCACCTAAGGCGTATGGCAGTCTTCTGATCAAAATAAGTCATGCCACCATACCATTCTAGACGTCTGCAAGAACAGTGTATCTTCGTGACGACAATATGAGAAAGTTTGATGTGTCTAATAAACCTGGATCAGCAGCATCAATGTTTACAAACTGAAATCAATGCAGCCAATCAGATGGTACATCGTACAAAAGCGCATGCGAAGCCGAAGGTTGATATGACACAGGAAGAAGAGGCGATTAAGAGATGCTACTGAATGAATGAGGCATGGAAATTTTACCAGAAGGTACAAACATTGCTTTTAAGTTAGAAACTGAAATAACATACTTGTACTTCCAATTAAAATACTTTGGGCGAACTTGAAAGATCTAGGTATAGGACACAACCTGATGTGTGAAATACTCGGATGCCATGTTCTTCCAGATGATTTGAATAAAGATATTCTTAAAATCCAAACAAAGTCGGCCTCAATGTTTCATTTAAATTCCGTAGGAATAAACAAATTAGAGTTGTTGAAATCGGGAACTATTATGTCATCATCAGGTTCGTTTTTCTATGGGATTTGAAACAAGCAAAGATTATCCCAGTCCCAAAAAAGAAAACAGTTAGTAGTCTATTAATGGGATATTGAGCTTTGATGTATTGCTGTACTTCCATATGTGTCAAAAGTTCTTGAAAACCTTTACCGTGTATCAATCTGGCTTTCGGTTGCACATCATCTTCCCTATAAGATATCTGACGACATTAGAAACCCAAAGATAAGAAACTTTCTACCTTCTTTGCACTTTTAGATTTTTCCAATGCTTTTCAGACTTTTGAGACTGTTAATTATAAGGTACTTGTTTCTAAGGTTAGGACCTATATAACTTCTCCTCATCAGCCGCCAATCTTATATGATCCTATCTTGCTCAGTTAGATTCTATTGAAATTACTGCAGGTGTTCCACAAGGATCCATCTTAGGTCCCTTAAGCTTAACCAAATAAAAACAGTAACTCCAATCAATCTTCCACGAATCTACCTTGATAATGTGGCCATTGAAATCTAATGGCATTTTTGGTATTTGGTTCAAAAAAAATAAAGGAAGAGTCCTAAGAGGCAGAAGATTTGATAAGTTTGCCAATTCACGGCTAAAGGTGGTATTCGAGTTTTAAAACCGGACTGTCTTGTGTTGAAGAAGAAGAACATACCCACTGTGTCACAGCACCACAAATAACCACTATCATGTTGGAGTAAGGACAGCAATAGCAATACCACAACTCATCAGGAGCCTAATGCTGAGACGAGCCTACAGTACAGTACAGTACAGCAAAACCGATCGCCAACAACCTGACTCTGATTTTAGACCCGGTAAGTCCTCAATTGACCAAATATTCACTCTGTGGCAGGACCCATAGTAAAAAGACGAAATATGCAGAACTACATGTATCTGGTTTTACCATTCATCCTCCATTTCACAGGATTCTTCAAAAACGGTCCTAAACATGTGACAACCTTAACATCTTTGTTGAAACAATTATACACAACTCACAAGACAACACTAGATGCACAATATTTTAAAAAAATCACATCTTCTCCATTTCTTTGTATTTTCAAAGAACAATTTACCGTGTGATGTTTGGTCCTGACGACGTTGACAGGACACCCCCGTTCATTTCGAAGGAAGAGCTCCAAACGATCTTCGAATCATTTAGAAGTAAGAAATCAGTGGGAACCGATGCAATACCGAACATTGTGCATCTCCCTCTAGAAGCGGTTAACATTTATACCACTCTGTTTAATAATGCAATGAATAATGCACATTATCCAGCGCGTTGGAAAACTGCGGTGGTACATCCCATCCCGGAAAAGGATAAAGATAATTCCCATCCGTGGAATCTCCGCTCGGTCAGTATTCTTCCAAACATCATTAAGGTGTTCGAAAAGGTGATCAATAGAGTCCTGACTAAGTGGGTAGAGGACAAACATATAGTTCCGGATAATCAATTCGGTGTCAAGGCGGGGCATGATATCATTTATGCTGCGTCTAAACTATATACCATCCTATAGAGTTTGGTAGTTCTTGGTAAAAGTCTTGATATCAAGTCTAGGTTACATGCCGACTTTTGTACGCATACAGGGAAGCCAGGTAAAGTTCACAAAAACTACGACCACATTCTAAACAAACAATCCAGTTTGACCTTTTTTCAGTCTAACGCCAGTATAATTAACTAGGAAATAATTTCTACAAACAAAAGCAAATATCAACCTTATGTTCGAAATCGTACACTTTGACATTCCCAACACTAGTTCTCTTGGACTACTTCTAAAAATTCACCTCTCTCAATTTGGTGCACCTTTTTGGTCAAATAACTTGCAATGACTAAACCCAAAAACCATCAGCTTTTCGAAACATTAATGGGGTTGTCACACCCCTCCGGTGGCGGCGAATTCATAAAATTAACAATTCATTTAGCACAACGATGAGCACTTAAATAAATGGGAATCGAGTACAGCCCTAAATATCAGTAATTATTGGATAATTATCGCCGTTGTGGCCGATACAATCAACTGGTATTGTTACATCCAGCAATAACCACATTAAGTGCCAATATGCGTAATGAAACTATCTCCATAACGTATATTACTGTTGGTAGTAAATAATGTCAAAAAATCCAACCCCCCACACGCGTACGAGTACATTGATGGGTTTTCCATGACATGTCCCTAACAAATGTGTCATCCCTGGAGGAATTAATTCAAGACCGATGTGACCAGTGAAGGTAATTAGTTGAAGCCTTAGCATTACGAGTGGCGGGAATTAACCCTCAATCTAAGATGGGTATTCGTAATATTCGTAAAAAAACAGACAAGGTCATGGAAATAAATTATGCAAGCGCATGTTGGAACTTTGACATATAATTTGAAATGAAAAGGCTCTCCGACTCTTCGGTTCTCTTTAACCAGGAGATTCTCTGAGATTTGTTGAACCTTGAACCGGAAATAATTCAATTTTCGGTAATATTTGAGGTTTTACGATTATGACAACTTCAAGATAACAACAAAGCGACGTTTAGAAATGGCAATCAGTGTTATGTCACTTTGACGTACGAGTTTGTCCGCACACACTTCACTTACACTGACTGGAACCTCAGGAAGGGTAACGTGTTTTCTTTCTTCTAAATATATGATAATACTAGGTGTGTTTTTTTACACGCGTATACACGCTGACTCAAAAATGGCACAAAAGAACGAGCATCCCCGCCTGACAATTTCGTTATAAAAATCTGGCAGCACATACATTTTATAGACATTTGAGCTGTCAAATTTCAAAAATTATTATTTATTATTTATATTATTATACTCGTCCTTTCTTGCTAAATAAAATTTTAGCAGCCCCAATGTCTCCTCCTTAGTCCACAATTTTCGTTTGCTGATAGATGGTAGAAATATTATAAATAAAGAATTATTCACATTCTTTGAAATTTAAAATGTTTCTACGTACCTCTTAACACTTCCAGACATTTCTTTCTTTTAATTTAATTTATTGATGGAATGTCACATTTGTGTCAAATTCTTAACATTTCATCATAATTTATCGATAATAATCGATAACACATAAGAAACAAGATTCTGGTATCACTGTTTCTATCGTCGCTTAGAACTTATCGTTGATAATTGTCCGCGCTCAAGCGAATACACGATATCGTGTTATTGTTATTGCTACGAGTATGTAAATTTTTGAGTTAGCGAGTATACGCGTGTAAAAAAACACACCTACTGTAGGTAACGTATATAAGAAATTCGCTAAATCCCAAGGAATTATTTCTTATGTCAGTTGCACGCATATGAGGAAAAAAAAGTTTCTTATAAACGATACATCAAAAAAACAAGGTACAATATATAATATTTTGTTAAAAAAAACATACACGAACAAATTGACAAATTAACACAACGCAAGTCAGAATTGAATCTTTTTATTCCATATTGAAATAATCACAAATTTTCGTTTGGACAAAAGTCTTGTTGCGTTTCTCGAACAAAATTGTCTCCATATTAAGGATAATAGGATCTATATCCTTATCCATTAAATAATCCTTTAAAATAAAAAATGGCATGAAGCCTGCTTCTCTACTGGGCTTTGACGGTGGAGTTGTGATATCTGCAGAATTTATTTCAGCCTCATCTTCATCTTGTAAAATTTCGTTTAAGATTTCGCCAACTTCGCGAAAACAATCTGCATTTTCTTCAGCCAAAAGATCATCGTCGTGTTCAAAGTTTTCACCCTCGCATGCATCTGAGTTATATAGTACAGATGTCTCATGTTTTTTAACGTAAGTACCTGCCGTGTGGGCTTAAACCTACGGGATGCCCATACATCCATGGGAGCAAGGATACGCCTTGCCATCGCTCACCGTCAATCCATTGATACCAATTCGGAACTGTGTTGCCGGCACAAGTTCCACCCTTGGTATGAGTCGAGGCCGACCTAAAACCTCTTACTGTTCTTAGGGTCACAGCACCTAGCACTTATTGCAACTCCACATTGAGTCAACCAAAGGAAAACCAAGGAAAACCAAAGGAAAACCAAGGAAAACCATAGGAAGAATCTTACCCGCGATTTTGGGTTTAAACCACAGCCACCATGACGCTCCCACAAGGGGGCCTACCTCTAACAAGTCAGGCCCGGACCGAGATCCGGGGGGCTCCTGACTCCCATGGTACCGTGATTTAAGTCCTGGTAGGGACTACCGGTGGTCCAGCCGCCAACAAGACCTATGACCGGCAGCTTGTGACTGATCAAATCGTAGCAAACTTCGGTAGCGTCATCTGAAGATGTTTACGATAAGACCAGTACTTTGCTCTGCCCCTGTTCATTATTAGACAACGTCATTAAAGGGCGAAGCCTTGATAATTGGGCGGGGGCCCTTATATAGTACAATTGCAAAATCTGATCACCATCTTCTTCTTTGTTAAAAATGAATGCCTTCTTAAAACAATTTTTGATAATTTGGGGCGTGACAAGCCGTCAAGCCCTTTTTATAATAAATAGATATCAAGATATTTATTTCCTTTGGACGTTTTTTCTCCGCTTATTTTTTTTTTGTTTTTTTGGGGTGTATGTTCCTCAAGGTAGGGCTTTATAGAGCAAACCTGTTGTATTTATATACAATCGAGATCGTAGTTTTTTAATAAGTCTGGAAGAACGTCAGCGGAAAAAGCCTCTCCGTGAAGCCTCCTGAAGTGGACGTTTTCATTGCGTTTCCAGTGCTGAAGCCAGCCTTGATTTGCTTAAAAATCAGAAAGTATAAGTTGCACTGCAAACTGCTTAACCTTTTCTAATAGCAACGGTCCAGTAATCCTAACATTTTTTTGGCACATTTTTTCAAACCACTTGCTCAACGCTTTGCTTAATTTTTTATATTTTAGTTTTCGATCTCTTTTCATATTTACGTTCTTACATTCAAACTTATTGGATTCAATTTCCGCCGAACTTTTAACAATTTTGCACAGGGTGCTTTCTGAAATTTTAAAATCTTTGGCAAACTGTTTTCTAGTTTTTCCGGACTGCAGTTCTTCTAAAATTGTAATTTTTCAGAGAAACTGTATTTCTTTTCGTTGACATTTTTTTTTAACAATTGCACTTTAAAACGTTTGCAGTAAATAAGATCTTAGCAACAATTCCTTCAGTCAACAATTGAACAAAAGATGACAAACCGTATTTTTTTTTTGCTAGATATGGTTGTCATAAGGGTGTGTTCGCAACGTGTGTTTGGAAGTTATATTTTCACAAAGAGTTAGTGATGCATAAAACTAATTAAGTACGTATAATCGGAAGAAACATTTCTTATAAATGTTTTTTTTATAGTAAACATTTGGGCTTCGGTGTTGAAAAAAGTTTTTTTTTTAAAGTTGTTTTCTTATAAGGGTTTTTCTTATATGAACTTAATTTTTAAGGAGTACTATGTATTTGTAGTTTTTATAACCGAGTTTTTCTTATAACCGAGTTTATTATATCCATTAACTACTGTAGCTGTTTGTGTTTGATGTCAAATCATACTGGGAGCATACTACATGGATAACCCTCCCATCTGTCCTGTATTTCGCAGGATTATCCTGTTATCTCATGCTTATATATCACTCCTGTATTTTTCTACGAAAATCCAGTAATCCAACGCAGGCATCATTTTAACTCACAACTTCCTACTCAAGACTCACAGAGTTAAAAATTATTTTATGTTCATCTCGTTAACTTTACCATTACACTTTGAAACTCACCACCAAAGATCTTTTTTACCAAGATTCAAAAGCTTTAATTGTTTTACACCTCGAAACACATGTATTTACAGTTTTCTCTATTTACAATTTAATTTTGTGTCCCTGAGCGACTGTGCTTTTCCACACATACATATATACTTTTGCGTATTTATCAATCTGAATAGTTACATGTTTCGTCGTTTTGTGTATCTTGTTTGTGTTATTCAAATACCGTTGCTAAGATTTTGGTTCTCCTCTTGTAATCGAGAAATATCCAAATGCAATAAAGGTTATTGATAGATAAGTGGACCGTGTTTCATATAAACTGTCTCTATTTCAAGTGAATTTGATTTGTAAAAATAGTATAAAGGCGTGTTTTCGATAGCTTCAGGTGGAAATGCAGACATTGTGCGACGTTTAAAAACAGACAAATATCTGACAACGCTGTCTGCAGCATCTACAAGCAAAAGTATTAATTCATTTTTCCCATCCTCAGTCGATTCCAAGATTGCTGCAATGGAAGATATCTGGGCATTTCACATCATAAAAGAAAATGACAGCTTCAAATCTTCTGACTGTGCCACAAAAATGTTTCGTACGTGCTTCAAAATTAAAAAGTTTACATGCTCTCAAACTAAATGTTAAGCCGTAGTTTTCAGTGTTTTCGCTCCACTAATTAGAAAAATTCTTTACGAAGAATTAAAGCAGTGTCGTTTCGTTTCTGTTTATGTGGACGCGTCAAATCACGGTTCAATAAAGTTGTTACCCGTTGTCGTCAGATATTTTCTTCCGAATTTCGGTGTCTGTGTGAAAGTTTTGGAAGTGTCGTCGGAGGCCGGTGAAAAATCAACAGTTATAATGAGCTCGTGCAAAGAACAGCTAAAGAATACGATTTGAAAGGAAAAATTATTGCATTCTACGCGGATAATGCAAAAGCAAATTTTGGAGGCCAAAACCGAGGCGGAAAAAGCAATGTTTTTTTCATAATGAAACACTACCACATTTACGAGTAATTGGAATCGGGTGCGTTGCTCACATTGTACACAATTCTTTGAGATTTGCTTGCGATGTATTTCCATTTGATATCGAATGTACTCGTATTTTCGTCAAAATATATCTATATTTTTATATTTATACAACACACGAAACAGCTCTGAAAGTTTTGTGAAACGGCAAGTGTTGAATATTTAAAACTGTTGGAATATGCAAAGACTCAGTTCTTAGCTGTCGATTCAGCCATCAAACGCATTTTACATCTTTTTGAACTCTTGAAAGCGCTGTTCATTGGTTTGCGGGAAGGAGAAAGAATGTGAAAAGATTTTTTCAATGTTCCTATGTCCAAATTTTGACTTGGTTTTGCTCAAGAACAAGTACTACATACTCGTACTAATGGGATTATTTCATAGTCTGTCTTAAATACTTATGTTTGATTTATTTGCTTCATTTTCTAGGCTGAGCTGTTTGCGGAACACGTCCTTGAAGGCGACAAAACATCGGCCATTGAAGTTGCTCATTATTTGGATGAACTGATCATGATTTTGAAAATGCGTTCGGCGGACGATTTTTTATCAGAGCGAAACAGAAATGAAAAAAAGCTCTTATCGAAGGTGGATTAGATTCCGATGTCATTTTGCAAAATGCAAAGATTTTTTTGGTAATATTTTCCTAAAATTATTATTGATAATTGTAAAAAAATAATATTCTTTTTTTCTTTCAGCTGATGCGATCGAATATACTGAGTTATGAGGAGGTCCAATTATGGAATTGAAAAAATATACATGAGCAACTTTAACCCTAGAAGACTAATCATATTTTTTAGTATATTAAGACTAATCATTCGTCGAATCGACAACGCAAAGTTTAAACCCAATTTGTAGAAAAATTTATTTACAAATTGCGTCCGCACACAACAAGAACTCATGGATGACTAGAGCTATACGAAGAACGAAAGGGATCGCGGAAAAAGCAAGAGAGAAATTAAAGAAATTAAAAAAAGTGTTCGACGAACCTTAGTTTTCTAGGGTTAAATAAAATCCCAAATTGGAAAGATGTTGAAGTAATGGCACATTTGAGCGAACAAAAGTTCTACAACGCAAACGCAAATTTGTGTCAGTTGCACAAAGAATTTTGCTACATCAGAAATTATTGCTCAGCAACTCAAATTACAAAATGGAAAGAAGAAATAGTACCAATAATAAAGCGATGGGTTGGAGTTTTCAATCATTTGGATACTGAAAAGTGTGAATATAAGGAAATGGCGACTATTATCGAGTTTGTCTTATGTCTTCCGGGTTCAGCTGTTCCTGTTGAAAAAGTTTTTTTCAGCAATGAATAAACCGTGAGCGGAGGAGAAAACACATCTTAGAATTGAAACATTGAAAGCTAAAAAAAAATACAAAAATAAATTTAGAAATGAGTTGCTTGGAATTTTTTAATTGGTGAAAAATAAAGAAGTGATTAAAAAATCCAATCAAGTTTAAAGTATTCGGAGGAGGTTGAAGATTAATAAACTAATTATAAAATTAAAAATAAGATATGAAAAAAAAATATAATATGCATATGCTGCTTATCGCATATCCTGTTTTTTCTTTTTTTACTCCCTTGATTTCTAAAATTCGCAACGGAAATGTTGGCAACAGAACTTGTCATTAAGTTAGTATTGACTATGTGTTTCCACGTTAATTTAGCTTGGCAGCATTATAAACCTTTTGTCAATTTTTTCTTTTCTATTATGGCACCACTTTTTTGTTTTGTTTTTCTTACTTTATTTCCTGTTAACAAACCATTTATTAAAAAGCGTTAATTGGTCGAAAAAAGTTTTTTTCTTTTATTTTATTTGTCTCTGTAGCAAGTCGTTTGTTTGATTTGAACCCAATTTGCATATTAGTAACCGCAATAACTTTCGCATAACACTATATCTTTGTCTTTAAAAAGAATAAGCACAAGATCAGCGATCTGAATTCAGAATAACCAAAGATATTTGGCATAGTTAAATGCCCAATGAGCAATCGAAAGCAATAGCCTTGAAATCTGCAACAGCAGGAAAAATATTCGGCTCTCAAATAAAAATTAACCAGGGCTTAGTGATGATAACCATATCTAACATGTTGCAAACGAAAACTTATTTTAGATGCAAGTGTGCCTTTCAGGCTCTGGCTGGCGTAAACTTGGATCTGCGCAGTGTTGTGTTTGTCAATTTAGCCTATTGTATCTACTTGTGATAACCACCTGGTACTAGTCCCGTTCTGTACAAAGCTTACTCCATAAACTTAAAAGAAATAGTGCTGAGCAAAAATAAAACAGCAATAATATTAACTCCCACTCATCCTCCTTTGGCTGCCTTGTCATGGCAGGAAGGCTTAAGAATCAAAGAGTCTAAGGTTCTAGTTCGTTGGCCAGGGTGCTGTTTCTAATGGCTTGTCTCGGAAAAAAGGAAAGTTGGAACGGGCTCCAGAAGAAGTAAACTCTGAAGGACTGCCGTCCACGGAGCGGTCGCTGGAAATGCAGGAAAAGAAAAGAAAATTCCGAAATCCTAAAGTCGATTCTCATCCCCGTTGCATCTATAAGAATGCCGCTAACTCCTCTCATATGGAAGCTAGTTAAAGCACAAAATATTTGCTTTCATGCAGAGGTCTATGGATATGGAAAATGGAACTCTTAGAGTAAAGTGCTCCACACAGCAAACGTTTGAATGGTTAAACAAGTCTGTGCTGGAAATCTCATTCCTAGAAACTAAGACTTTCGAGGTTTCCAAACAACCAAAACTGACGCATGCCATCTTTTGGGTTCCGGAGCAACACAGGGATGTTCTGATGCAACTTCATACCCAGAACCCCGGACTCTGACACTGAAAAATGGAAAATGTACTCTCACAGGGAGAGAAAGAATCAGCAGAACAAGGACGGCTCTTCTTTCGTTTTGAGCTTAGATAAAGCTTCTGCCGATACAATTAAGTCCAGGTATGACTCACTTCCCGATCTCCACTTTGCAAGGGTAAATTCACACCTCCTTTCCAAAAGAGTGCTTGCCTGCACTCACGCTGGCCACCAAATTACTCATCTATTTTGTGTATTCAGATCGGATCAACTTTCCAAGTCTGTTACAGCATCCCTATGTAGGAATTTTTCCATGTTGAGTGTAAAACCTCACATTATATCCATACAGTATCCATATTTGTGGAATAAACGCATCTGTGGTTTCCCATGTTTAAGGAGTCTCACACCACTTTATGACGAGCGATCGGAAATTCCAAGAACTTATCTTTATGTGCCAAACTCACTCTCACCAACTAAACTTATGCAATTTTGCAACCAAGATTTAGTTGCTGCAGACATAAGCTACGAAACGAACGGAGAATGGCACAAATTCATCGTTGAGTTTGTTTAAATCATAGGGGAAGATTTCCACCGAAGGCGGTAGCCAAACTCATTGAATATTGTGATTCCAGGAAGATGGGACTTACCATATGCTGCGATTCTAATACTCAGGATATTTTTTGGGCAGTAGCAATGCAACGTGAGAGGCAATCATCGGCTGAATTTCATTTCACTCTCCGTCAACTGCTGTTACGAGGGTAAGAGTGCAAATAATCGACTTAACGTTATCCATCAGATATGCTAATTAGATTACTGCCTGGAAAGTACTATCGGAGATCTCCACGTCAGACCGTAGGTACATCGAATTCAGAATCGAATCGAGGTCTCAACATTGTTCAAGAGGAGGAATCCGCAGAAAACCAACTGGATGCGATTTCAGGAGGATGCTGTTCAGAACCTGAACCGTATCATCACCAAGAGTTTTGTAATGGCATGTACACCTAGTAAGCAATCCTACAAATTTCCGTTCTTGGGTATAAAACAGATCAGGACGCTTGAAAACTTCGAAATAGGTCACTTAAGACAAATTTGGAAGAAGATAGGAATCTTTACAGATGGAAGCAAAAAGAATTTAAGATTTTTATTCGGATTTCGAAGAGCGCCTCTAAGAAAGTTAATTGCGAAAAGATCGAAACTATGCAGAGGCTCTCCGTCTCATGCTTGAGGCTCACTTACCAGATAACCTAATCGGAACAAGCTCACAACTAGCACCACCGAAGCTGCTTACTAAATAACACAACACGCCGTAACTGCTATATATATCTCATCGATTGTGGTGATGGATGCGGTCATTAAACATGCTGTTGCTTCCTATGATGGCTACCAGTCGCCTGACACCCTTGTTACGAAAAGGTATAGGTTAGCTGCTCGTAACTCTGAAGAGAATATTCACTACTAGCTTGGCACTGGCATACATACCGCAACTCTGGCGAACTACCGAAAATCGGAAAGGAGGAATACACGCTCGCCAAGATCTTCAGACCTATAAGTCTGATTTCTTTCATGTGTTTTCCAACATCGAGAGAGTGGTCGAGATCCATGTGCGCAAAAATGCCTTGCAAATGCATGCTATGTCTGCCATGCTACCAACGCCTACCAACGCGGAAGATCCTGTAAGAGTACGCTTCAACATCCTATAGGCAAAATTGAAGGCGCACTCGACAAGAAGGAATACGATTTAGGCATTTTCATAGACTGAGGGATGTTTATTTTTTTTTGGCTTTCATAATCATTCCACCAACTAAGATCGCCTTTGGTCATGCAGAGGATAAATTCACATATACCTTAGATGACGCAAAACCAAACACCCGCCAATGTTATGTATAATCTCCATCTAAGGGAAGCACTTAAACCGCGAAACCATGCCTTCCGACAAGAATTTTGCGAATGCCGACCTTGAAAAGTTTGAAGTCGGCCTCTATTTTTATAGAAAAATCGAGGATCACATTCGGCTAAATGGGTTTGTGACAAGCAGAATTGATATATCTTGAGTGATGTAAAACTAGAAGGGACAGATGAGACTTTATTACGGCCCACCCACTAAATCTTCGCCGAACGCGTATACCGAAACCTTTCAATAACTCCTATGCTGCCAACGTGACATCAGAGACGCCGCAACTGATGTACTGAGTTTCACACAACCACCACCAAGACATCCCTGGTTTGTTGAAGAGTGCCGGCAAGCACATGCACCTAAACAAGAACCCCAGAAAGTGGTACTGCAACGAATGACGAGAGTCGATCGTGAGCTCCACGAGCATAAGAGACGGAAAGAATATCGGCTTCTACAGAAGAATAAAAAAGATCACAAGAAGCACACAACCGCGATAACATTTGCGGAGATCCTCTTAACTGCCCCAACAATAGAAGCATTAGATTGGCCTCTATCAGTAGCGCGACCATATCTTCACACTCCGGTATGCATTTCCTGATAAAAACTCACGGAGTCCAAGTCGATACCCACCATCTTTTCATCGATTTTAAGACCTCATTGCAAAACTCGTCCGTCTGTGCAGAATGACGATTGAGAACACTCGCTGCTCTGTCAAAGTCGGTAACGACTGCAATTCTAAAGGAATAAGTAAAATTTATTAAGGCTTAAAAAATTATTCTTATATTTATAGCGTTGAAGGCAATTAGTTTATTTAACTTAAAGTCTTAAATTAAATAATATATAAGGCTAATAAAAAGTATTCCAAAAGTGGAAATAAAGGATATAAATAAATAAATTTTTATTAAGAAATTATGTCAGAAAGGGTTTCAGACAATGGGACGTCATGTGACTTCTTTAACAGCATACTTGAAAGAATTGTGCGGAACTCACAAGTGAGCCTGGAGAACTACTATCGTACCCCTACGATATCGACATACGATAATAGGGAGAAATCAGTGGGCTGTCACCGATGCGTTCGCTGTATTGAAACGGAATCTGCCAAAATGTACTTGGCTGTAAATGAGAGAGAAACCAAGTACACGCTTCCAACAAGAACGTCACAATCAACAGCTATAATTGCGAGATAGATAACAACTTTCTCCACCTTGGATCTCCTATGAACTTTGCCAACAACACCTCAGCAGAAATAAAACGAAGAACCACTCTTGCTAATCGTTATTTCTTTGCGCTAGGAGAGCTATTGAGTAGTAAGCCCCTATCCCGAAAATCAAAGGGGGCTCTATATAAGCTCTAGATCATCCCAGTCCTATCTTAAGGCTCTGATGCATGGATTCTATCGAAAGCGGATGACGATATCTTCAGTCGTCTCGAGAGAAATATCCTTCGAAAAATATTCTGTCCTTATTCCGTCAACGGAATGGAGAAAACTGTGCAAAAGTTGACTGAAATGGATAGGATATGTGAAAGGACACCTTCGTTTTCGAATCTAACTCGAAGGGACATCATTCTCCCCATGCTTTTCAATGTGAAGGAAGTCCGACTAATAGGTCCGAGGCTCTTGGCGAGCGTGTAGTTATCTTTGCCGATTTTCAGTCTAAAGGCTACTCTCACTATTCACCGGGGTTTCGGTATGTATGCCAGTGGCAGGCTAGCAGTGAGGATTGTCTTCAGACTTACCAGCTCCTGGCCTGCACCTTTTGTAGTATAACTGAGTATACCAAAGGAAGCAACAGCGTGTTTAATGACCTCATTCGTCACCACGACCGATTACAGATACCATCTACGGTGAGTTCTGTCACTCAGCTCATTTGCAGCTACATTAATAGAAGCTGGTTAACAGAGAGTCTCTGCTTTTGACTGTGTAGGCGCCATAATATTTTTTGAGTGACTTTCGTCGAGCTGACTTTGCTCTTTTGAGGTATTCGATCAGACGTCTGGTTTCACTATATGGTCCGATCTTCAAAATCAGAATCATTTTATTATATTCTTTTAGCTTCAATCTGTTTACAACTCAGTCTTCCTTGGATTCAACGACAACTTTATATTGCGGAATGGGCAAGTGAATTGATCAACTTCTTCTGGGGCTAATTAAAGCCTTTGAAGTATGCTGATTTGCCGCAAATTATTCAGTTCTTGGAAGTCAATATTCTGTGATAAGGTTTTGCAACTGCGTAATTTAATCCAATAGATGTAACACATTTAGAACACTATTCGCAGCAAATTCAGCCGAAACCATGATCCACTTGCATTAGTCCACATTAATTCAATAGATAATTAATTTAAATCGAAAAGAAGTATGTAGATAAATATCAAAAAACTTCTCTAATAACACCGAAACCACTAATGCATCTCTAAACCAAAAGCTAATACACACTATCGATTTTCAAATCAAACCAAATGTCAACAGCTTTAGAGCTAATCCGCAAAAATTGTCACCGTTTTTGCGGAAATACCAGCCAAAATTCACAACACATAAGCCCAATATCAAATTCCAGCTCTTACCATTAATGAAATTTTCCAAATCCGCTTTTAAACACTTCTAGTCGTACACTACATACCTGCAATGAGAATGAAAGTGTTCATTATTTAGTATGCGTATTAAAATTTTGCCAAATGTTTTTATTTGTAAGATACTTATTATAGGAAAATAAAATCGAAAGAAGGGAGCAATATCATTCCGCTATTATTATATAATTATCTGGCCAATATAATCCCAAAAGCAAATATACTCGAACGCGAATAATGAATATTTTCATTTCCGTTTCCGCTTCCGGTATGCGTGTGAAAATATTTTACTCTCTATCTATTCTATCGGTTTTCGGTCCAAAAATATCAAATAAAAAAAATGCAACTGTAACCACAGACTCGATGGCAATTTTGGCGATTTCCGCAACACTAAAATCCGCAAAATTGTAAAACTGCGAGAGAAACACAAAAAAAGTGTATTGGTTTTTGAAATTTTGAAATGCGGACAATTTTGGATTTTTTTTTAGCTGAGTTCGGCCGCCGATAATGGTGACAACAAGTGGCTGTGGTAGGTTGAATCCAATTCAAATTATATTTCAATCAATAGCTTTAATATAGTACGAGCATTGTAGTGTAGTCAAGGGGAGTGCTTAGATTGACTTGACAATTCATTATTCGCAAACTAAGCAATTTCGGCAAAAGCAAAACAAAAAGCTAAAGGTAACACATCAATGCTGTGACAGAATTTGGTAATCCGTCATTATACCAGGAGCCGGTGAAGGGACATGGAAAGCTGGTAGTGAGAGAGGGTGGAAAGAGTGATTTTAGTAATCACCTTTAGCGATTGGTTATCAGTTTGGAATTTTCAGATATTCAGATTCGTCCTCGTTGTGATGCACCTACCTACTCCTGAAACCAAAGAGATACATTTGTCGGTAATCTTGACAGAGCAGAGACCATTAAGATGTCTTAAGTGGTAAGATTGCATTCTTATGGCTGATAAGGCAGACTAGATATTCTAGGTGTCTCTGAGTCTCTGAGTTGTTTATAGCCTCCTCAGTGTTTTTTAATAACATCGATACACAAAAAGGGATTAAAGAGCGAAGTCACTAAATACCGCCTCATACCTAAACTATCGCATATACCCAAACTCCTTTAAACCATTTTGTACGAAGCCTTAAGCTTCCAATGCAAATATCTTATTTCCCCTAATCAACACGACTTTCTGAAAGATAGATCAACTACCACTACCTTGTCGAGTTTGTGTCTTCTGTTCTCTCGGCCTTAGAAAGTGGTAAAGAAATTGACGTTATAACAACTGGTTTCAGTAAGGCTTTTGACAAGATATCTCATAAAGTAATCCTGTTCAAATTGTCCGTCTTGGGCTTTGAACCCATTTTGCTAAAATGCATATCTTCTTACCTGGATAATCGTTTTTATAGTGTTCGTTTCAGGTTTGTCCTATCGGCCCCTTTCTTGGCCACTTCAGGTGTTCCTCAAGGTAGTCACTTAGGTCCAATTCTCTTCATCCTAACCACTAACGATCTTGAAAAGGTCATTAACCACTCAGCACTTTCTCTCTATGCTGACGATACCAAATTTTGTAAACCGATTTCCTCACAACATGACTCCAGCCTCCTTCAAATAAATCTAAAATTGCTTTCGTCACTTCTTTTTGGTCGAGTGGACCGATCTCTTGACTTTCACCGTCTATTTTGAATGCTTCCTTCTGCCTGATAGCATAATTTGGGTTATCCTCACCGTATAATAGTGTGCAGAAGAGGTTTTTCTGTGCCCTCAGTATTAACTATGGCTCTACCTTGTTCATCTTTTTAGACCACTGTTCAGGTCTCGTTGCCTTGACAGATTCTTTTTACTTTCTGCTATAACTTCCGAACATTGCTCTTGGAGTAACACCTCTATATTTCTTCAACCGCACGCCTAGCATACACTTTCTTTTTCATCTATCCTTGGATATTTAGTTGCTATAGACTCGTGAGGCTGACTCCCAGGATGCAGGCAAACTGAACGACTGTTTTCCGATGACTTTCTTTATATTAGTAAGTAAAGGTTTACCTATGCAGGAAAAAATGGCAAGGGCATAATAGGCCAATAGCATAACACTGGCCTAAGCCGTCATAGGGCTCACTACCCTATACGGAAGAGAGTAAAAAGGTGAGACGAACCAACTGATGGCTTCGGATAAAAACGAATACGCTGTTGACGACCCCAAAAAAACGTTTAAAAGACAGCGACCTTCGGATATGCACGTGAAATGTTCAGATTCTTAACAGGCCACGTGCAACAAAATAATTAGCAGATATGCACTTAGCTGCTATCATGCAGATGTCACCGCCATCCAGAAAGTGCAAAGGGAAAAGAAACAACGCTTAATCGGGTGTTGAAATTCCATGTGAGTGAATATCTGAATATCTAAATTCGTTGACATTAGCCTACTATGCACCCATACCCAATTTAAAGACAATGACAACGAAACCAAAGAATATTTCTACAAGCTTCTCAACAAGACCTGAAGAACGATAAGAAAGAGAATAACTTTGGTTGGACATTTTCTAAGCATAGCATAAACGACAACACGTCTGGTAACCGAGCTAGTCTTATTGTCTTTGTGGAGGGATGAAATATAATTTTAGCAAGGACACGGTTTCCTCAACTAATATACACAATGGGACATGGGAGTCTACAGATCATGAAATGGTAAATCGAACTAATCATTTTGCCTCCAACATTCTGGACGGCCGAACCTTCCGAGCAGCCAATATTGGCTTGGATCAGTACCTTGATGCAGCCAACATACGAATGTATATCTCCCACCGCTACAACAGAGAAGAACTGCTGTGAGAAAATGTGTGGGCGAGCGCGTATCCCGAAATCTCTCAACAACTCCTATGCCGCCAATATCAAGTATCGAAGACTAGTGTCAACCACAACTGATATGCTGTGTTTCACCCTACCACCACCAAGAAATCCCTAGTTTGATGAAGAATTGCGGTAAGCAGATGCGGGTAAACAAGAAGCGTACAAAGCGGCGCTGCAAAGAAGGACGAGGGCCGTTTGTAAACTCTACGAGCAGAAGAGGCGGGAAGTAATCGGTTTCTCCAGAAAAAGAAAACATACTCGTATATGGAGACTCTGTAATTCAGGAACAACGTACGGAAATTTTATTAGCAGGTAAAAAGCACGTAACATGGCAACAATACCTGTAGATTAGCCTGTAGAGAAGGAAATCCGGTGCTGAGAATATGAAAAACGTATTCTGCAGACTGCATTACAACGATGAAGCCGTTCAACTTAGACGACGACAGCCAAAACTTTCGTCCACCTAACCAAAATCAGGTAAGGATAGCAATATCTAAATCCAACACAGCTGCTGGAAATGACTTTGCTTATAGAATACACCAACAAATTTCTCAAATCTGGTCCAAAGACTATATGTCTGATGAATGGAATCTCAGGATCGTTTATTCGACCCACAAAAAACATATATATAGAGGTATATATAAATCTCCTCAGCATCGCTTAAAAGATCCTATATATCATATTATGTGAACGTCTGGAACCCTTCGTTAGCAACCTCATTGGCTCCAATCAGTGCCATTTCAGACCAGGAAATTTCATAAGCGACCAAATATTCACACTCCGGCCGACCCTGGAGAAAATTCAAAAAGTCAAAATCGATACTGACCATCTTTTGATCGATATACAAAATGTATATACAAAATGCGACAAGATAACTTGTCCTTATTTCATAAAGCAATAAAACAAAAAGTAGTAAAGATATATGTTCAAATTTATTTATTTTATAAAAAAGTTAAATATTTACAGTTATAGTCTACATCATTTCAAAAAGCATGTCGGGTAAGTGACGCCCCGATTGTCGATAGAATGGTTGAGCCGAATTCTGGGTATGTTGGCAGTTTCTTCCTGAATGTTTTATTTTTCAGGACGCCCAAAACCTGTGGACGATTGGTATAGACACGGGATTTCAAGTAACGCCACAAAAAGGAGTCACAGGGTGTCAAATCGGATGAACGCGTCAGTCACTCCAAATCGCCCCTCAGTCACATGAGGCGGCCTGGAAAGTGCTCTCTCAAGGCAGACATCGATACCCTTGAAATATGGCTCGCTGCTCCACTCTGTTGAAACTATATGTCCACTAAGTCCATTTCATCAAGAGCAGACGCATGTTTTCACACCAAATGCCGCGGGGATCGTAAAACTGCAACCCTTACCACCTCAATGTTCTCAAGTGTTCTGATGGGACGTGCGTCTCCAGTTTTTCTTTTCTGCACAGAACCATTTCCTTTGAACGTTGTGACTGACAAAGGAATTGATTTCCCGTCCGGGACAGGATTGAATGGCGCAATATTAAAGCGATTTCGGAAGGCGCGCTGGGTTGGAACCGCCGAACGGCCGTTTGAAAAATAGGCCTCTAAGGCAAACGCATGCTGCTTGTTACTCCAACGCATGATAGTGAGTCAAACACCAATTAACAAAACTTTAGGATCCCCTCTCTCGAACAAGATCACGCACAGACACCTGGTACTCCCTGGTATAAAAGGTACTTCAGAGCGCTCATTTCAAATAAGGACGTTAACTTGCAGCATCTTGTATTAATAGAGATGAACTCTAAAGAGTCCGTGGAGAATGACCATGGAGAACGCTCGCTGCTCCGTCAAAATCGGTAATGACTAAACCGAGTCATTTGATGCCAAAAAAGGTTTTAGACTTCAGTCGTTCATAGACCTCGACAGTGGATAGACGTGTTGACGTGTTCGACTTTTACATAAGTAAATAAATAAACAGTGATCCAGTGCCATTTAAAGACAACTAGTTACAATATAATCAGTCCACTCGGAAGCCCAGCGGCTAGCGGCGTCGGTCATCGAAGCGTGGGATACGGGTTCGATCCCAGGTCAAACTCGGAACTTTTGTTTTTCTGTTTTGTTTCTAATCAAAACAAAACCAAAAAGTAATTAAATTAATAAAGTCACGTGATGGTTGGTGGAGAGCGCTCCGCTCTTCCTATAACGGGAGTTAGAGAATGCAACAATGGTGTTGCCGTGACGTTGCGAAAGCAATTAAAAGGAGGAAGAGTTTGAAAACCCCTCCTAATCTAACGAAAAAAAGAGTGAATGTGAATGTGCTAACAGAAGATGATGATCATTATGAAGGGGGCAATAATAACTTTGCTTCCCTAGAGGCATCCGAATCGGAAGATGAGGATGAAATGATTAAAGACATTAGCAGCAGCATAGAAAAGCTGCAAGAAAAAATGCTGGCTGTTAAGCTAAAGCAAACTGCACGCAGGCAGAGGTAGAAAGCGCCCAACAAAACAAGCAACAAAAGCAGCAACAACAACTGCATTAACAACAGAAACAGCAGCAGCAGAAACAACCACTGCAGCAGACAAAACTGCAGCAGCAGGAACAACAAAAACAGCAGCTGCAGAAACAACAGGAGCAGTACCAACAACAACAACACCAGCAAAAGAAGAAGGAGAAGGTGCCTCCTATCAACACCTTTAAATTAGAGGGAAATGCTACCAAGGACCTGTGTAAGTTGGCCATTGGTAATAATTTCAATATTAAGAGATTGGGGAACGATCGTCATGCCATCCACTGTAATACAGTGGAGGGCTACGCGAAAGTTAAAGAGCTCCTAAAGGAAACGACGACGGAGCACTACTCATTCACACCGAAGTGTGAAAAGCGGCAATCGATGCTGCTGAAGGGGTTGGAACCGTCTTCTGATCCTGAGGAGATCCTGGCACTGCTCAAAGAAAAGGAGTGCGAAGGACTCAAGTTTGTATGGGTAAAGCCATTTACCACCACAGCTAGAGCCAGGCGGGAGAAACGGAGTCTGCCCTTCTTCCTGGTGCAGCTCAGTCCCGAAAGTCGTCTGGATAGTCTAAGGAGTATCAATGTCCTAGAATACCAGGATTCACTGGGAAAAATTAAAAAGGAGCGAAGGCGTTTTACAATGCGTTCGCTGCCAGAGGTTCGGGCACGCCGCGTCGAACTGCCAAATGCAGCCTCGATGCGTGAAGTGCGCAAAGAACCACCGTTCCGAGGAGTGTGCTCTAGGTAGGGACGGAGCATCCGATAGGACGCAGATCTCGTGCGTGTTATGTGGGAACGTGGGACACACCGCAAACTATCGGGGTTATCCTAAGTTCGCCGACATAAAAAAAGCAAAACTGGCTCAGCAGCAGAAGGTGGAGGTCAAACGTTCACCTGTTAGATTCCAAACACCAGCCGTCACGTCCCAAATTTCCTACACAAAAATGGCGTCAGGTAGGGGGGCTACGGTACAGCAAGCGACTGTTGCTTCTCAGGCGCCGATGCCGAGCGCAACGGAAGCTGCACCTAACATGCTAGCCATCTTGCCCGCAATCCAAGGGCAGATGGCTGAGCTGCAAAAGCAGGTATAAGAACAGACCAAGCGGGTGGACCAGATCTATGCGCTGCTGCCGGGCCTAACGCAACACATGTCGTAATGGGTACGCACATGGTGGAGCAAACTTTGAAGGTCCTTGCGGTGAATGTTAATTCACTGATTAGGATCGAACGAAGAGCCGCTACAAGAAAGGTCCTGATGTTCTTTTTGCTCGCGAAACCAAGCTAACCGATAAGCACAAACTGGAGTACAATAATTATATTGTTAGAAGAAGAAACCGGCCCAGATCCAAACGTGGAGGCGGTGTCCCAATCTTCATTAAAGAAGGTATAAGTTTTCACAGAGTGTACAAGGGCGTGTTGCGCAGGTTCCAGGTGTTGGAGGCAGTCGTCGTTTACATCCCGCCCCGCAGTGGAAAGCGGCTATACTTGGCCTCTGTTTATGCACCTGAGGCTTCACATCCACCCTATTCATTACAGAGCTCGACTTTTTCGACTTCTGAGGCTGGAATCGGGGGACAATTATTTTATAATCGGCGGGGATTTCAACGCTAGACACAGAGATTGGGGAAATAATTTGCCAAATACTAGAGGGAACCTACTACTCGATTGGTGGGGTCAGCACGATGTCATGTACAGACTCGGTCTTAAAGCGACGGATAACCCGTCGTTTCCCAGAGGCGGGTCTTATCTGGATCTACTGCTGCACGACGAACGTATACGACTGACAGGTACGAATTTACAAACACTAAACTGTCTGCGCACATTCGTGTATGACAGCGACCATTGCGGTTTTAGCACCGAAATTACAGTTCCCAACGAAATTGCGGAATTGGAGGAGTTTGTCCAAAGATATTCTTACAACTACAGTAAGACTCGATGGACACGCTTTTCCGCAACCTTGACAAGAGCGCTCTCCTCGAACACGCTCCACCCACCGTCCAATAGGAATTTGTCAAACGAGGAGATCGACAATTACCTAAAACAAATGGACGAGACAATGAAACAAACTATGGACACTAAAATACCGCAGTATCGACGTACGACTAACGAAGACCTGTTCCGCAATCCTACTATTGACGCACTGCAGCGACAGAAAAGTAGACTTCTGACAAGACTTAAAAACTTGTACAGACAGTTAACTGACCGACAAGACCCGGAGATTAGGACGCTGAAGTCGTCGATTAAAAATATTCAAACTCTAATAAAAGAGAATTACAGAATTTCTGTAAGTTTGTATTGGAACAATAAGGTTCGGGCTGTAAACACCAGCAACCCGAATATGTTTCCGCAAATAAATAAACTATTTCGGAGAAAAAATTAAAACAACCTTCAGTGTCTTAAAATAGCCCGGACAACAGACAACGAACGGTTATTGACAAAAGCAGGAATTGATCCAAATGAGGCCGCTGATGATGATGACTTCTTTGTGATCGAGGAACCACAGGAGAAGCTCTGGTTTCACCCGGTTCAGCGACGGAAATATGGCAAATAATGTCATTTCCAGAGAGGGTGACCTATCCCCGTTCATTTCGAGGGAAGAACTCCATGAGATCTTCGACACAATCAAGGCTAAGAAATCAGTGGGGACCGATGGTATTCCGAACATCTTGCTTCGACATCTTCCCTTAGAAGCGGTGGACATTTACACCACCCTGTTTAATAATGCAATGAATAATGCACATTATCCAGCGCATTAGAAAACGGCGGTGTTTCAACCTATTCCCAAAAAGGGAAGGGATATATCCAATCCGGCGAATCTCCGGTCGATAAGTCTCCTTCCGAATATCAGTAAGGTTTTTGAAAAGGTAATCAATAGAGCTCTGTCTAGGTGGGTTGAGGACAAACATATAGTTCCAGATAATCAATTCGGTTTTAAGGCGGGAGATGATATCTCACATGCCGCGTCTAAACTGGTGTCCGATATCCAATGGAACAAAGGCAAAAAACAATGTACTGGCGCCTGCCTTGTTGACTTCGAGAAGGCCTTCGACATCGTATGGTTAGAGGGTCTTTTCTATAAGCTGACTAGGCTGAGGATCAGTAAACCACTCTTGTACATTCTTTATATGTAATATGCTAACTAACAGACAGTTCATTGTGAAGAATGGTGATGTGATTTCTGTTGCAATATTTCAAATTAAAAATGGTCTTCAGCAAGGTGCGGTCAATTCGCCGATCCTATTCAACATTTTTACAAGCGACTTGATAGGTTCACTTCCTCATACTATTGCGTTCGCAGACGATTTGATAGCGTACAGAACAGGTCCAAAAATTGAAGTCATTAATAGTCTCTTACAGCGTGACTTCGATAAGATAAGACGATTTTGCGATGACTGGAAGTTGAAAATCAACTTTCAGAAGTCGGAAACCATTCTCTTTAGGACGCCGTTGTCTGGAGCCTCTAGGGATACCAGAAAAATTGGCGAAAGTTCTCTATCATTGGACAACACGGACAACCTCTTGCCTGTCGAAATGTAGTCAGATACCTTGGAATCTGGCTAGATCTGTTTCGGTATTTTGGCAAAAATATAGATGTTGCTCTGGCCAGAGCTAAAGGTGCTTTTGCCCTTACAAAGAGACTGTTTTATAGCAGCCAACTCGATGCGAGGGTAAAGGTGATATGCTACATGGCCCTTATCAGGCCCATGCTGGTATTTGGTTGTCTCGTGTGGTTCAATGTACGAGCAAGCTTAATGGAAAAGATTCGGGTCTTTGAGAGGGCTTGCCTTAGGGCTTGTCTTCGCTTGTACAGAACACCAGAGTCGGAGTACAAAAAATTTTATCCTAATAAGGTCCTTTACAACAGGACTAATACGAGTGGACAACTTCGTAATTAAGCTGACTCGAGGCACATTGCAAGAGCAATGACCTCGACGAATAACCTGATATCTGGGGCTTACTACCCCAATTACCTTTACCACGAGAGTGTGCGATCTGACGGCTTCGTTCCACCGGAAGCATTCCTCTACCTAGATCAGATAGGGTTGATCCAGGATAGATCAGTGGTGCCGTTAATCTTCCATGTCGCTCGGACAGCTGGGGACAGGCGACTCAACTACAAGAGAGACGTCGCACACGGCACCACGGATCGCCTCAGGTTCAGTAGGGCGGTGGGGAATTGTGATGAGAGGGATGTCGTTAGGCAGCACCAGCATTTCTGGTGGTTGAATGATGAAGAAGATGTTTCGTCGTCGTTTCCATCAATTACTGACCAGCCTCACTAAGGAGGCAGAGCTGACCAATCTGTTTTCTCTATAAAAAGCGATATTAGATATTAAGTTTTTATAAAAACAACAAATTATGTCCATTGCTAAGTTTTTGTTAACAATTTTTTTTCTTAGCTTTAAATATAGTAATTAAACATCCATAAAGAAAATGTTAATAAAGTCGAAAGACATAGTATAAGAAGTTAGAGTAGCTTAGAGTGCCTGTGTGGGGCCAGTAAGTTAGTATAAGATTGTTAAGTAATTGTAAGCTAGCATTTAAGCATTTTTTGTTAGTATATAAGAGTTAGTGTTAAGAAAATAAAATCCATCTAAAACTAAAGGTTTTAGACTTTAGGCCGCTCTGTAATCTGACTCCTTTAACCTAATTCATCCAAAATCGAAACTACTGTCCTATGCGGATGATATTGACATAATTGGCAGAACTCAGTAAATCAGCGCGAAACTAAGTATTTATGTATATGCTGCATACAACATTCTTGAATTGGACAAACTCCACCAAAGCTCCTGCTCGAAGAATCTTCAAATATGTTCCGGAGGGTCACCAGACGCACAAGTCGAAGGGGACCTTAACCGACTTAGAGTGCGCAACTGGAGGGAGTTAGCTTAGGATCGGGCTAAATGGAGAGGTTTATTTGTTGAGGCGCAGGTTCACCCCGAACTGCAGCGCTACCTTAGAAAGTAAATAAACTCACTGCCTTCCTTACAGAGCACTGCATGTTTGCAAAATACCTAAATGTGTCTTATGTAAATTACAGCACCTCCTCCTGATGGTGCTAATGGCAACTTGAAGACCGTTCTATGTGAAAGTCTGGTTCTCGGCGGTGATGTGTTCGACGCTGGTACTCTACACAGTTGAGACAATGGCTTAAAAAATAATGGAGGGATATCCATTGATTAGTTCTGTATTCCCATTAGGCATGAGGACTGTCTTCAGAAATCTTAACACTGTTGTTCGTTAAATTTTCTACATATATACGGCCATATCAAAATTTCAGGTTCCAAAGTATACAGAATCTGTGTTACCCACATAGGACATTTTAACAAGTACCTCGTACTCATCAAATAATTTCCAAACTTCATCGTAAAACCGAAACAGCCACCCGTAGCCGCAGCTCTATTAAGCCCATTTGACAATTATTGACACTATGCACTGACCAGAATCGCATTCCCCATTTTACTGCCAAAGCCTGGCTAAAGTATTGCCTTAAATTACCACGTACAAATTGGAGAAATAAAAAATAAAATAAAATAGGAATATATTGTCCAACTTAACGCTATTAATCATTTATGCAAAAGACCTCCATGCAGAATGGATTTTTTTTTCTCACTGCAGGTTTAGGCTTTCCGGTTATTTTCAAAATAATTTATGCTCGGTTTTACTTTTAATTATAACTAAAAGTATTCTCCGAACAATGGCATTTAAATGATGCGTTCTCTTTGGAAATTCCTTTATGTATATTCTGCTATGCAGGGTGTTCCCGAATTCGTCAAAGATAATTTGGGAAATGATTTTTGGGTATATTCTGAAGTAAGGGTATATCTCCAATGTTGACATTACTTATCGAGGATTTTCTTACTTTGGTGTACCCTCACCCATGTTAACGGAAATTGCTCTGATAATACTAATGGTATAAACATTGTTTAGGACTTTATTTTTAGAAGAAATACTAGCCTTTGTAACTGCGTTTAAATATAGTTGTTGGGATGCGTAGCGATCCTCGTGAAATTTGGATGTAGAAAATAAAAAAAACGACAATATAATGGGTATGTTGGGTTATGAATGTGTCTTTATTCCTAAGCACGTCTTACCTCATTGAGTGTTAGTTTTAAGACGAAGGAGTTGGGAAAATGTACAATGGAGAAGATGGTTCTAATTTCTTTAGAAGCCAATTTGGTAACACAAGTGACCTCTGTATGTTCATACTATAAAAGATTATTAAAGTTAAGTGGTAAGTAAGGGCACACAGTGTCTTGTTTTGACTTAAACAATAGTTTAAAGTTAGGTTTGAGGTATGAAAGCCTATTTGGAAAATTTTTCAAACAAAAATGGTATAAAAGATTAGAAAAAAAAAAATTCATCAGTTTAAATTTGTACGCCAAGGTTACAGTTGCTTAGAAGCGTTATTTGAAATGTCTGCAATTTACAAACAAAGAATACGCAGACATTATTTACGTTTATGCGCTATGCAATGGAAATTCAACTAAAGCGCGACAAAGATACTATGAACTTTATCCTAACCAACGACTTCCTAGTGAAGGAGTATTTAGAAATACGTATCGAAGGATTCGAGAAACAGAATCAGGAATTTCAGCTGATGAAAGAATACTGGAAGCTGTTACAATCGATTCATCAATCAGCATCAGATGCTTAGTTATGCAATTCAATATTTCCAGACATAAAATTTCTAGAGTACTGAATGGAGAAAATCTTTATCCATACCACCATACAAGAACTGCAAGAATTGCTTTCAGATGATTTGGAGAAAAGACTTGAGATTTCTGACTGGTTGCTGGAGCGGAGCTTGAATGACAACGAGTTTATTAGCAGAATTCTTTGGACGGACGAATCTCCACCTAGGCCAAATTCTATAAACTATCTGGAGTTTTTGCGAAATGATTTACCAGATATATTGGAAGACGTTTCACTGACTCAACTAGCTTCATCAGTATGGTGCTCTAGCCCACTATGGTCATGAGGTTAAAAATTAGCTAGATGAAGAGTAGGAAGAAATGAACCAGTTCACTGTCTTGCAAGATCTCCTAGCCTTACAGTATTGCTGCGTTTATGCCATTATGTATGGAATAGCACATCATTCAAACGGCCACTTCGGTTTCGCTGGCAATGATTCAAGCGGTCAGTCCTATTTTTGGTGACTCGGTCCAATATGTGCGGTGTTATTCTGGCAATATCGGGTCGAATGCTGGCCTCGAACTCGTCCAAAGTGGTTGGCTTGTTAGCGTAAACTAAGGACTTGACGTAGCCACAGAAAAAATAATCAAGTGCTGTCAAATCGCAATTGATGAACGCTCGCCATGAGATGACCCAGCCACCAAATTTCTCGTTCACAACTTCGAGCGTTGCGTCGCTTGTATGGCAAGTAGCGCCGCCTTGTTTGAACCGCAGCTCGGATATATCGATGTTGTCGAGCTCTGACCACAGAAAGTCGGTAAACATTGTTTTATACTTGACAATAACGGTTTCTTCTTCTTCATATCGAAAAAAATAAGGTCAGATGATGCCGCTATGCAATAAACCGTACGTAATGCTTGGCCGAACAGTTTTGGATTGTGTTGGCTCTAATAATCGCAATTTTGGTTGTTAAAATAGCCGCGGCGCCAAAAATGGGCCTCGTCCGAGAAGATGATTTTTTTTACTAAAATCCGGATCTCCGGCCAACATTTCCAGCGCACAATTAGCGAACTCACGGTGTTGTCTATAGTTGTACCGCTTCAATTGTTACGTCAGCGCAATCGTATACGGATGTAGGCCCAAAATTAATCTCAAAATAAGCCGGGTTATTTCTCTAGCGATGTCAAATTCAGCTGATTGGCGCCGAATAGACATTTTTGGGTCTTCTTCTATACAGGGCACTACGGCAGCAATACTTTCTTCATTTTCCAATCTCTGTCTGGTTGGTGGCTTAAGATCCGAAAGAGTGTACTCAGGCTCAAACTTTTCTACGATGCGACGAATTGCTTGCACACTGAAACTACTATATTATGGCGAACGACCTCACGGCGAAATTCAAGTTGCGTATTTACAACTGACCCGGAATTTCGATAATATTTTTTAATAATTTCCGCACGTTCGATGAGCGTAAGTCGCTGCATGATTAAATGGCAAACCTTACTGAATATTTTGATAGCCGGATATTATTGGTAACTTTGGCAGCTTTTGAAACATAACAATTGTAAAAACTATCATTGCTATCTGATCACATTTTATCAATACTCTAGCATACAAAAAAGAAGAAGGACCCTTTTAGCATCTGTTATAACTGTTTGAGCGCACACATAAAACAAAATTTATCAAAAAAACATAAAAAATAATTTTTTATTCATAGCCATTGAAGCTTAAAGCGAAAAAGCCCTTTTTTTGAAATTTTACATGCAGCAGGTTTTCTCAAGTATCATAAAATCTATGGGTTTTTCTGCAAACTTGTTAATAGTTTTGTTTTTTACTATTTTTATGTTCATAAGAAAAAAATAGTAAAACGTTATGTTTATTATGTTTTATTTTCTGTAGAAAAGTGACCTCAAAATCAAAAATTGGCATGGGCAAGAAAAGTGGAACAGACTTAGAAAATGGATATCTGAGGACTCAAACAAGACATCAACTTTATTTAAACGCAGTTATAAAGGCTAGTATGTATTTCTTTTAAAAACAATGACCTAATCGAAGTTGTTACCATTAGTATTAAGAGACGAATTTCCGTTAATATGGGTCAGGGTACACCAAAGTAAGCCTTTTCTTAAATCGTTGATTAAGTAATGATCTCAATATTGGAGATAGACACATATAATAGGTTAGGTGACCCGCTTAGACCTATTTAGCAACTATCTCCTCCTACTCTTAGATCCAATTTGAGCTTATGATGAAGCCTAGGACACTGTTTATGTCCATATTCTTTAGATAGCTTAAGTCATTGTAAAAACAGCTCCTAAATGTAGTTTTATTCTTTGGGAGAGAGCTGGGTTTGCGCAGAGTAGTTAGAAAACTATCTCTGCCTCTTCCTCTTCTTCCTTCTCCTCCTCATCCTCCTCGTCCATGCAGTTTCAGCAGGAATCATTGGTAAAGATGCCAAGCCTTCTTGCATGCTTGCCTATAAGTGTTCAGTGATAACACCTACGATGGCTCCTGTTTAGCTCGATTCTGGTCCAGCTTTGGCCATATCCGATTGGTCGGTAAACATGTTGATGAAACTGTTCACCTAAGGTCTGTTCTTTTATTAACATCCAGCTTTAATATTAATTTTCGCGTTGTGATTGATATACCGATGCTAGCCTTTTCCGGCAGAATAGGGAGAGTGGTTCCAATTTTGGCTAGTTCGTCGGCCCTACAAATCTCTGGAATGTATCTGTGGCCCGGCATCCAACATAGGTGAAGGTTGAACTACTCTGCTATCTTCCTAAGAGATGATCAGCATTCAAGGGCGGTTCTAGAATTTAGTGAGACTGAATCCAGGGACTAGATAGTGGCCTGACTATCCTAAAGGATGAGTATAACCCTTGCAGATATAACGTTTCTCTTCAACTAGGACAGAGCTTCTTCAGTTGATAATTTTTTTTTTTTATAATTGGCGCGCGCACAAGGGATTTATGTACCCTAAGATGTTTGCACATAGCGCGGCGGAAGGATATTAATGAGGAAAAAAGAGAGCTACCGATGTGGATTAGTTTTAAATGTTTGCAAGTTATACTGGCTAGGAAATAAAGAGTTTGGCAGCGCATTCATATTTCAGAGTACGTCCGAAGATGGGCTTGAGCGGTGTTACGGTTCAAAACATGAAGGTGAGACAAAAGACATTACACCGGTGATTAAGGGTTTTGAAGGACTGTGTACTCGTAATACGGGCATCACCTATGAGTTTTATCGCACGATTTTGGATCCTATCTAGCAAGTGCAAAGAGGTCTTAGGGGCACCTGACCAGATGTGGGCGTTGTACTCCAGTTTTGGGCAAATAAACGCGCAATTCGCTTTAACGACAGCAGACAGCATTGTGTTTTGGAAGCATAAAATTCCACGTGTTCCAAATGGAACACGCTACAGTGATTTGGGAGACGAAAGGAAAGGCTTAGGTTTAGCTTATCTGAGAAAACACCGCCACCAACCTCGCTATCAATCTTGGATCCATCTGTGTAGAAGTGAATTGACTTGTCATCCATGGAAGTATCTTCCTTGTCGATGTTCTCTGCGAGGATTCCTAGTATATTAATAATATTAGCGTGGCCAAATAAATTATTTGCCCACTGTGTAGTTGCTTTAAGGTGAATACTTGCGGTCGCAGCTACTTGCCTGCTAAAGATATCGAGGTGTGTCAAGTGAAACAGAATATTAGTGCCGCGGAGGAAGTAGATAGACCCTTACTGTAAAATGATTTATTTCTTGGAATATACCCAACAATCATTTCCCAAATTATCCTTGACGAATTAGGGGACACCCTGTAAAAAAAACACAAACAAAAATCGGAACATTTTTTCAGGTTGCAACCTCAATCCCTAGTACTATGTGCTAATTCGCATTAAAACAGTGGTTTCCCTTTTTTTTCTTTCTTTTTTTCGATGCAAGTTATTGAATTCATTAAAGCAGCACAAATCACGCGTAATTTATTTGTTTCTATATTTCAGTTAAATCCGCATGACACTGATTATAATTATCTAGGAAAATGCCAGCCATTCGATTTGTTTGTCATGCATAATGACACATTAACCCGGGAATAGGGTTGCGCTGGTTTTTGATTTTCGTTTCACAAAGAACCAGAAAAAACGCTCGATTGTCTGTTTCAGGGTGGAAGAGTGTTATTTATTGAAAAAAGCTTTTCATGCACACAGGTTTCGAATCAATGTTTTCCAGACTCGGGAGATTTACGATAAATACAGTGATTCGCAGTTGTTCTGGGAAATCTGGGAGAAACCCTTGAGAATTCGGCGCGGCGTAGGAATTATTACTAACGTGTGTATGATAGTTATGGCCCACAATACGCCAACATACTTGCATAAGCAATTTTAGCTTTCGATTTAATTGCGCAGGTTCTTAGTCCCGGGAGAACAGAGATCTGTTAATGTAATGCCTTTGAAGTAATCATAGTCACAGTCATTCAGAATTGAACATGGATGCTTGGAATTAAAATAGCAAATTTGGAACTACGTGGGGTTACCTACGTCGTCTGTTATACGAAATACTCGCAAAGAATATTCATTCTTTCGTCAGTACTTCATAATTACTTATATGGGCAAATCGCTCCATCACTTCAGCGCAGTGCCTGCTGGAAAACATTATTTTAATGAACTAATGACGACTGCTCTTACTCGCCTGGAATATGAATACCAAATCAGCAGAGTGGGCAAGTGCATCTAACTTTGATATCGTCGCTTTTCCCTGTTATGCGCTTACATAAAAGGCTTATGGGGAAAAATGTAGCCTTGATACGAATTGATACGTGGTGGTCGTTCCTATTCCGGAAACTTAAGACTTCTTATCTAATTCTGGTCCCAATGGCAAGTCTGCATTTAAGTAAGCGGTGCCGCCCGGTAGGAATCACCATAACATATAACAGGATTATACAAATCCTGTCATTTCATCCCTTTTGCCTATTCCATGATATTTCTGGATAGTACTCGTAGTTTACAGCGGTCTGTGTTAGTTTTTGGACTGTATTCAGGCTTTTAAGAGGTCTAATATTTGACATGCAGATCTGAAGTTCATTACCTTTATTTCATTTGCATGGACTCTAAACAGTAAACCCATTCGTAACAGTATAGTCCTTACATAGTCGGGTAGGTAACTCTACGAACAAATCCCAATCTGACCAGACTCTAACCACTTAAATCTTTCGGATTCCGGATTTTTCGGAGCCAGGTACCCACTTCGGCTATCTGTTAATTCATTATGGGTTCATCCGCAACTATCTGCACTCTAACTAGCCCGGAATAATGCTTTTTTTATGATTACCGAATATTAATTTGTGTTCGAATATTTTTTTGTGTGCTCGAATCTCACAACCCAAACAATACATTTAAAAGAGGGCATCTAAAGCAAATTCGCATCCCTCAACCCTATCTGAAAAATGGTGATAAAGTATTTGCAAACAGTTTCACACGCAATACCTTGTGGTCATTCCAGACAGATGCGCGGAAGTTCTACTGTTGACATTTGATGGATCGATTTTTAATTGGATGCAAAACAGTCAGTCTCCCTATGTAGACCTATGACAACATAAACTTTTCACAGTGTTTACACTTTGTCACTTTTTTGTCCGATGATTAATGCAACAGTCCGTCAAGTGTTAAAATTGAGTAAAAACTGAATGACCAAAAACAAGAAAAAGTATATCAGATACACCCGTAACAGCAAGACAAACCTATCACTAATTATCCCACCATTACTGTATCGATAGCGAGTTGTTTATTTCTTTTTCATCGTGTAGTAGGATTTTGTTGAGACATTAGAAACTATCCGAACATGCATATCGGATAGGCTGTTACGGATGCTATGCAATAAATCACAATGACATCACGACAAGTTAGGGGTGGAACCTACCTTGTGATTATGTCTTTTAAGAAATCCAAGTAAATTTGTAGACACTCGTACGGAAGGTACTGATATCTTTGATGTTGTTGAATTTGAGATTTCTTTGTGACTAATTTGTTTGTTTCTTTGTTAAGAATAATTATCTGTGATGAATTAGTTGGTATAGGATTATTTTGCCAAGGTACATGATTTCCAAGAAAAACCGTTCATAGACAACAAAGCTATAAAATTGTGGATGGTTGTTACCTGTGTTATAAATAAACATCTAGATACTATACCTTATCCAACAAAACAAGTCAGTACAGGGCTTATGGGAAAGCTTTTTTTATAACAGTGGTGCCTGTAGGTGGACCCAATGGCACATTACCACTGAAACACAAAGTGGCTTCCTTTGAACTTTGTGTACAATTGTTGTTGTAATTATTTTCAGATTTAACCACAGCCACCCTATGACTTGCTTGTCCGATAGCCGTGAATTTGTGTGTAATAATATGTGTGGTGGTGTTGTCATTTGCGTTTTTTTCTCCTCTTTTTGAGAAACCGTTAAAATGTAGTCAAACCATTTTCTTCGACTTTGTATTTTAAATTTTATTCGCGCGCTATTTTAATGCATTGCAACAAAGCAGTGCAATAAGTGATCATACTCGTATTATTGTTGGACTATGTGCGTTTTAGTGATATTGTGTTAAATAATAGTGGTTCAAATTACTGTGTTGTGTCGGTGTTAATGTTGTGTATAAGAAAAAAGGATTATTTTCACGGTGTTTTGAAACTAGAATTCATTGACTGTGCAATTAGTGATCATATTGTGATAACCACTTAAATGTGAGCAAGCATAAACCCTCTATTGACAAGCCTTAAAATTATTGTTGTAATGGAAATAAATATTAAGAAGGAAAACAACAAACATTATACAATAGACGGCTACAAACCAGAATATATAAACAGAAGTAAAAAAAGAGGAGGAGGAATAGCCATATATATAAAAAATGATATAGAATATGATTTTCAGGAATTAAATAGTACATCTTGTGAATCTCTCAGAATAAAAATTAGAAGCGGAGCTAAAGTGGAGTATTTGTAAGCAGTTTACAGGCCACCGGCATTAGGTATAAAAGACTTTGTTGAGGAATTTGGAAACCTACTCCAACAAACACCAAGGTAAAAAAATAGAGATATGGTATTGATGGGTGACTTGAACATTAATATTCAAGATCATGACCAAATTCACGCGAGGAACTACTTAGAAATGTTGGCACTCAATGGTTTAATTAATATTATAAAAGAAGATACAAGGGTTGAGATCACTCGAGGATCATCAACGCTGATTGACCATATAGATGTCAACTTAACAGATAAGCAAATAGTTTCAGCAGCCATCGAGAGCGACATTTCTGACCACTACCCGGTGGTTTATGGGACACTCGACTCATGCAGCAGTGAGTTCCCAATTGATAGAGCACCTCATTTAAAAAACAGCTTGGTGGACGAAAAAATACACCTAACAAACTGGGAGACGCTATTGGTGGTAAACGTAGAGGTAATATACAACAAATTATCAACGACTATGCAGAACATATACAAAAACTCCATGATCCTTGAAAAACCAAAGCGTAAAAGCCGACTAAACCCTTGGATCACGCCCTACATTCGCGAAAAATGTAAACAAAGAGATGAGCTCTACAAAAGATGGAAGAACAACAGACTAAGTAAAACTTATGAAGCAGAGTACAAGAAATTACGAAACAAAGTTAATAAAATCATTTTCTGGCAAAAGTCCAGCTTCTATAAAGAAGAATTTAATGAAGTTAGAAATGATCCCCGTAAAACATGGAGCCTTTTCAACGAAATAATGGGAAGAAAAAAACAGAGCTTGGACGAGGTACTTGCGAAAAACTTCCCATCAGAAAAATGTTTTACAGCACTTTCAAACAAATGTGCAAAACACTTCTCGGAACAAACGATTCACATTATCCACAATTGTGATAACATAACGTCAACGCACATCAATAAAACCCTACACAACTCCATCTTCATAGAGGAAACAAGCGTTGAAGAGGTATATAAAATATTAACATTACATTATTAACGATGGCATTAGAACGAGAGACATTAAAATGCATGCGGATGTATTTGCTCCAATTATCACGAGGATCATTAACCAGAGTCTAAATGAATGCAAGATACCAAATATACTAAAAACATCGATTGTAAGACCAATCTACAAAGGCGGTGCTAAAAACACTGTACAAAATTATAGGCCGATTTCAATTTTGCCAGTGATAGAAAAATGTTTAGAGGAAGTGGTAGTCAAGCGACTTCTAAATTTTGTTAATAATCCATGAAAAACAATACGGGTTCCAAAAAAGGAAAAGTACAGGGCAACTCCTTGGTGAGCTTGCGAATACCATCAACACAAGCTTCAACAAAAATCATCACGTCTTTGTCATGTTTGTAGACTTTAGCAAAGCATTTGATACCCTGAATCATGCGAAGCTGATAGAAGCCTTAAACCGACTTGGTTTCAGAGGTACCTTAGTCGACTGGCTTCAAGACTATTCAAGTGGAAGAACTTTTAAAGTTAAAATTAAAAACGCCCTTAGTAAAGAGACTAATTCCCCATTTGGAGTCCCGCAAGGTTCAAAGCTAGGACCTCTGTTATTCATACAAATGAGTTAATGCGAGTCTTTACAAATGGCATTCCATTCGCGTTCGCTGATGATACAGCTATAGTCGTTAGACATAAGTGTCCTGACACTGGTTTACAAGTAATGCAGGCGGAATTCGATAAAGCTGTTAACTGGTGTCATGATAATGGGGACCACACAACAAAGCCACTGACCGAAGAGTAACACTCAAAAGGCACACATGTCAAAAAGTCCTATCGGACCAAGAAATCGAATTAGTCGAGACATACAAATACCTTGGGGTAACCATCGACAGCCATCTTCTATGGAATGTGCACATAGAGAAACTCCGCTCCTACCTCAGGCAAGCACTTTATGCAGTAGTTTACCTTCGATACTACTCCACGTTTGAAGTACAAAAACAGGTATACTATGCTCTTGTGGAGTCAAAACTGAGATACGGTATACTAGCATGGGGTAACGCATCAGCTACGCACATTAATAAGCTGCAAGACCTTCAAACTCCATCGTGAAGAAAATGCAAACTAGACATCCCAACAAAAACACAGGATATAGAAGCTTCAAGGTGTTAAGTGTCCAAAAAATATTCCAAATGACACTTGCTCTTGAATATTACGATGACACCCGCTTCAAAGACCCGATAGATCATCAGCAGAATAAAAGAAGAAGAGCCCAAGGAATGTTAAAAGTCCCAATGACATACAACGCGTACGGCAAGAGACAACTGCAGCATAGCGTCCCAACCGTATTCAACCAAATACCAAACTCCCTGAAGAACATCCGAAACCCGAATTTGCGAGAAAAAAAAATTCAAAGAATTTTTCTGTTCATAAAAAAAAAACAATATATATGTATCTGTAACTTATTGAATTTATAATTTTCCTTTTTTGATTTCCAAAACCTTGAATTGCATTTATGTATGCATTTATTAATCTTTCTTTTATTTTGAATTCCGAAAACTTTATTTTTAATTTAAACCATAACACAAAAAAGCTTAACTTAAAGTAAATATCTGCTCTTGAAAAATAATCTTCTGTAGATAAGCCAGAAGGCTTCGCGAGAACAAATGTAAATATGTTTAAATTTCGGAAATAATAATAAAAAAAAAAATAAAAAAAATTTGTTTATTTGAAATGGGGAGATGATAACCCTAAGCGAAATGCTCTTTCTCTTTGTGGTGATTCATCATATACACCATGGCAACCCTATGAGAGCTTTAAAGAGGGACACATTTATGCATGTTATTGCAACCAGACTAAGAGGCAAATGTCCTAACTTCCCTGTATTGACATTAATTCTTGGATAAACTATAACACATTAATAACTCACTAGTTCAAAATATAAAAAATCAAATCAAGTTGTGACTTATAAGATATTCCCGGGAAAGACCAAAGAACGAACTACAGTTCATCTAATAATGTATCTAATAGTGTTAAGCTCATAAATGGAGTCGCTGGAGATCAAGCCAACGAAAATATTGTTCAAAGTTCATGAGGTATTCAGGAATATGGTCGCATGAATCATGAAGTTAGAGGAATATATGCAAGACTATCGCGAGACTGAGAACTAAACCTACGATTGACAAAATCTAGGATTTTTCGAATACTTCTAAAGAATAACCGAGTCCATTTAACAGAAAACACAGATAAAGAAGATGCTTTTGCTAAAGATTGCTTCTATGAGCAATAATCTGGGAACGAGGTTTAACCCCAAGTTAGAAAAGTAGATAATTTTGCGTGGCACACTTGGAAAATAGGGTCTATACACATACATATATAACAGCTTCAGAAATGGGCTAATAGTAATTGACTGCTTATTGAAATGTTGCAATAGATAATATAAACTTTAACACCCCAACATTCACAAATAGAGCTTGCAGTCTCCTGATCAAAAAAAAACCCTTACCCAGATTGATAATATTATCATTGACGTTAGATACAGCTCTAGAACGTTTCCAGGAGCCAGAATCGACTCAGGTACATAACTACCTCGTTGTACGCAATGTGCACATGCCAATTTCGCGAATGACGGAACATCTAAAAGGTACTATGTATAAAGAAATAAGACTCAAACGACTACAGTCGGAAGAGATTGCTGAAGCCTTTTCTGATCGACTTTTCGGTTTTCGAAACCGTTTGATGTGACAAGTTATACCTGAACCACTACAATAAAACTCCTTGTTTGACCAAAAGTAAAACTACTGCAACTAACTACAGCGAGCTATCACTGGTATGGTTGCAATCACTGGATAAGAGAGGAGGAATGAGGGCACAACCAAATATGTTATATGCTGTTAATAAGATGAAGCACACATCTACATCTACATCTACAATTTGGACTTTGTCTACCCCAGTCCTGTTCCACGATGAATGTTCATTGACGCTTCCAAAAATGGATAAATGTATTTTTGTGTGCTTTGGAACGTGATATTCATCGAGTGATTTTTGGTCCTAATTGTATTAACGGTAGTCGAAGAAGGAAATTTAACAGTGATTCAACCTTAAGACCTTTCCGCTCACATCGATCTGGTCAGAAAATGTACAATAGTCGCCCGCAGTGACTAATATATGTTTAGAGAATGAACAATCAACGATTTCCAGCCGTAGAAGGACTGCAGGAGCGCACGCAAGTGGAAGTCAACCTCAATTATTGGTTGAGGCTTATGTCCATTCCGGAGTGTAGGGGTATTTAAGAAAGAGATATTTGTTGCCAAATATACTTAGTAAATAAAACTAACATCAGATATTTTGACAAGGACAAATTCAACGACAACGACTTTTGGTCAAAACAGGTTTCAACTGAAAGAACGCTCTTCTTGTAATCGATGTTGGCTTCCAAACCGAGATGAACGTCAGATAGGAATACAACCCAATCAGTAATTATTGAGTGGTACTGCCACTGCCATTAAAGAACATACAGTACTCATCCTATTGCTATACCAGGATCATCAAAAGAGGATTTTCTGGACTAAGTTCTTGTCTGTAGAAGGTGTCATTACGATAGTACATGAATCAGAATTTTTACAACTAATTAAGCAACCTCAATACTGTAGTAATCAGCAGAGATATCAACTACATCGTGGGAGATCTTCACTGTCTCAGGTAAATGATGAGCAGGTTCCCAAGTCAAAGAAAGTAGCATGTTCGAACGGTTAAGAAAACGGTTAACTTAGCCAAATCACTACAGATTGATTTTTGAAAATCTGTCGTATTTCAGACTTATGGAACAGACACATTTCAGTTCTTCATTTCTGATAGACTTCTATAATAGGAGCGCTTCCGCATCAATCAAACTTATATTAAAAATCGACCTTGAATTGAATTTGACCATCATAATAGAGCAACTGAGCTCGCTATTCGTCGCGTTGTGGATAAATTTCATACCACATACACCCTACATTGGTCTAAGATCTAGCTGCTATAAAAACAAGAGCCACGATACTATGGCGAAGACTGTTCCCGCATTAGGCTCCTGAGCACTTTGAAGTCGACCTTTATTTTTACCGTAATATCGTTCTTAGTGACGAGACTCATGAACCTTATTTAAATCCACAAAACTGAACTGTTTAGAGCGGTCTTTCAGCTGCTTGCATCATAGTTCATTATTATTATTTTCAAAAATGATGCCATCGTACCACTGCATGCGACAGTCTGCAATGTGCCACTGTAGTGGAATCGTGGATCCTTCGGGGTGATGCATTGGGCACGATACGATGTATATCATCTACCCATCTTAATCATAATAAGCGAACCCTTCTGAACAGATCCATGTGTCGTTGTACAGCCAATATAGTTTTTCGTTATACCTTCACTTCTAGAGTCCGTCACCGCAGACGGAGACAAATATAAATATTAGTGGACCAAGCCTTGATCCATGTGGAATACCATACTATATTCTATTTAATGATAGAATAATTATTATATTGCTAAGTGTCCAGCAGTTTGTTAGTGCTTCTAACTCTTTCAATGTCATACTAAATCATACTTCCTGATGAAATCCCGAATTCGAAGACAACTACTCGTATCTGCAAATAATTATTTCGATACAGGCAAGATCACATTTGGATGACAGTTCATTAAATGTATATATGAATATCTCTCAAATACGTTGAGCATCGCAGTACCGCGTCTGAATTACTTTTCTCCCCCTACAACAAGCGGGATTTGGTTTCACTATTTACAATTGGCATAAGGTCTTATTAAATGAGCCTATCATTCATATCATTCCCCTGCAGAGAAAAGGAATACTTGCTAAAAATTATATGAGCACGAGGTTTAAATTGTCCTTGGTAATTTCAACGCCAAGTTAGGTCAGGAGAGCATGTTTAGCCACACAGTTGGAAAACCTACCTAACATGACCCCAGCTCCCAAAATGGACTCAGGACATAGTGGGCGGGCGATTTGTCATCACAGCCGGCACACGTTTCCCATACTTCAACAACAACAAAGGTTCCGCCAACCAAACGGCTGCAGACACATGCAGTCGCTAAAAACATTTCACAATGATTCATGTTGCCAGAATCAGAAGGTAATTGGCAAGTTATTAAAGACGCCGCATCTGATATACTCGGGTTCATTCGACAACTTCAACGAAACCTGGTTGCAACAAAACAAAAGGCATACAGGCGACGTTGCAAAGAAAGACGAGAGCTGCTCGTTAACCTTATGAGAATAGGAAAAACACGTCGACTTCTTAAGAAGAGATTGAAGAAGCAAAACACCACTTGATCGGAGTGATGAAGAAGCGCTTCTGCAAAAATTATATTGGAAAGTCCTGTATGGACGCTTGAAACCCTACATCAGCGATCTGATAGGTCCTTATGAGTGTAGTCAGTGACAAATCTTGGAAGACACCATGAACTTCAATTCGTTACCAAGGCAGCATATGTCAGCATTTTAACACTAAACGTCCGTTTGAGTAGGAAAACGGTGAAGAACGCTCGCTGCTCATAAAAGTGAGAAGTGACACCACCGAGGCATTTGATGTTAAGAAATGATTACGGCAAGGTGCTGCCATTTAATTTCTTCGACATCATACTTGAAAGCGTTATGCGAAACTTACATGCCAATACCGGAAGTACAATATTTCAAAAGCCTTTATAGGCGCAAACATATAATGAGAACAATGAAATTATAGCAAGAAATCAAAGAATTGTCACTGGATTAATTTGCGGCCATTGAAGCAGAAGCGGCAAAGAAGGATTATACATATTTTTTCGACAAGAAAAGTCACCAATGACTCGGACGGCACCCCATAGCTACAAGCTATAACTTTGAGGTTTTAAATAACTTTTTATACGTGGGATCCGCCTTGCTTCGAGAGAAAAGTGATTTTTGGAAACTGACAAGATTCCTCAATGGTATCCATGCATCCAATTTGAAACTTCGGTTCTCGCCAATTATTTTGAGCATTTATTAAACACGAGTTATAGGGCAACCCAGATGAGTTACGCGATGATTCAGGATGTCTGCAGGGTATTGCATAATTTTTGAAATTTCCTACCAGCGAATTCCTAGAAAAGCTTACTCTAGCATACAACCATATTTTCGACACGAAAGAAATATCTGACACCTTCAGAAGGAACAATATTTTCCCAATATTTAAGAAAGGAAACGCGAAAGACCGAAATAAGGAATATCCTTCCTGAACTCAATAGCAAAAATATTCACAGGAGTCATACTAGAACGTGTTACCAACTGCGTATGTGAAAATGATCTGCATTAGTGAGTTCCTAGCGGGCTTCATTAAAAATTTGGACAATATATTCTCACTAACGAGCATCGTTCAGTCCTACCTGGCGAAGGGAAAAACGCTCTACGCGTTCTTTGTAGACTATAAGGTGGATTTCGACAGCATTAACAGAAAAGCTCTTCTCTATAAGCTGAGTAATATAGGACTATCAACGAAAATACTCAGAATTATTCAAAACCTTTATGTGGAAAATAGGACTTCGGTGTGGGATAGTAACATATTATCCAATTGGTTCGAGTCGCATGTACTATATAGGACTTAAACAGAATTGTCTATTTAGTCCACTTTTCTTTTCTTTATACTCAGATCATCTCAGAACTAAGTATGAATCGTGCTTGATGGACTTCGTATAAAGGTGCTTCTTTACGTGGACGACATTGTTATCTTATCTGAATCGCCAATAACTATGCAAATGATGATAAACAGGCAACATCATTACTATGTGATGTGAAAGCTCAAAGTCAACACAAGCAAATCCAAAATAATAGTTTTCCGGAATGGATGTGGACGGTACTCTAGGGAGGAAAAATATACGTTGGAGAATGAAGAACTCGAAGTTATGAAGGAGTATAAATATTTAGAGGTAATCATAACACCCTGATTATCATTTAAAAATCACTTAGAATAAGCTAAAAGGGCAATCCATTACAACTGGAGGTGTCTGCTAAGTAAAAGAAAATCGCTCCGAGCGCAAGTTTAAAATCTTCGAAGCCACCGCGCGATCCATCGTGTGCTACGCAGCACGCAGGGTGACCAGACAGCAATGATAAAATGTTCAATTGTTTGACATCAAGCTATCAAAATATTCAGTAAAGTTTGCGACTTACTCTTGCCGAACTTTTTTTTTTTTTTTTTTATAATTTACGCACGCCTAAGGGGTTAGATACCCTTTTACTGTTGGTGGAGCGCGGGTGGAAAGGTAGAAGGAAGAGAAAGGAAAATTATTTTGTAGTGGTTTGAAACTCAGATGTGTTTGGTTTCGATATTCGCTCTCCAGGGGGGGGTGGGAGTCCGAATAGGACGGAGAGTTTTTGCTTCACTCAGAGTGATTCGAGGTATAATTCACAGTATTTTTTTTCTGTGCTTGAAACTCTACAAGAGCCAAATCAAAGTGTCAGTGTTATGCCTTCACACGCAGAATTTTTCTGTCTGAGTTCCAATTACAAATGAAAAACTGACTTGCCATGGGCAGGACTCGAACCTGGACCCACTGAGTGAGAATCGATTGCTAGTACCACTACACCACGGCCACCCCATCGTGCGGAAATTATTAAAAAATATACGCAACTTTAATTTCGCCGTGAGGTCGTTCGCCATACCTTCAGTGTGCAAGCAACTCTTTGCATCGTAGAAAAGTTTGAGCCTGAGTACTTTCTTTTGCATCTTAAGCCACCAACCAGACAGAGATTGGTGCGAAATGAAGCAAACATAGCCGCCATTGCGGCCAGTATTGAAGAAGACCCAGAAATCTCCATTCGACGGGAATCAGCTTAATTGGGCATCGCCCGAGAGTCAACCCGACTTATTTTGTGGCTGCGTTTTGGCACACATCCGTATAAGATTGTGTTGACTCAAGAATTGAAGCCACGAATTGACAACGACGTGATTTCGCTAAAGTGTTGGAAATGCTGGAAATGTTGGCCAGAGATCTGGGTTTTGGCCAAAAAATCATCTTCTCGGACTAGGCCCATTTTCGGCTCATCGGCTATGACAACAAGCAAAATTGCCGTTATTGGAGCGAACACAATCCGCAAGCATCAATGCATCCTCAAAGATTGACTGCTTGGTGCGGGTTATGGCATGGCTGTGTCATTGGTCCTTACTTTTTTCGAAATGAGAATTGAGACACCGTTACCATGAATGGTCTCAGGTATAGAGCAATGTTAACCGACTTTATGTGGCCAGAGCTCGACAACATCGATATATGCGAACTGTGGTTCCAACAAGACGGCGCTACATGTCATATACGCTTGAAGTTGTAACAGAGAAGTTTGGCCACTGGGTTCATCAATTGGCCGACGAGATCATGCGATTTGATACCATTCGATTATTTTCTCTGGGGCCACTTCAAGTCCTTAGTCTACGCTAATAAACCAACCACTTTGGATGAGCTTGAGGCCAACATTCAACAAGCTATTGCCGGAATAACGCCGTACTTATTAGACCGAGTCATCAAAAATTTAACCGACCGCTTGAAGCACTGCCAGCGAAGCCGAGGTGGCCATTTGAATGATATACTATTCCACACATAATGGCATGAACGTAGCTTTAAAATAAAACCGGAATCTATTCCATATCTCACACCGTTCTTGTTTTATTTAATTTTTTTTTCCAATCGTTCTTATCTGGTCACCCTTTATAAAATTAAAAAATATGAGAAAGTCAATGAAACAATGTATTACCTCTTTTAAAGATCTTATTTTAAGATCTCTTTAAGATGGTTAATGGCCAGTCTCTTTTTGTCAGACGGTGGTATAAAGCCGAATAAATCGTATCGTTTTCTAGAATCATTGTTTCTCTGGCTTCCAAACAACTTAATAGAAAGAGACTTATTACACTGCTTCTGGCTTTTTAATTTAATTTCAAGCCACAACTTGTAAAAGTCACCTAAAATGTCAACAACTTCCTCGATTTTGTGCCAATCGTCTTCACTTAGCTGGTACAAATGTGGCAGATATTCGGGAAATTCTTTCCATTGAAGGAACCTGTTCAACATTTCGTACGTTGAACTATAGCGTGTTGGCACGCATCCTTGGATTTGCGTACCTTAAAAAAAAAACTTTAACGTTGTTTGCTAAAGAGATCCCTTTATGCTAGAGCAAGATCAAGTACCAAATTTACTGAAATTTACAATATTACGAACCGGATCAAGAAATTCCGAATTGTAACCTCGTAAAAAATCGTTGACTGCCAATTGAAGTATATGTGCAGCACATCTCATTGACAGCACATTATCAAACACAATATTCTCGGCTGATAAAAATTGGTCTTGTTCTTCTTCAAAATCCTCTTCTTCTATATTGTTAGCAGAATCAGACAATAACTCAACAGAGCGTTTACAATATTTCGAACGTTGTCTGATGTAGCAGAATATATTTGTTCTTTTTTTAATTCGAAATCTTATAACATAGAACGCCCTCAATATGGTGTTTTAAATTTTTAATTTGAATTTGAGCGCTTATTCCTAGCACAGATCTACATATTTTGCCTGGATACTGTGTCAATTTTGAAGCTAATTATTTTATTTTTCATTTTTAGAACCTTTTTATTCTTAATCATGACGTTGCTGACTGTAACCGTCTGAATCTGAATACGAGTATGAGCTGTTAAGGTTTTAAATGAATCGCTATCAAAAAATGTAAAAAGAAGCGATTCCTTCGGGACTAACTTGACACAGGCATAAACAACATCTTTCTTACAGATGTGTGTTGACTTTTTAATCATTTTTTCATCTTCGAATACTGCCTTGGATTCTAATTTCGATGCCTTATCAAGGTCAATATAGAGCTCATAATGCTAAGATACATATGAGGGGGTCAGAGCGCATGTGCAAATTTTATAAAATTGAGATAAGTGCGTAAATGACCACATGAACGACATTATTTTTTTGCTGTACAAAGGAAACATGTGTAGGCTTGATTGGTAGTGAGATCTATCGGGAAAAGGGATAACTACTCAAATACTCATCATTTAGTAGTTTTCGTTTGAAGTTAAACAAGGATTTCTCAAAACTACTGTTAGTTAGACCCCTTGTGCTCTAACCCCCTCATACGTCTTTCTAAATTCGCCACTACAGATTCCTTCTAAATTTTTCTACAAGCTCTACACACACTGTCCTTATCACTATTAAGAGTGAAAAATTCTCTAAAAAATGTTTCGTTTCCTTCCCATTTTGCTGTAGGCAAATATTTTGAAATGATAGTAATTTTTTGATTGAAATAAAGAATATCTAAATACTTACGTAGGCAAAAGAACAACCTATCTTTTAAATTTACTCTTGCGTCTCCACAGCCTTTTATGTGGCATTATTTTTGATCACATTAGCTTTCTCCTACGTTGAGTTCTTTTTATTTTATCTGATTGTTGCTTGCCTAACATATTTTTATTTTATTTGACCTTGTGAACATCAGTCAAGGTCAAATGTTTTAGTACAATATGGAAAGGTCTTTTTAAAAGGAAGACACTAATTATATTAGCACTGTGATACGATTATTGTATTCCAAGTTATTTAAAAATCATCAATAATTTTTATCGAGGATTTTTATTTGAAAAAGTTGAACATAACTACTACCTACTTCTAATTTTTATGATTGCATTCCTTCTTTTGGAAAAAATATAGAAAACAGTTATAGAAATCTAAGAAAATAATTGATTTTAATATATTATATAGAAACTAATCAAAATAAATTCTTACTCTGTCATAATTTCTTGTAAAAATTTAATTTAACTAATATAGAATTTTTTTTTTCAAACAAATTCATAACCCTTAGACCTTGAACTGGAGATTATCAATCTAGGCAATATGGGTGTTTAATCGCAAAGATTTCTAACATATCCTTAAGCTGCAGGGGTTTCAAAAACACATGAACAGAAGTAGCCTTTGTACTCCTTTGGTACAAAGCCTCCATTGATAGGAACTCTTCATTTATTACTTTGTCAACTCGAGTACACAGCTGTGTAGGCCTACTCGTAGGTACCAAACGCTTTGGAAGTACCACCTAGCCCAACTACATATTTATTTATTCAAATTATCAAAATTTCACATTCTTTTATGAGAAATACTATTTACATCTCATCTACTAGATTAACCGTAAAAATATCGTCGTTTTGAGAAAGCCACTTAAGTCAACTCGACCTAACCTAACATTAACTTGGCTGTATAAAAAGTACAGGGGATTACGTCTTCTAGCTTCTTACTTTCATAAGCAAAATTCTTAAAACAAGAGATTTGCATTTTAAGTAGCCTTCATAGACTCTCAATAATAATAATCTTCGTGTCTGCAATTTTGAAAGAGAAATTAGCCGCCGGCTTTGGCTTCGTTTTCATCGAATTTAGAACTAATCTAATTTATTCCAAGATCGCCCGAATCCACGGACTTGGAACACAATACAATTTCAGAAACAATAGCTCCAACACTATGATCAGACACAGATTGCCGAGTTAACGGAAACATCAAGAAAAGCCAGATGATGAAAATTATCATGATTCCTCCTTGTATCTTAGAAAAAAAAAGAAAACCCCCATAAATCTCCGGATGCATTTATTTCAGGTCTTTTTGTTTTTCCTCACATGTTTCAGTCTCCATTTCCCAATAAGTAACGCTCTTGAGAATAAGCCCCATCCCATGGTTAGGCACATAAATGCCATACCACTGAGTCAATGTTAGGAAATAAAATCTTGAATCTATTGCCCTGGTCACGCTTCTTACCTCCGGCGGCAATGACCAACCGGCCGGTATGATGTTGGTTACCGGCATCATCAGCATAGACACCGTTACGAGTTGCGATACCTTGTTTGAAATACAGTCACATTTGTACAAAAACCTCTCGACCGATAAACAAAGTGCTGAGAGTTCATTCTAAGCCCCCTCCGGCTACAGTGGGTGTCAATGCTTGAGTAAGATACTTATGGTCTATGATCCTTCGTTTCAGTTAATTTAATTTTCGAGTGACTTATCGAGTTATTGCACCCAATAGGAGCGACATGAGATCAATTGACAAAAACAAAATGCAAAAAATGAAAACGGAAGTCAAACAATCTACCGGCTATTGAATTCCAGAATATCTCAGCGGATGCCGATTTCGGTATTCGGAAACGTCTAACCATTGTTATTGTTTTAAGTGCGCTGATTAATTTAATTAAATCACAGGGGGAACACAAATTACCCGGCGAGTAAAGGCAGCTTGAGTGCGTGTTGAAGCGATACATACTCGTATGAGTGCACGGATTTGGAATCTGGTAGTTGGCCAATTATTGTCGACACAGTGTCTATCATGCGGGCTGTCTTTGTATCTACAACATGTTTCTGTTCAGCTGATTTAATTTATGATTGTTTTGTAATGACTTGATGAAGTTTGGCGTGAATTCGATTTCAATTGAATTGCAATTAGGCCTCGGCTCTGATTGTCTGTTAAGAGTTAGTCGATGAAATTTAATTAAATTAAAAGATGTCATAACGTACGAGTAGTGTAATTTAATTGGATACACTTGTGTTTATTTTCATTTTGTAATTTAAAGAAGTGCCACTTGAGTTATATGTGACAGGCGCTAAGTGGTGAGGTAGCTGCCAGATACGCGAACGGAGGTTTTCGTGATCTGTATTTGTTCTGCCTCAATATACTTACATGTAGTACTACCTGAAACTGATAATTCTACCTCATTCATGGTCAAAATTCGGTTTCCAAGGACTTCAAAGCAGTAATTCATAAGCCAATAAAAATGCGTTGGTTTGCAGGATTTCATCTACAAGTTTAAACATCTTAGGGGCAACTTAGTGCTATAGCTATCGCTGGAAAATTTAACATAAAAACGAGTCCATTTATTTCTAAGCTAAAGATGTAAAAGTGACTGGATAGCGCCCTAATTCAGCGCTACACTCTAGTACATTACTCTACAATTGCCAAAGAAACACTGAGCTCACGGATACTTGATCATTCTTAACATGAATTTGAGAAAATCGCCCTCGAATGTCTTAATTTATAACATCGATAGATAGGCTCCGAACTACGCAAAGAAATCCAGCAATTATATAGTACTATGCCGCAAACAAAATTTTAAACGATGACAAGAAGGCAACTCTCTGAAATTGGACAAGTGTCCCTCCTTCAGGAACATAAAAAAGCATATGCGCTCATATCGATTTAGGTTTAAATTTTCATAAAACGTATAATAACTGGCGACGAGACATGGACGTACGAGTATAACATGCAAACTAACAGTCTTCGGAATCGCTTTTCGAAAATGAGCCGCAATGCAAGAATTCACGACAAAGTCGCTCAAAAATTAAGATTATGCTGATAGTTTTCTTCGATTTCATTCGAATACCCTTCAAATGCACAAACGGTAAATAAGGAATATTATTTACGCATCATGAAGCATTTTAGAGTATCCGCCGAAAGCGTCTAGATTTGTGGAATGGTAATTCTTGGATTTTGCACTATGACAATGCACCTTCACACAAAGCCAAATGTTTTCTATCAAGAGCCACACTCAACTGATATTGCTCCGCTGACTTTTTTCGAAGCTAAAATTACCACTTTAGCGAAGACGTTTTGAGTCGATTAAAGCCTTAAAAAAAATCGCTAAAGGCCATACCTCAATCAGCCAATGATAAATGCATGGACGGCTGGGTGAGGCGCTGGCGTAGTTGTATTCTTAGCTATGGGGTCTACTTTGAAGGCAATAAAATAGATTTGAATGAATAAATTGTTTTTTTTATGTCAACTTTTCGTATACTTACATATTCACAATTTACAATGGTATGAAAAAGTATTTTGACAAAAAAAAAATTGTTCACATACAGATGCCACTTTTTTCGCAATTTCCTATTAATTCTGCAGAAAATTTTCGTTTTTGATGCATGGTACTGAAAAGTAGAGTCCGACCGAAGGTGAATTTTTTGGCCGAAGCCGAAGCTGAAGCCGAACTGCGGTTTCTTCTTCACCTTCGGCCGAAGCCGAAGCCGAATCTAATGGAGATTGTATTTCAAAATGCTAGAGAGCCTAAAATATAGTGATCAGTTTGATAAAATTGATCGGTAGATATTTTATTTTTTATTAACTTATTTTACAAAGACATAAACAGCAAAATAGCCAGTAAAATATTGCAGTAGACTCTTTTAAATAACACATAAACGGAACAATCAAAATGAATGCTTAGCAAAGAAATAAAAACAAAACCTAGGTACATTCGATAACACATAAATACAACAAACAAACTTAATAGAAGAAGACAAACGATGAAGTAGAATTAATAATCAAAATTAAATAACTGAATATTATATGTAAGAAACAAAAGTTTTTGTACATTTTCTCCCTGCAAATTAGCCCCGATCAGCATAAATTTGTCCAGCAGCATAATAACATGAATAATTCCTCGCTCGTTACACTAGTAGGAGGAGCTCATAAATATTTGTTAGCTACTTCTTTCAAGTAGGTATAAGGACTTGAGGCTCAATAATTAAAAACATCAGCATTCCTTGTAGCTACCTGCTACAGAAACGAAACAAACATGAAATGACTTGCTCGAAATCTCCTCCAAAACACGCTGCGTATGATAGTTTAATTTTTGCGGAAAAAAGGTTCGGCTTCGGCAAAATCGTCGGCCTTTTCTTGCCGAAGCCGAATGTTTTGCCGAAGGTGGAAATTTAAGCCGAATGTGGCCGAAGCCGAAGCAGAAGCCGAATGTTCGGTCGGACTCTACTGAAAAGAGCTTTCATCAGTCCACAATACTTGCTGCTAAAATGATGAAGGCTTGAGTACAATTTTTTTGGCAAATTCCAGACGTGTGAGCTTATTTTTCTGTGAAATTTCTCGTATTGGTCTGGCTACATAAGTGGCAAAATCTACCTCTTTTAAACGATTTCTTACCGTTCTTTCACAAATTTGAATATGATGCTCATTACTCAATTCAATTGCTGCAGATTTTGGAGTTTTTAGCACATTGTCTTTAAATTTTGCCACAATTGAACGGTCCTCTCTTTTGGTTGTTTTGCGTGGTCTGCCTGAACGTCGCAAGTTGCTTGTGGATTTGTTTTTCTTTTGCTTATTTATTTGATAATACACAGTTTACTGAGACGATCACCATCTCATTTCTTATAGCCTGGCTTATTTCCGATGTTTTTCCCATATTTACCAATTAAATGTTAGTGAATGTCATTAAAATTAATAAATTATACTAAAAAAAGACTTTGTAATTAACAGAGCCCAGCTTTCATAGGACGCGAAAGGAAAAAACTGAAAAGAATATAATGTCAAAATACTTTTTTCCAGTAAGTTTTAGTTCAGTTCTTACACTGCAGCTGATAGTGAAATGAATGCGTAATGTAATAAAGAAAATATTTTGCGCTCTTACAGTTATAATCATCTATTTCCTTTTGCGCATCAACTGAGATCCGTTAGTTCTCTTAGTTTATCAAAACAAGCGAGATAATATTGCACACAGTTTTGTCAAAATACTTTTTCCGACCATATGGAACATAAGTCCTATGAAGCCGGTGATACTTGTAGCGACTCTCTCTTTATCCAGTGGTAGAATAGATAAAGGAAAATTCTCTTGTCTAAGAGTGTGAGGACGATACTACGAGGCACTGCAGGATCGAACCATCCAACGACGAGAATGGTATTGCATCGGCCAATTTCATAAAGGCGATAAATAATAATCTCGTGGATGCAGAAAAATCTAAAAGAAAGATATTAATAGTAGGTCTTGTAAGTAAGGAGAGACCCATAGAGCCATCACCAGACAGAGGGCTTAAATAACAGATTTGATTTTTTTTATATATGTTACAATCTAGTTGATGACTACTAAGCAATTTTTTTTTTGACTTAAATTAATAAACAGCAGATTTTAAAATGATTATTGTCGATGCATTAGACTTAAGGCTTAGTTTGCAAATACGAATTACATAATTACACTTGTTGCGCTGGTTCAAAAGGTTTGGTTCTTTCAGTCTTCTCACTAGATTCGTGTAGTTCAAAAGCTGGATAGTCTCAGGGTTCGGGTGTTGGTGAAGTCGAACCTTAGGCTTTTTGGAGAATCTGTCTATTTCATCTTCCACGATTACTATTCCCAGGTCTCTGTAGAGGTCATCATTCCTAATATACCATAGATAGCTACATTAGCAAGGCTTCTCAGCACCTTATTTTGAAACCGTTGAAATATTTCAACGTTGCTTTTTTCTTGCAGCCCCATAGTTGGACGCCATAAGTCCATATGGGCTTTAATACCTTTTTATAAAGCAAAACTTTGTCTTATCATGCAGTATTTTTTTTTTGTATTTAGCGAATACCTTTTTTTAGTAACATGGGTTTTCCATCGCATTACGTACGGTAAGCATGTGTTTTACTTTTCTATTTATAAAATCAACATGTACAGATTTTAATTGTTTTTTTTGTCCAATTTTGAATATGGAGGATAGCACCTTGTAGTTTACGACTTAATTCCTCATTACTTACTGAAACTGGCATTAAAGCCGTGTCATTGGCAAATGTAGCGATCGTGTTATATTCCTGTGCCAGAATATCGTAGGTTCTGGTCCAATACCACTTCCTTGGGGTATACCTACCTTGATTTTTTTAAGCTCCGAATATGAGTTCTTCTCTTTTATGCATTGTGCATTAGGTAGCAACTTTTTCAGTTTGTAGATTAAGTCCCCATGACAAACTCTAACAAATGGTTGTGCTACGTCAAGAAAAACGATATAGCTTTTTCTCCTCAAGCGATTTTCTACAATGTTTGTTATCCAATGTAAATACTTGGTTAATGGTAGAATGTTCTAAATGTTCTAAAATAGGTAGCAATCTTTTTAGTAACAGCCCTTGAAAAAGTTTGGACATTATTATCAGTAAAGAAAGTGTGGTTGAGGGTATCTTAATAGAAGTGCCTCGTTGGAGTTGCATATAATTCAAACCAATGCTCCTCTGCAGAGCCATTATTTTCCACAATCCGCGAATATACTGCACTTTACGAGCACCTTATTATTTGTGGTGACCTTAATGCTGACCTTTTAAAAACCGACGGTATATCTCTCCAACTTTTAGATTTTACGGCTGGTGCAGGGCTGTCGATTGTGAACTTTTTGGCTACCCGCTTTTCTCTTAACAACCTCACAAGCCTACTTGATATCATCATGGTTTCAAACCGGTCTAATGTCTTAATCCAAAAACAGCTACCTCTGGGTAGTATGTCAGATCATGATCTCATCTTTTATACGTACAACGTTGACTTACGTCGTATCCCAACACCGATATTATTTAATTTTAGAGATTTTTCCACTGTAAACAATGACGCATAGCAACTTGACGCAAGCCTTCTCACATGGCGTAATTGCTATTTTGCCCCTAATATGAACGACAAAGTTAATTATTTACAAACCCAAGTACTTGATTTATTCAACAGGCATATCCCTTTAAAGACGGTTGCAATACGTAACAAAAAATTCCAATGGTCCACTAGTGAAGTACACCATGCGATGGAAATACGTAATAAGCTATATGCTAAGTGGATGTCATTGCCAACAAATCTTAATTTTTTTTTTTTTATAATTTACGCGCGCCTAAGGGGTTAGATACCCTTTTACTGTTGCCAGGGCGCGGGCGGAAAGTTAGAAGGAGGAGAAAGGAAAATTGTTTTTGTAGTGGTTTGAAACTCAGGTGTGTTTGGTTTCTATGTTTCTCCAGGGGTGGGAGTCCGAATAGGACGGAGAGTTCTTCTTCACTCAGAGTGATTCGAGATATAATTCCCAGTATTTTCTTTTCATTGCTTGAAACTCTTATAACAGCCAAATCTACGTGTCAGTGTTATGCCTTCACACGCAGAATTTTTTTGTCTGAGTTCCAATTACACAATGAAAAACTGATTTGCCATGGGCAGGATTCGAACCTGGACCCTCCGAGTGAGAAGCGTTTGCTACTACCACTACACCACGGCCACCCCTAATGGAATTGGAATTGGGAGATATTCCAAGATATATCCAAGTTGAGGCCTGAACAAACTTCGAAGAAGCTGTGGAACAACTTGCGTGCAATAGATTTATTTCTTCTGCTATCAACAAACCACCTTTCCCCCATAATCATTATCTACGAGTAAGATATGACTTTACTTTTCATTTTCAGGTTGTCTCTGAAACAGATCTTGTCAATATCATATGTAATTTAAAATCGAATGCTATATTAGAGGAAGGTGTACCTATCCGATTTGTAAAGACCCCCTATTCTGAGCAGCCTAACGCATGTCTTTAACTCTTGCATCACCGCTTCTATCGCAATTTCAACAATCAATGCTTGGGCCAATTTTGTTTTGCTTTTTTTATTAATGACCTGCCTAAAGTATGCTCAGATATTGCAATTCATCTCTATGGTGATGATGCCCAGTTATATCTTACTAGTCATTCGGGACTTGTTGAGGATTTAGTAGTTATATAATAAATGAAGACTTGTCTCAAATATCTAAATAGTCATTATGTAATGGGGGACAGTCTTAATCCAACCAAATCGCAGCTCATTCTAATAGCTAAAAATCTAATCATCTCAGATGAAATACCTCCAGTATACCTGAACGACAGGTAACTTAGTTTTGTGGAGGTTGTTACTAATCTCTGGTTCAAATTAAAGCGCCCACATTCCGCCGTAGACCATATCAACTTTGTTGTTAGACGAATCTATGTTGGTCTCCGCAAACTTTGAATTTCAACTACAATAGCTTCACCTCAATAGGTACAAAACTCAGACTTATTAAGACTTTATTTATGCCTATAATTGTTGTCGTAGTTTATTGCAAGCTTGACTCTGTCACAACACAAGTTGCTTGTTGTCTTCAAGGACATGATAAAGTATGTGTATGGGCAGCGTCGATACAATCATGTATCCCATCATCATAGCTCAGTCCTTGCTTGCTCCTTAAAATAATTTCGTGAATTAAAATGTTGTGTATTTATGCACAAAATCACCAAACAAGATCTCCTGTCTATCCAATGTACCCAATCAAACAAATATCATTATTCCCTCCCTTAATTACTTAAATTCCTCGCGCCTGTACTTCATTTACGTCTCCAGACTTTCCAATTCCCTCCCAACAACTCTTTTCTTAACTCTTCTGGACCAACTCATTTTAAACCTAATTGTGTACTATTGGCGTTTATTAGTTGTATTTCTCACTAGTTATAAAAACCTCGTTAAATGTTTGAGTCAATTACCTATTCCCGTACTTTCATATCATAATGTTGTTACTACCTTTGATATGATAAAAGCTAGTCTCAGTCCATCCATTATCATGATTTCCGCAATATTAATTATGAAATTCCTGTTTGTCAGTTGACTGGAGTAGTATTTATCTAGCTGGTAACGATTCTGTTGGCAGAAATGCTTAAAAAGTACAAAACTTGCTGTAATGTTGTTACTAAGCTGGTAAGATCTGCAAAACTTAACTTCTACAACAATACATGTAATTCTGACCGTTCTTCCAAGTTTCTGTGAAATGAAATTCGCAAAATTGGGCTAAATAACAAAAATATAGCAGTCTTGGACGATAACATTGATATAGAAGATTTAAACTTTAAATTCTCAACACCAGTTACATCATTAAGTTCTCGCTATACGTTAACACATAATGACAGGGACGACGCATTTTCTTTGGTCGCAGTTGACGAGTACACGGTAGGAATAACTATTTTCTCCATTAAATGCATGACAGTGGAACTAGATAACATTCATCCTGACTTCATAAAAATCCTTCTTCCCCTTTTACTTCCCTACATCAATCATATATTCAACACCATTAATGACATCTACCCACCCTTCTACCTGGAAGAGATCTATAATTATCCCGATTCCCACAAATGGAACAAATTCGGAATATACCCCCTTAGCAATTCTTAGCAATCAAATAAAAAAATACATTAACGAAAAACAGCTTCTTAACCCTCTCCGGTCAGGTTTCAGGTCTGGACACAGCAGTACATCAGGCTTAATTAAAGTTTCTGACGATATTAGACAATCAATTAATGCAAAATATACCACTGTGATAGCATTACTTGACTTTTTAAGGAATATGACTGTGCTAATTCTAGTATTCTCTGTAATAAGCTGACGAATTATTTCAACTTCTCTGACACATTCAATTAACTTTTTTATTCATACATGACAACTCGCTGGCAAGCTGTTTCATGTAATAATAAAATATCTTCGTTTCTTCCTGTTAATAGTGGTGTTCCCCAAGGATCTATTCTTGGCCCATTACTGTTCTCTCTGTTCCTAAATGACTTACCTTCTCTTTTATCTCATTGGCATTTCCACATATATGCTCACGATGTTCAACTGCACATTAGTTTTTTTCTATTGAAGAAGGCATGGTTGAAGACATAATTTCGAAATTCAATGATGACCTATCTTCGAGTGGTCCGTACCAAATGGTCTTTAATTAAACCCTGACAAAACAAAAGCCATTCCTATATCTAAACATCAACCACATTTCCCTGACTTTCCTTCCGTTATGTTAAACACATCTCAAATTGAATATGTCACCCATGCTAAAAATCTTGGAATCATTTTCAATAATACACTATTGTAACTAGGGACGCTCATATAACCTCTATTATAAAAAAAAGTCTACGAGTCGCTACGAGGGTTATCTGTAACAAAAACAATTTTTCCGCCCCAATTTCAGCTTAAACTAGTGAAGGCATTAATGGTTCCAATAATCTCTTATGGCTGTGAGTTGTTTGCCGATCCCGAATTCCACACGCTTCAAAAACTTAGGATTGCTATCAACTCCATTGTTCGGTTTGTATTCAATCTTCGTAGATTTGATCACATCTCGCCTGAAGTCCGTTAAATTCTAGGCTGTAGCTTAGAGGGGTACTTCAAATATAAGTGCTGTTCCTTCCTTTTCAAAGTTTCAATCTACCTGTTTCAATAATCTCCCTAATCACGTTATGTCTAAAATGGGACAGAGAAAATTTCAAGCAGAATGCTTCGACCACTTATCCAGTTTGAACTGGTTCCGTTTTTCATTGTTTTTTATTGCTATTATTATTTATTTATTTTTTTAATATTCTGTAAATTCCTTATACTATATAATTCAAAATAAATTGCATTAATCTATATAATAATAAAATTAGATATGAAATTTAAGAAATTCACTGAGCAAACATGACAAATCAAATAAATTATGTATGTATGGATGGGGTGACCCTCAAATAACAAAACTGATACAAATCTTACTCAAATATTATATAAGCAAGCTTAAACAGACACAAAATAGAATAAATTTGCTGTAGAGCATTAAATAGTTGACTAGTATAAAACTTGTTTCATTGGTTATACCAGATAATCAAAGAGAACAGATTCTAGGCTAGCGAAGTTGAAATTGAGAAGCCAGGTTTTTACGAGTTTGAGAAACAATCCAGGCAATTAATCGATCTGAGCGATAGAGGAAGTCTATTAAATAAACGAAGAGACAAAATATAATAAAAATTACGATAGGCAGTGGTATGGAAGGGTGGAACAGATACAGAGCATGAAAAATTTCCACGCAGGTTTCCGTAACTTTCCAAAAAGTTAGAAATCAGTCGGAAGTTCCGATTACCATACTTCATAAAAGAGTTCTTCAGCACTTTGAAGGAGTATAAATGTCGGACGGGAAGAATTCTTTAGTCACAGAACAAAGGGTAAGTAGAATATGTTATAATTGTTATTATGTTTTTTTGTTCTCATTATTTTAACTTACTGTAACTTACTTTGTATAATTTGCTTATTGTATGTAATTTCTTTGTTAGTTTATAACCTGTGCAAATCTAAAATGTTTTTCTTAATGTACAATGTTTTTTAATCAATCAATAAATCAACAACAAAACAAATAATGGGAGCTTCATCTATTAAAAGTTCCGCCTTAAGGCATCTCAGGTAATCACAACAACTATACTTCTTCCATTTCTCACTCTTAAACATACTCTATTTCTTCTTTACCCCTTCCCCTCCTCGTATCTCTATATTTATTGTTAGCACATTTTTATTTCCTTTTATTGTAGTATTTATTTTAATTTTTTGTTTATTTTTGTTTCTCATACAATGCTTAGATTTATTTGAATTAATAACATTGCCATAATGTAACTTTAAAATATAATATGTGCTATAAAAGACTTTTTGTAAGGCTTATTTGTGAAGTGTGTTTTCTTTTAGACGTTTGCTTTTTAAACTGGCAACACTGTTTCTACAGATTGTCAATTTGACAGTTGAAAGTTGATTTGTGGTTAGTACGGTTAGCCATTTCACAATGAATAGATTAATTCCAGAACAACGCCTGCAAATTGCGCAAACTTATTTTGAAAACCATGGTTCGGTTCGCCAAACTTATAGTGCTCTACGTCCATTTTACGGTCGACATTATCGTCCATCTGAGCAAGTTATTCGGAACACGATGGATCATTTCCGCACCACGTACACTGTAGTGGATAACACACATCCCTAAAGATGACAAACTGTCTGAACGGAAGAATTTATTGCCGTTGTGGAGCGCAGTGCTGAGGAGAATCCGAATGAGTCGATTCGCCATCGTGCACAGCAATAGGAATCCACTTTATGGAAGATTTTATGGAAAGATCTTGGCTTAAAAGATTATAAGATCCAACTTGTGGAAGAGTTGAAACCGCGTGACGGTGAATGGTGAATGGGCCGAAAACATGATTCAGCTTGATCCTCATTTTCAAAGCAAAATTGTATTCTCCGATGAGGCCCATTTTTGGTTAAATGGATATGTAAACAAGCAAAATTGCCGAATTTTGAGTGGAGAAAACCCAGAAGCCTTTGTCGAGATGCCCTGAGCGCCATTAAAACTCACTGTTTGGTGTGCTTTATGGGCTGTTGGAATCATCGACCCATATTTCTTTAAGGACGATGCCAGCCAGAATGTTACCGTTAATGAAGAGCGCTATAGAAACATGATTTCTGACCCCTTCGTTCTTCAGTTGAATGGCATTGACTTTTTTTCAATTTCAATTTCAATTCTTTATTCGGTGTACAAGTAAGATATGAATCTTTTATAGTACAAAATCAATATTATATTATACATTTGCGGAATATTTACATAGCTTAAACTTATACCTATGGGAAGAGGAGAGGGAACGATGGGAAGAGGAAGGGATTAAGACATTCAAATATGTATATATGAAAATTAGTAGTAAACAAAATATAGAAGTAGAAACAAAATATTTCGTTTTTTAATTGCTTTGCTCCAGTCAATTGCTTTACCTCCCTGGGAAGAGAGTTCCATAGTCTAGCGACATGTACGAGTACGTAAAATAGACGAGATGTGTTCATATAAATTGATGTGGGAGTGATGAGATTGTAAGTCCGGGAAGATTGTGCGAATTGAATTTTGTCATTTAGGTATTATGGCAGATGTGTGTTGATAATTTTGTGCATGAAAAGACAACACCTGGCACTTAAGAAATCCCTTAGATTACACCCAAGTACCAGACGGTGATAGTGGGAAGTATAGTCATACCTGCGAAGCCCATAAGCATATCCTATCGTATCATTAAATGCAATAAGAAGCTTATGATATGATTGAGAGTCGAGCCCGCAGTATATAACGACAAAATTATAAATAATTGGCAAAAGTAGTGTTTTGATTAAGCTGATCCTAACCGCTGTAGGTGTAAATTCAGACGAAAGCCAAAGTTTCCGAAGTACCATATAAATACAACGCACAATATGATTGACGTGATCGATAGCATTAAGGGAGCGATTTATTCTGTAGCCCAGACTTATAACAGTATCAACATAAGGAAGCGTCACACCATTTAAGTAAATATATGGGAATGAGGCGATATCGTGATGTTTTTTTAGATATCACAATACACTGAGATTTATTAGGATTAAGGTTCAACCCATTCTTTAATGATCAATTGTATATAAGAGATAGATCTTCATTGAATCTATATGCTAAGTCCTCAATTAATTCAATAGGTCTAGATTGATACAATTGGACATCATCGGCGTAAAGGTGTAAAGATACATTATTACAAACAGTGGGTAAGTCGTTAATAAATAGGCAGAATAAAATAGGGCCCAAAATCGATCCTTGGGGTACTCCAGCGCGAACATCCATAAAATTGGAAAACCTATCTGCAAACTTCACCCTTTGGGTTCTGCTACTCAGGTAACTAAAGCCAAAAATTAACCTGAGTTTCCGACATAAAATATTGTGGTCAACATTGTCGAAAGCTTTAGAGAAATCTAATAAACACAGAATGGTAACATTATTTTTGTCAAACTGAATCCTTATGTCGTCGAGCACTTTAACCATTGCTATAGAGCAGCTATGATGGGCTCGGAAACCAGACTGAAATGTATATAACAGTGCATTTCCATTAAGATATGTATTAATTTGTTTTACCATAATTTTCTCCAACACTTTAGATAAACATGGCAAAATACTAATTGGGCGAAAGTCTGAGGGAGATGATGCGTCAGGTTTCTTAGGCACAGGAGTTACTAATGCTTTCTTCCATCTAGCCGGAAATGTACCAGAATACATACAGAGATTTATGATGTGCGTGAGCAGAGCCAATATATAAAGAAGCACCATTTTGATGAAGTGGAGGGGAATACCATCTGAACCAACAACTTCAGACCGGAGTAAGCGAATACTCTCAACAACCTCAGTTTCAGTAACAACTTGAAAATTAAATTCATTTGGGGGATGGATTACAAGTCGAGCATTTGGGACAAACTCACGGTTTACTCCACTAGGTGATAAAAATGCGCTGTTCAACACATTTAAATCGGGTACGTTACAAGATACGTTTCGGTTGCCAACACCAATGGTGCGCAGATTGCTCCATAGCCGCTTAGCTGCTTGATTTGGATTCAGCTTGGAAAAATAATACCTTTTCTTTGAACAGCGGGTAATCCCTGAAGCCTTATTACGGGCACGGCAATATTCTCTCCAATGTGAATCATCTGGGTTTCTTCTACACTCCGCGTACTTTTTCCTACGGTGCTTTATAGCATTATGTACTTCCGCGGTGAACCAAGGGATGTTTTTGTTACGAATTGCAACAGTTTTGATGGGTACATGTTGATTAAAAAGGTCAAATAATTGACACTTTAAGTAATCAACTTTCTCATTTGCATTGGGGATGTTATATATGTTATGCCATGGTATACGTTGAGTGTTGAATTGCAATGCGTCACAGTTGGTGGATGAAAAATCTCTATATTGAAAAATTGATTGTATTGGTATACGAGAAAAACCCAAGTTGTATGTACAAGAAATAAGATCATGATCGGATACACCTTCTAAAGATAGTTGGTCATTTACTAAGACATTACAATGGTCAGACACAATAATCGCGTCAAGAAGGCTAGGAGAACAGTTGGGAGCAAAGCGGGTAGCATATGAATTAACCGCAGCCTATCCATTTGCTGCAACACAGTCTAAGAGTTGTTGAGCTCTAGTATCCGCTTTTAAGAAATCAGCATTGAAATCTCCACAAATCATAATGTGTTCATAGTTAGCTGAGAAACACTGTATTTCGGAAAATAAGGGCTCAGGTGAATATCTTCGATTAGGACAATATGCAGCACCAACAACACACCTAACACTTCCATCGTTGACTTCAAAAAGAAGATATTCTATTCCACTGTTTCCGGACTTTTTTCCCAATAATTTTACAATTTTTATTATAAAGGGAAAGGCTGCAGTAAATAGCAACACCACCACCAAAAGTATTGGTCACTCTATCATTACGAATCAGCTTATAGCCAGGAATATCATATTGACAATCCGATATATGAGGTTTAAATCAAGTTTCTGATACGCAAATTATGTCCACATCAGAGTCAACAAATATATGATTCAGGTAATTTAGCTTTGAACTACTCAAACTGCGCGCATTCAAATAACATACCCTGAAACCATTGCTTACATCAGATAAAATTTTTAGCACCGTACGTGCTGAAAAAACTGCCATGTAGCCAGATAAAAACGAATTAGCCATCATGAATAGTTTTGAGAAGCAAAGCAATTCATCAAAGCAGAATAAAATAATATTTGAGCTAAATAACTACAATCATACATATAATGAATGGGAGGTATTGAGGGGAGTTGGGAAATTTTAGGTGATGAGTAGATGTGGAGGGGTAAAAAAATAGAAAGGTTGTAAACTAACGTTAATGCAAAAAGTTAACAAAATGAGTAATAAATACATAAATGCATAAACGGTCCAATAGCATTACCCAAGACATCAATTTTTGAGAGCGGGAGGAGTAATCAGGAGAAATGTGTTGTGGATGATACTTTCATTTCAGCATCGTCTTTGCTCCTTTTGACATAAACAAGACCATTCTTTGTTTTTGCAGAGTACAGCAGACCCTCTCTTCGCAAACGAAGTGCATGGCTTAACAGAGAGCTGTTCTCCGGTGTTAAGCTCTCGTTCAAGTATATGCGAGCATTGATGTTGTTGCTGTAGCACTGTCGTTTATCATAGCTTTCACTCTCCAGCAGTTGCGACATAGTCAGCCCTTTGTTTGACCGGTACGCTGAAAACCAGGCATTTTGCTCAGCATGAGAGGAGAGACGAATTAAGAGCGGATGATTGTTGTCATTCTTTGTTCTGGTGCGAAACGCATCAACGTAAGGTGAGATCTGGACTTGCAGTTTGGAGGCGATTTTTTTGGTGAGTTCAATGACATCTTCTTTGTCGTTGAATGGAATACCGCGAACAATTATGTCACTTAGACGCTCTCTACGTTGCAATTCCGCTAATTTTTCGTTTACTCTTAAGTTTTCTTCCCTCAGCTCAGAGATTTCGCTTTGGCATTTTTCCACGCGCAGATTGTATCGCCTATTTCTTTTTTAATGTTCTTCTCGAACTCAGACAACAATGCACTGAACTTAGCCATTAGACCTGCTTCCAATTCTTTTAACTGTTCACATAACTTGGTAGGTTTTTCATGTTTAAGTGGCTGTAGTGATTTTGTTGTATTAGATGATGGTTTGTCTGGAGTGAGAACTAAAGAGGTTTTCTCTTTCTCTTTGAGACTTTGCGATCTAGTAGCCATAATGAAGAGGAATGCTCTTTTTTAAGAATTTATTTTTCTACTTGTTTATGATGATGATTGCGTAAGGTGCATATATTGGAGAAAAAGTAAAAAGACAGATCGATACTTAAAATGAAAATGACACGGATTTATTTTATTTATAGCGTTAACCGGTTAAAAAGGCTTCGAATGTCAGGAGCAATTACAGGCAAGTCTACTCAATTGACATAGCCAACACTATTTCCTTGACTTGACTTGACAGAGCTTTGGTTTCGACAAGATGGCGCAACATGTCACACGACGCGCGACACCATCAATGTATTGCGGGAAACATTTGCTGAGCTCATAATTTCGCGTAATGGACCTGTGAACTGGCCTCCACGATCCTGTGATCTCACACCTTTAGATTACTTTCTTTGGGGTCATGTGAAGTCACTAGTCTATGCCGATAAACTAGAGACGTTGGACAATTTGGAAGTCAACATTCGCCGAGTTATTCCTGATATACGGCCCCAGTTGCTCGATAAAGTTGTGGAAAATTAGACTTCAAGATTGCGCTTCAATCGAGCTAGCCGTGACGCGCATATGCCCGATATCATATTTAAATACTAATGGCATATAATAGAATTAAATAAAGCTAATATCATAGACGTTAACATTAGCTTCAAGTGTTTTGTTATATTTCATATTGAATTTGTATTTGTAACAAAAAAAAAACACCCTATAAAATCCCGGATTAAATAAATAAATTGAATTGAAATTGAAAATAAATTGAGATATTGACCTTTAGGATGAAACTTTAGATGACATTTAAATTGTTTTTAATTTAAATTCAGCGTTGCTAATGCTTGTATGCTTGTATGCTTGCAGGTGGCTTTTAATGAGGAACTTTTAACTCCAAGCAGCTACCAACATTTTCGTCAGAAATACCTTACTCCAAATGAGCATTGGTTTTAGGATAGAAATAAATTTTCTGACAACAAATTCTTCATTCTTTACTACGCAATACGAACTTGAAATATTTTATCTAGTCCCATCAGCTCGTAAATAAGAACTTAGTCTAGAATTTATTTAAAAAAATTAATTATAAATTTCAAATGTCAGCCAGCAGTCTTATCTTTTATCTCCACTTCGTATCATGGTAAAACAATTCAAAGGTTATCTCAAAATTTGTAAGAACAATAAATGGAAAATCTTGCCAAAATGAACGGTGAATTATGTTTGAATTTCTAAAAATACTCTTGTCATTGTCAATTGAGAATTATTTCCCACTTAATTCTGGAAACTCAACACAAATCACTCAGCCGACAAGACTTTCTCTTCAGTTCTTCTGTAATTTACTGAACGACTGTAGTGTGATTTTAACGGTAATTTGTATATTTACTGAAAAAAAAACAATAAAAAAACTACCAGTGTATCTGCACATTTTTAGTCAGAAGCCATAGAATTTGTTGCGCAAGCAATCCGAACTTACGAGGACAGCGGAATGTGGTGTTAAATTAATCGCCATCATCAACAAGTGGAAAGATACTCGTACCATCATTGCTGTTTACACTATTAGGCGCTAAAAGGTAGCAAGCGGTAGTATATTTAAATATTTACTCTCTAAAGCGACATCTGTGGGGGTTACTTTTGTTTTTGTGGTATCTGATAATTTTCAGATAAGAATGTACAAATTCTGAGTCGTTTAACTTCATTGACTCGGCGCGCGTGTGAATGGACGGTGTGAATTGTGTTTGTTCCTCAAGGTCTCCTGAGATATTAAAAATAAACTTCAAGATACAGAGCATTATGAATGGCTGTGACAAAAACTGAGATACAGTGAATTATTTTAAATGTGTATACAATTGTCTGGTTTGCTTTTGTTTTACACAAATCATCGTTCAGATTAATTGGAGGCAATCGTCAATCAATCTTAACGTTCTTAGTCAGGCGTTGGAGTTTCAATTAGCTTACTTAATTCACTTATTCTTGTCGGTTTTGAATCTCTAAGGTAAGAGCGCAGTGTCCTGGATAAACAGTCATTTAGTATGCTACCATGTTATTCCATATCATCGAGGAACATCCACGATTTCATATGATAGATGAGGGTGATTCATTTAATTTTAAGAAGCCTGAATTATGAGCCTGATTTTAAGGAGCTAAATTGATCGATCTGGAAATTTAACGGATTCTCTTCGATGCACTAGCTGTTGAGCAGCGTAACCAATAGCAGTCTGGCTTGAAATGCTGTCTACGGCTAGAAGTCTATTATCTTGTAAGGGTAAAGATACTCGTTCCCCAGTATTTCTTCATTTCTTCAGAATCAAAGCCAGTTTTCGTATGCTATCCAAAATTAAGTTGCACTCAATTGTTCTCGCGATTCTACATTACTATGGTCGTGTGTGCTGTATAGTGATGGCTCGAATGTTGCTCACCCCAGCTTCCTGGAAACCCATTGATCCTGCGATCATGATTTGCGGAATACTCGTAGGTTAGTAAATACAGTCTAATACCTTCGACTTATTAAAGACAATCATGATATCATATTAGTCAAAAATTGAAAGCATAACGATGATTATTCTTAAGTTTCTTCCACATGAGCCCATCTTTGTCATATCCAAATTGTCGCTACTTTTCAATTTATGTAATCCCGTCTCTAAGAGAGAGAGAAAGGCTTCCGATGGAAACAGAGCTACGATGGGATGGTTCTCCTGCCTGTCTGGCTAACATAATGCTTATGCTGTTAACTCAAATTTAAAACATTTGCATTTGTTGGAGGTTGAGCACTGACCGACATCGACCTGGCAAAGCCAGGTGCTGTAAATAAGAACTCAAATCAATTGGGACCACGAGAAACAGTCCCGTTCAACCGTTCTTGAGTCGCTAAACTTATAAGCAAGAGTATTGAATAGGAAAAAACACTACCACTATGAGTTTCGCGATAGTAATTACGGTACATAAGCACTACGAAGTAGACCGGAAGAATTCGGGCGAATGTACCAACGACGGCAAAAGCAGTTAGCATAGCAGATTTTTATATGACCTTCTCCAGCACAGTTACGGCTGAAGTTCATAAGAATACCATGATCATTCAGCATGTTGAAACAGAGGTAGAAACAATCGAAATGCTTCATTGTCAGCTCTCATAACCCGAAAGTGGATTACTAAATATGGACTGTCTGGGCCCTTTCGTCTATGAGATCACATAGAGGGGATTGTCCATCCATAGCATATCCTGAAATATCTCAAAGGTCTACCCCTGAAGCTGACCTCTTACGTCATTCACGGAGACATCAGTTACCACAACATGAAGTGCAAGATCTTGTCTACCGTATTGTCTGATCATTCTTTAACTATCTGATTGGCACTTGTCAACATGGTTTGAACCCCGATAACTCCGCAATTGTCCAAACACTCACACTGGAAAAAATCCAAGGAATCTAGAGCCATACTCATTATCTGCTTATTGATTTTTATGTACTTTTGGCATCCCTAATAAATTCGTAAAAGAGCAACCGCTGCGCCCCACTACCCCCACCAGCAGAGTAATCTGAACTTGAAGCCCAGTGCCGCGTGAAAAGAAAGAAAGACGCGATAAACGCAACCACAGTAATGCGCTAGCTACACAAGCCCAAGAGGCAGAAGACCGTTTATGCTGCTACTATGAGGACTAGCTCAGAAGATGGATGGAGCACTTCTCATGATACTTAACCATGTTGACGACAGCACGAATGTCCCGAACCAAAATGAACCATCTAAAGTAGCACTAGCCTCGCTAGCAATACAGAGATTTCAACCGCGATAACGGTAGTCAAAAAGAACAAAGCAGTAGGCATTGATGAAATTCCAGGGGCGCCAAATACATCGGCACAACTACTGAGACCTATTATAGGTATTACATTGGACAATGAGCGCTTTCCGGAGGAGTGTAATCAGTGAATGATTGTCAGGTTGCCGAAAAAGGGCAATCAGATGAATTGGATAAATTGGCGGAGGGTATGCGTTCTGCTGGCATTGCCCAAAATAATAGCGAAGATAATTCTGGAGAGGATCAAAGTACATTTAGACTCAACTCATGATGCCGAACAAGCAGACTTTCGCTCTGGATCCTCCTGCAGCGATCATATTTTTGCGACCAGCTCAACACTCCCAGATTGTGCTTTGTCTCCGGCTACACTTGAGTGCGTCGAATCCTCAATGGGACGGATCTACTTTCGCACTCGTGTAGTAGCAAGAGTACTTAAAGATCTGCTGGTCCAGATGGTATATCTCCCCTTCTTCTGAAGAGGTGTTCTTCCTCGCTGGCAAAACCACTGCGTAAGCTTTTTCATCAATCCTACTCTTTAGGACTCCTTCCGAGCAGATGGAAAACAGCATTTGTCCAGCCCGTCCCTAAAAAAGGCGAATCATCTTCTCTCTCCTCCTACAGACCCATTGCACTTACGTTCCTTCTTTCCAAGGTCATGGAAACACTGATAAATCGTCAGCTCATGAAATATCTCGAAACACGAAAACTTTTCAATGACCACTGGTGATTTGATGGCATGGCTCACCGAAAAGTGGAACCAAAGCGTACATCAATCTGGTGAAAGCGAGATAGTTGCACTTGATATTTCTAAGGCATTTGACAGAGTTTGGCATCAAGCTCTTTTGTCGAAAATGCGTGCATTTGGGATCGACGACTCTCTTCTTCAATGGATTAGAAATTATCTTTCGGAACGTTCAATTCAAGTTGTCTTGGACGGTTTCAAGTCTCATATTCACAAAATAAATGCTGGTGTGCCCCAGGGCTCTGTTATGTCTCCGACACTCTTTTTAATTTTCATTAATGATCTCTTGTCTGCTACTTCTAATCCAACATATTCCTTTGCTAATGATAGTACTCTCTGCTTTTCATATTTGTTTCCGGACTCACGGCCCTGCTCTTCGGCTGTAGAACGAGAACGGCAGCGTATGCTAAGCCCATTAAATTCCGATATCAACAGCATAACCAATTGGGGAACTATTAACAGAGTGGAATTTAATTCTTCCAAAACACAATGCTGTCTGCTGTCGTTAAAGCGAAATCTAAACACCCAGCCATTATCCATGAATGGCACTTGCATCGTCGAAATCGAAAAACTTTCTATTCTCGGTATGTGTGTCAATGACAACTTACGTTGGAATGACCACATATATCATATCGCCAAAAATGCTGAGAAATGTCTAGGTTTCCTCAAGCGATGTAAGAAATATTTTACCCCTTCTGACCTAGCCTCAATATATAAGGCATTCATCCGCCCAAATTTGGAGTACAATGCCCACATCTGGTCAGGTGCTCCTAAAACATCTCTGCACCTGCTAGATAGGATTCAAAACCGTGCGATAAAACTTATTGACGATACTAATACCAGTCAATCAATTGACACGCTCGAACACCGACGAAATGTCTCGTGTCTCACTTTGTTTTATCGTTATTTCCACCACCGGTGCTTCACTGAAATCGCCAGTAGCATTCCGCCCATTCAAACTTTCAACCGTAACACCCGTCTCGCTTTGAATGCTCATCAGAATACCCTCAAGCCCATTTTCGGACGTACTCTAAAATATCGTGATTCGTTCCTAAGCCGTACAAATCGTTTATGGAATGCCCTGCCGATCTCTGTATTTCCTGGTTGTTATAACTTGCAAACATTTAAAAACAATGTACATGGGTACCTCTCTTTTCTTCCTCCCTAAATTTCCTTTGCCCGCGCTGTGAACAATCACCTTAAGGGTACACAAACCCCTTGAGCGCGCGCTCATTATAAAAAAAAATATATATAAAAACCTTGCGGATAATCTTAGAGCAATACGTCGAGCACAGGTCTCCACTATACCTTATTTTTGTCGATTTCGAGAAGGCTTTTGATAGCGTGAACCGGGAGTTTGTGCAGAAGGGATATTTCTGCTAAAATCGTTGTCCTTATAAAGGCTATATACGAAGGTGCAAAATATCCTGTTCTACACAACAGTAAGTTATTGAACTCCAAAACGGAGTTTGGCAGGGTTGTATTTTATCACCGCGATGCTATCCGCGTAGCACTCTCAGAGTAAAACTAAAGTTTTCAGTGGACAATGACATCTTACCTGAAACATCTTGATTACGGCGATGATACCTACTTCTTTGATCACAGAGTTTCGGATTTACACTAGATGAGTTAGAATCTGTAAGGTGCCACCAACTGAATGACGCTCAAACGTAGCTACAACCAGAGTCTTTGGTTTTGTAAGCTCTTTTTCCCAACTTAAAATAGCTGGACAGGAGGTCGAGAAAGTGCTGAGCTTTCCTTAGTTGGGAAGCAGCATCTCTACCGGCGGCGGCATCGAACTCGGCAAAATCTGCTTTCGAAATGCTGTTTAAGGTGTGGGAAAGGACTTACAGGCCTACCGTTTCGACCCTTTCAAGTGTTTATTCCAATATCGAGTCAGTACTGATTAGAAGGTGACCACAACAATCACTCGGGAGCTGCAGTCCTTCGCTAGCAGATCTTATCTTGATAGTACGAGTATTTTGGCCCAACCGAATCTTCAACGCAGATTTCCATATTAGAACTGGGCAGGTGCTGATCGATATCAGTGTAAGAAGAATGAAATAATTGTGGATTCTTCATACCTTAAGGCGCGAAGACAATTCCATTGCGAAGCACACTATGCAATTGAGCCATGAAGAAGAGCTGCCCGCCCAAGGCAGATATGGGGCAGAACGATTGACGAGGGCAGTTGGAAACAGTTGGAGAGATCTGAAGCACGTTGCAGAATACCAATCAAAATGGCAGGCATTGTTGACGCCCTGTGCCCCTCGAGGAGCTTCAGGAACTATCTAATCGCTGCGCCGTAAAGTTAAGAAGATATATCTCCAGAACCGCTGATGTGCAAACATTTAAAAACAATGTACATGGGTACCTCTCTTTTCTTCCTCCCTAAATTTCCTTTGCCCGCGCTGTGAACAATCACCTTAAGGGTACACAAACCCCGCGAAGACAATTCCATTGCGAAGCACACTATGCAATTGAGCCATGAAGAAGAGCTGCCCGCCCAAGGCAGATATGGGGCAGAACGATTGACGAGGGCAGTTGGAAACAGTTGGAGAGATCTGAAGCACGTTGCAGAATACCAATCAAAATGGCAGGCATTGTTGACGCCCTGTGCCCCTCGAGGAGCTTCAGGAACTATCTAATCGCTGCGCCGTAAAGTTAAGAAGATATATCTCCAGAACCGCTGATGTCAAAAAACGGCTGTCGTGTGACTTTTCAAAATCAGTACCTCAAACAGTACAGACAGTAGTCTGTAAAACTACTCGCGTACGCTGATGACTCTGATATTATTGCCAGAATAGAGCGAACTGTCACTGATCCGTTTACAAATATTGAAACAAATTCAACAAAATTGAGTTGAGCTGTTTAAGAGGGCAACACTTTGCATATCCTGTAAACAAGAAGGGATGTATAAGATCGACGAATTGAACTGTCAATACACATATTATCTAAAGATAGCAATGGGCTCTGTCTACCTTCACTTCAAAATTGACTCGGAAGATGACATACCATTAGAAATCAAACCAAGAGCTACACTTATCAAACGCTATGTATTTGGTCTAAGAAGACAATGGAATAATAAGGGCTAATCAAGAAACAGGAGACAGTCTCTATTGCAAAACGCATGGGTTAGCGGACGCGGATGGAGATAGTTTTGGTCGTTTTGAACAGAAAATTCGTAAGCGAACTCTACGAGCTATAAAACTACATATTCATCTGCCATTTAAAGTGGTTGAAACATGTAAAGCGATGGGACACCAACGCTCAGATCTAAAGAATCTTGTATTAAAACTCGGAGCGATAGTTCAATAGAGGAAAGCATTTCCTTAGGTGGCGCCCACTTTTTCCAGCAGACTTCAGTATTAACATATGGCCAAATATCACGCTTCCTCGAAAACTTATTGATTGAAACCCAGTCCACCACTTACTGTGGCGCCATCTTAGTAAGCAAGTAAGTAGGTTAGTGTACACTTATGCCAGATACAGATCCATCAATCGGGTAGGATGCCAACCTACCCACCACCAACCATGTGTGTGGAAAAAATCTTTATATGGTCTTAGGCGCTTACAAGATTTCATTTCACTATATAAGAAATGGATCGAAGAATCGATCTATAAGTATAATAAAACTTTAGATCATATAATATAACTTTAGATAACCACGGCAGAACCATTAAAGAAAAACCGAAACATTTAAGAAATACTTTACTTTATTGCAAATCAAACTACTACTACTGACTGGAAAAATTCGGGATTCAGTCAGTGACAAAATACATTTCACTCTGGTCACTGAGCCAAGATTGATTGAATCATAAATATAAAGATAATGAGTCACAACCTTTATATTACTCAGAAAGTCAGAAATCAAATATCGTCTAATCATTACTAAAATGTGAACTTGAAATTTGTTCAATAATCGTAAAACACAGACCAGACGTCTAAAGAAGATTGATCGACTTCCAGTTCAGCTGTAGCTTCCCACGTTCGATTTGCATACATTCGTACTACAAAAAACCTGTCCTGGTTAAATCATTATCTGACGACTCTGAACCTCATCACATACATAATTAGACAATTCCATGTCAGTTCAGCAACAACAAAAAATAAATAATTAAAAGTTTAAAGAAGACTACTATCATATATATGTAGGTAGTGAGTCGTCGAATTTAGTACTTATATCATTCCCACTGAACTAAAAAAACATTCTCTCTCACACCCCATGGTTATACTGATTATAATTTATAAATCGTTTTCTCATCCAGAGAGTACATATTTGTATCTCTAAAGTGCACACAAGCAAATAAAAGCTAATATTCAAAAACTATCTTTTATATTGTAAAACACACCATCGAAGATGATAGTATCTAAATTCTAAATCAAAATGTGTGTTGAAATAAATTCATTTAGTCGGTGGCAAGACGGTTGGTCGCTTAGTTGGCTCGATGAAATATCGGTGGCATACCACGGAGTGAGAGCTGCAGATACGAGTGAACAACACATACCATGCTCGTATTCGTATGCACTCGTGAGGCTGTTTTATGAACGCAAATAATATTTTTGTTGATACTATTCGAAAACGAATTTATTCTATTCTGTGAAATTCAACTCAGTGGTTTTGTTGATTTTCGGCCAACATTAGTGTTATGAGTAACTCTGCACCTAACCCATCTATATAGATACGCGTGCATAATATGTACATTCAAAATGTATCTCTGGCTAGATATAGTACCTATCAATTCATGGTGGCAATTGCGGTAGGTACTCGTAATTCGATGCGGGCTTGACTTTTTGGCCGCATTGATATGTTTGCCTAAGCTAAACAGATAAACGCAAACGAATTACATGGAATTAAATCGTTTTATGGATTCAAAAAGACACACTCGAGCAAATAAGCATTAAACATTAAGAGACGAATGTGTGTGTGCGTGTGTGTGGACGAATATGCGCGAGTGTATGTTGACAACTTTGAGAAGACATGGTGATAAGGGCTGTTAGAGAGTTTTTTTTCCCTGTTTATGACCCAGAGCGTTATCAGGTTATCGAGGCAATAAGGCGACGATAATTTGATTTGAACGTGAGCACTTTGATACTAATATTTCGTATGTATCCGTATCAAGAAAATAAAAAGTTTAATTGGCGTATAAGCGTCGTCGACGACGACGACAACTACGAAAAGTACATAAATTGCCGGGGATTTCAGATTTCAGATTTCCGATTTCACAATTTCAGAGAGCCCATTCTATGCTCTATCAGAGGGAACTATGGGTGGATGGGCTGTCATATGGAAGAAGAAATGGAGTAAAAGAGGTTTGTACAAAAGTCAAAATAAACAAACAAACATGTGCGATTCTTTTTTTGCCTCGATTTGCATTCTATGAAGATGAGTTTTGTTGAACTTCTGATGGGTTTGAGTCACATGGATATATGGTAGGCGAGTCGTACATGAGTAAACGAACGAGAACTAAGAGTAAATGTATGTAGTTGTAGTGCAGTGCAGTGGGTTTTCCCAGATTTATTTATTTTTTTTTGTTGAAAAGTATACACAACACACAGTGAGAATAAAACTCAAACTGGCACAAGTTAAAACAATATTTGTTCCATTGTTTTGAGAAACATGGGGAGCGATTCTGCCAATCTAAAGCAACAACACCAGTGGCAAATATACAAGGAAAGAGTTTGGAATTACCCAACTGGCAATAACGTACTAACGTTTGAACTAAATGGTGTAACATGCCAACAGAACGAGACAATTCGTGCCTAAAGACACTCTTGGGTAAACTACTCTCGGAATTATGTTGAGCCTCTAAGTTAAATGGAACATCGAAACATCGGTTAGGTTGTGTCAACTCACGGCAGACTTAACACAGATCAACGTATGTAAACTGTCTTTGTTGCTCTTGAGATGAGCATTTAGCAGACTTTTTTATCATCTACTCCTTGAAAAAAATAAGGCTTTTGAAAGAAAGTTCCCTTTCCTCTTTCTTTAAAAATGGGTTCCCTGGCTTGTTATCTGATTCTATCTCCTTTGACACCTACGTAGATCCTGTCATATCGCTTATTTACTTATTAAGACTGAGCTAAAAATCACGCTGGACCTAACACTAAATCAATAAACCTCTACAGACAGTGCGGATACTCGAAGAATTTTGAGTTCAAAACGACTTTCATTCATCTTCACTAGTGTCCGGTTATGATTAGATTCAATTGCTTTCTTAGACCAAAGAAACCGCTATTAGGAAATGTATTTCTTCGCTTGATTTCTGGTGAGGTTTCGAGGACCCGAGACAAACCAAAATCTCTAGTCACCACAAAGTAAAAGGTGGCTTTTATGACGTTCTGGTCAATTCTTTGATGTTGTGAAATGTAGATCTTATTTGGACCATCTTTTCCCTCAATCATACGTAAGCCAATTTTGTTGCAAAGGAATCCACCACGTGCAGCCATGGTCGGTAAACCCAACCAGATGTCTAACTTATGTGGCCTTAGTTTCATTCCAACAAAAGCAAAGACAGTCCTGTGAACAAATTGAAGAAAAAGCTCTTCCATCAGACTTCTAAGGAAAAAAGTGGCATATATCGGTAATAAGATTTAAAGGCCGCTATACCACATTCGTTCATAACCGATCCTAAAATCCTGAAAACTAAGATAGCAACATCCGAACATTGTAAAGGCTTAGTCAGAGTATCATCGTAATTAGTAAGAAACCACGAAAGAGAATTAAGTATAAACCCCCACGGTCCATCGGAAACAAGTAAAACAAACCTCTGAATGACACGACGAATAGTGCACTTAGCGAAAGAGCTACGCTGTAGATTTTAGTATCGATTCATCACTGCTATCAATAAGATTGGGATCTAACTATAGATGCCTGAGCTAGCATTGAATTGACCATGCCAATGTATCTGAATAATCGGATATGCGTAAGCACACATAAATGAACCTTGCATTCGATTTGTCCAGACAAGACACGATATCGAAATTTAAGCAGAAGGAATCATATACATGTAGATGTAGCCAACGGTGATACAGAGTTGCCTTCATCGGAGTTACTTCAGAATGTTAAAAGCTCCGTGCAATGGAAATGATGACCATATAGTTTTCAGCTTCCCAACTTAAATGCTCATACCCCATGTTTCAGCGCCTTAAAGTAGGACTGCTCTTTCTCTGAGTCTCATTAGTTTTTCTGGATAGGGCCTTATTACTCGATTACCATCTTTGCACAAAGAAACAGTGATTCCTTCGTTCTATTTCTTGGTGGCAGAATTTATAGCCGAGCTCTGGTCGACAAAGTCCGTTAAAATTATAGCTGTTGACTGTGACGGTCTGTCCAATACGCCGATATTATGTATCCCTACTTGGTTTTGCTTTCATTCATTGCTTAATATGTTTTGGCGGCTTCCGTTTCAATACTAGTGAATACACAGGTGACAGATGCCCACTGAATTCCGCCAATTTATGTTAGCGTAACCTAGTAGTTGCACAGACTTTTGAAAGATGGTGCTTCCAGTGTTCGTTTGTGAGTTCCACACAATTCTTTCATATATGATGTTAAAGAACTTTAAAACCTTTTTTGACATCAAAAGTCTCGGCTAAGTTATCAACCTTGACGCAGCTAGACACTGCTCTATATAGCTCGTCTCTATAAATGTTGTCATATGCGGCCTTACAATCGATGAAAATATGGTGGATATCGATTTGGACATTTTGAGTTTTTTTTCTAGGATCTGCCGGAGTGGGAAGGTTTAGTCGGTTATGAACTGGTCTGAAGCCGCGCTAATAGGGACCAATCAGTTCCTTGATGTCGGGTTTCGGGTTTTACACAAAACGCAGATGAGATCTTGTATGCGATCTTGGTAAGTCTTATACCTCTGTAGTTGAGGCAGTTGAGGGGGCTTCCTTTTTGTGGATCGGGCAAACGATACAGAGATTCCAGTCATAAGGCATACACTCTTCTGACTAGGTCTAAGAAACGAGCTAGTGTCTGCTTCCCACGAAGTCACTTCCTGCAGGTTTGAATACATCGACCGGCAAGCGGTCGGGGCAAGCAGCTTTATGGGTTTCCAGCTTAGAAATTTGTATCCTTACTTCGTTGTGGTCAGCTGGACGAAAGTTTTGGATACCATCGTCTAAGTTGAATGGTGTATTCTGCCTGACGGTGGAGTGTTGGGTTTCTTCGCCCTCAAAGAGGTTGTAAAAAAATGTTACCATATTTTAGCGTTCTATTGCGATTGCACCTTTTCTACGTTATATCTTCTCACAATAGTTCTTTTCGTTGTGGCGCTTGGAAAATCCGCATTCGCATCTTGGCTGCAGCAAGGTAGTGATGCAAATCAATGTTGACTGCCCGGATCGTTCGGACGTCAGAGTACTGTAGGCAGGAATTACGTCGACCACCAAATGATCAATTTGATTTAGCGTTTGATGACCCCGAGGCCACCATTTTCTCCTTGTGTATATTGGGATGATGAAACCGTGTGCATACAATAGTAATATTTCGTCCCATCGCAAAGTCAATAAGCCTAACTTCGTTGCCAGTCGTAGTGTCGTGTAGGCCAAGTGCCTTACCGAAGATGTCCTTCTTTCCTATCCTGTCGTTAAGATCGCCTAGTACAATATTAATGTCTTACTTCGGACATTACTGTCTTGTCTAAGAGCTCATAAAAACAATATTTGCTGGTGTCATTCTTGTCTTCCGTAGGACTTCTTGCCTAAGTCTACCACATACGGAAAATCCATTTCGTTACATTTCATGGATGGCAGTGATATCTACTGTGAGGATTGTGTGTCATATCATAAAGAAAGGAAACACGTAGCTGAGGAAGCTTCTACTTCAGGTGGCCCGACCGCAAGTGAAGAGGGTCATCATTCAGTGAAGCAGAAGCAGAACAACAGAGTTGGCCGAAGGCTTATGTTTCTTGAGGCTCAGATCCACCATGGATTGTAGCTCCACCTAAGTAACTGATAATCTAATAAATAAGATAGGCGAATAAAGGCGAACGAGGATTATCGAAGTTATATTAAGCAGTTGAACAATTTTCCTTAAGGCGTTAAGATTTTTGAGTGCCAGCACCAAAATTCGAGAAAATAAAAGACATCGAATCTCTGGCCTAAGATATTGCGGATGCAAAACCGCTTCGTCTGGAGCTATAAAGGAATCGAACTCAGAAGTGAGGAGGATATATGTAAGGCTGCGTCTCAGAAAGGGATTTTTCACTGAACAAGAGTCCGATTACTCATCGAAAATAAATCAAATCCCATCATCATTGTTCCAGTACTCCAGTAAAGACGACGCAATTCGCCTAAGCACAGAAAGTTAATTCGCGACCATACGACAAGTTTATGTTACGTAAAGTTATATATCCAACTATACATGCAAACTATCACAACACTTTTTCCACACATTTAAACAAGCGATCGCATGAGTTTCGAGTTTAAAACGTCACAACATATGTATCTAATTGGCCAAAATCCCATAACTCAAAGATAACCCATCCAAAAACCTCATATTGATTGCACGTTTTACAAACCCATTAGTACTTCTACAGATTTTTTTTTTACTAGCAAGTGTCACGCCCAATTACGCTAATTGTAAACATCACGATCGCATAATTACTCGTACGATTTTCTGAACTACTCCAACCGAAGCTCTTACCCTACTATAATCCCTGGCTAAAGCTGAGTAAACAGAATAAAAATAAATCAAAATAAATCAGCATCGAAAGAAAATCAAAAAAAAAAACCGCCCTTTACCTCAGCCTCTGACGCAATTCAGACATCAATTCAAGATTCACTTCTTCAAAGTTCAAAAACAGCCGACCTAAATTTGTAGACTCGTACTCATAATACTCGCTTGTATGTATGTTCATGTATGCTAATACCCACATTCCTGTGTTGGTATCACTTACCTACATACAGCCTAAAGACAGTGCGTCGAATTTTACATTCGTTGTGGGGGCGTCTGCACACTCAATCAAAACCAACATCTTTGCCAAAATTCTAAAAACAAAAACACTTTTTTCAGAGCTCTCTCATATCCTCAATTAGATTGTCTTTCCCCCTTAGTTCACTCTACAATAAGTCATTCGCCACGAATTTGAAGGTTGTCAGCACACTCAGAATAAGAAACTAAATGGAAACGACAATGCTGATGACGAACGACGTTGACATGAGGTTTGCGAGGAACGTCGCTTTCGATTGAGCTGCCGAAATGACAATGGTACTCGTAAAGCGCTGCCTGCAGAAAGATGATGTCAAACTCTCTGACGACGTTCGTTGACTCAAGTGTATCGATAGCTACTCATCGTACTCTAATTGCTTGGAGCTATAAAATCCATAATCCAGTATACCAGTGGCTGGACATCTTTGTTATCCAAATGATAAGCTCGTGTATCTATCAGATATTGGCTTTGGTGACGCGAAGTGGGGAAGTACGAATACGAGAACGAGTATGTAAAAATACATGCGCATGTAGATTGGCAACCGAAATGAATAAAACGCCAAAGTAGCTGAAATGGGAGTGGAATCGAGTCGATTTAGTTTATTCTAGGTCTGCGGATACGGACTACCAGCTAAAGAGACCTCCATCATAATGGTGATGAAAAGTTTATTTCTAAATTCAATGCTAGTTGGGTGATTTTTTTCGGATGAGTGCGCATGAGGAAATGCGCTCGATAGCGATTGAGTTCTAGTTGAAATCATGTAAATTTTATATTTTTAGATAATTGGCATGGTGACCCATTGCTCTGGCAGGCAATTTACACGAAATACTCGTATTTCCCAAGCATTTTTCACCTACGTTCCAATGAGCAAAAGAAGACATCTCGTCGATACGGAATACAGTGTTTAAGTGAGCAGTTATGCTTACAATCAAATCAGTGATAAAGTATGCATTAGCAATCACCACAACAATGCCAAATACCTGCAGACTAATGTGAGGTTAAGCCTTATATTGGCAGGTGAACTTCTCCATGGTCTTGACATTTTCCTCACAGCAAGTGCCACAGGATGTGGTGTCACTTAATACGGAGTGCCCAAAAAGTGCAGTTCTCCGGTAATATGGAGAGTTATGCTATCTACCATTGTGAAAGGTTCCCACCGGCACACCCTTAGAAAGTCTATCGTTGGTCTCATTGTAGTCTGAGACTCGCTGACTGCATCATATACATACGAGTATGTAGTTAGTGTGGAACTGACAAGTTTGTATATCAAGACCAGCTGGGCCGGCGCTGCTGAAACATATAACTGATGTTTCAACAACAGGTGTAGGATTTGAAAGGCCTGTTATTTTACAACTAATGCACGCAGGTTTGGCATACGGTGACAGGTGTCATCTATAAATTTGGGAAATTTACCATGGAATTACACAGTAAAAAAATCCAATCCATGCCTTATGAGACGTGTAAGCGCAACATAGTCAACAAAGTCGAAGAGACGGGGTCAGATGAGAAAATGCCAAAATTTTGTTCGCCCCGAATGTTCAATGGAAAATATTGCCGCAGTTAAGTAAAGTGTTGAAAACCACCCAAACACCTCCATTAGTCACCATTCTCAGAAGCTTGACCTCGCCACAGCCATACTGCACCAAATTTTGACAAAAGATTCAGTTCTCCATGTGTACAAGGTCCAACTAACGCAAGAACTGAAACCAGTCGACCAGCAGTAGCGCCATACGTTCTCAGATTAGGTCCTGCAAAATATGAACACTTACATTGATTTTTTGCACCGAAATCCACGAGTGGGTTTTCATTTGCAGCGAGGTCTCTGTTAAGTTTATTTAGATGACTGTCATAGCCATCAGACTTATGTTTTCCTACACCCAATTCTTGTAAGTTTTTCAAACGAGTTTTAGAGGGCAGCACATTTTCAAGGCGTAAAATGTTGGCTTTTCTTATTTTTAAACTAACGAGATCTCGTAGTGATCGAAAAATTTCATAAAATTCTGGAAGCTCAAAATATTTCCACCTTCTGTAGCAACATCTCGTCTAGTTCATAGCATGAGGATTTCCAGAGTAAGCCATATGATATAACTTGACTTTACAGTTCTAGTTCAAATATGAATATGACGCTCAAAATATTTTGTGAAAATTTTTTGATAGATCACTTGCGAGAATGCACAGTTTGCGAGGGTTTTATGAATTTTTTTTTGTTTTTTTTTCTATCGAAATAGAGCACACAGACAAAGAACTAGTTCATTGTACTCTTTGTAAGTTCCTTTTAATGAAATCTTTCAGTTTTACAAAGAAATCTGAGTAAGCGCTTCAGTGATAAGATGCCTACAGTACCAGCACCCAAGACGTCAGCGTTGGGTACCTGCAACCTGATGCGAGCATAAACCAGACATTCACAGAGGTAGTGCGCGGCGCACGGCGGCGGTGTCGTCATCACTTTTACAGCAAGCGTCGCAGCATGTTGTATCACAGATGCCCAACACATTTATGAGCTTAGCAAAAGTGTAGTGCCTCATCAAAACGCTAGTAAATAATCTGCAGTCTTTTCTGCTAAAGTATAGCAGGAAGGCCGCTGACTTCGGGAAGCATTCGTTTCATCTATCTGCAAACTGGAGCGTCATACCATCTCCAGTTGTGTTCATAGGAATCCAACTGTCAATGGAATCCTTAACTGAGCACACAGGCAGACCCAATGTAAGTTCCGGTCGTAAAAAAATTTTCTCTAAACATTGCCTGGCAAGTTCATCTTCGATTTCATTTTCCATTATCCCATTGTGACCTCGGACCCAGACAGGACTCAGTAAATGTATCCTTCCGGCTGCGTTCAGTGACGTCTTGCATCCTTTAACTACCTTTGAAATTGTAAGAGAAATCAGCAAGGCTCTTAGCGCAGCTTGGCTGTCGCTACAGATGCAAATTCTTCGCTCCCACCACCGGTTCTCCGCAATATCAGGATTGCCTAAATCTCCGCTTGGAAGACAGACGCAAGCTTTCCTAACGTAAAGTGAAATCTAACATTGTCGTCTTCCAGAAAGACAGCAGCGCCATATTATATATTGGTTTTGGTGCCGTCCGTGAAGACCCGACTATATTCCTTTTCTGGTTCAGATTCTGACCGAAACCAGTCCTGGGTAGAGAGAGAGTCGATTTCGTATTTTTTCCGCAACAGGAGTTCTGGTGTCATTGGATCGGACTGCATACCACCTTGATCAAAATGTTTTCGGAATTTATTCAGAAAATTGAAAACACAAGTTTATTCATCTAAATCTATATTGTCCCTTTCAAAGTAATCCCCATCGACTGCAACCCACTTATGCCAGCGCTTGATCCAATCCTCGAAACATTTTTTATATTCGGTTTTCGGTATGTCCATCCCTGCGATTTTTCCATTACTTCCTCTAGGCTGCTGAAACGCGGTCCCAATAGTAGTTGTTTAACTCGATTGAACGGAAAGAAGTCACAGGGAGCCAAATCAGGTGAATTCGGTGGCTGTTGGATGGTATTTGTTGCATTTTTCGTCAAAAAATTACGAATAATGATGGTCAACACGGTCTCTTTTTTGCATGAAATTGAGGTCTTTTGGCACCAACTTTGCTGCTACACGACGGAAACCCAAATCATTAACCAAAATGTCTTGGACGGATCCATAGGCAATGGTTAAGTCCTCCGCTATCTCTCTGATGGTTAATTTGCCGTTATTGACCAACATTTCTTTTACTCCATCAATGTTTTCGTCGGTTTTCGATGTCGATGGTCTGCCACTGCGTTCATCATCTTCGATTGACTCACGACTTCTGAACTGCTCGTGCCACTGGCAAACGACCGTTTTCTTTAGAGAATCGTTGCCGAAACACTTTTCCAACATTTCCAACGTTCGCGCAAGATTAAATCCGTTTTTTTCGCAAAATTTAATACAAGTTCGTTGTAGAAAATTTAAATCCACTTCTAAAATTATAAAAAATCGCCAAAACACACAGAGATAGATGTATTCTTGGCTACGTAACTTTTGCAAATGTCAAGCTATGATGCTAAGATTTAGAGGGAATATCAATAACAGATGTACCAACTTAACAAAAAAAACAGAACTCAAATAGGAACAATAGGAGCGCCACACGGTTGATATCCCGGGAAGGTGGTATACATAAGACCAGAGTCAAAAGGCAGTTGGCGCGCAAGTTCATCAAAGCTCCAGTGCGTGTTGTAAAGAATACCACTTCTTTTCAAACGGAAGATGGCATGATATTCATATCATGGAGAGGGAGATTCATCAATGCGTCTAGAGCTAGGCTAGGCGTGTTGGAGTCTGTTGTTGGTGTTGGTGTTGGTGATGCCTTTCAGCACTGTATGAGTCAGACCAGATAGCTTCTTCGTTCTCGTAAAGAGAACAACCTCAGTTTTGAGACTCAAAACTATTTAGCCCGTTGAGCACGTTTAGACAGAAGGCCACCTTGCGGGCAACACTTGTTAGGCCGCGGTCAGCATCCGCAATTAGTGTACTATTCACCAGCATTGCCTTTATTCACACAACTAGTTATTGGTTTACGCCGTGTTGTCTGGACGAGTTACATGTGGTCGAAAGTTGCGTTGTCGAAAGCATCCTCAACTTCTTGCCAAGTGCTCTTTCAATTCTGCCTACCAGATTCTTAAGGGCAATCTCGCACGATCTTCCGCGTTGGTAATCGTGTTGAATAATCGACAGAGGATGCATTCACAAGGCGGTTTTGCGCACGTCGATCTCGACCATTCTCTCGATGCTTTTCAGCATGAGTGAAGTCAGACTTATAGGTCTGAAACTCTTGGCGAGCGAGTAGTCCTCCTTTCCGATTTTCGGTTAAAGGCCACTCTCACTGTTGGTTGCCAGCAGCTGGTCTATACCTTTTTGTAACCTAGTTGATATATACCATCGGCGCTATGCAACTTGAAGCCATCAAAGCGAGCAACAGCATGTTTAATGGCCTCATCCGTCTCAACAACTGATGAGATATACCGGCTACGGTGTGTTGTGTTGTTCAGCTCAGTAGCAGCTTCGTTGATAAGAACTAGTTGTGAGCTGGTATAGGTACCGTCAGATTGTCTGAGCGGTTCCAGCCTGGAATATGCGCTCTTCGAAAACCGAATAAGCCTATTAAATTCTTTTTTCTTCGACCTGTAAAGACTCCAATCTTCCTCCAAACTAGTCTAAAGTGACCTGTTTAGAAGTTTTTTGGATTCTTTACGAAGACGCTGCAGGTCTGCGTTCTACCAAGCAACGGGTCATCTGCAGGGTTGATTACTAGCTGAACATGACATTTTGAAACACTTGGTGAGGGTATCGTTCAGGTTCTAAACAGCTTCCTCTACCTTTGGTTTGTCATGAGGTTAGGCGGAGTACTATTGTACTTGTCGAGTTCTTCTTTAAATCATGTCTAGTTGGTTTTATGCGGATTTATCTTTTTCAACAAGGTCGAGACCTCGCATCGGATTCTGAATTCTATGTACCTACGGTCTGGAATGTACCTGTTTGGTGAAGTTAAGTCAATTACTTGCTGTCTTACTCTCGTAACAAAAGTTGGTTGTAAGCCAACATTATTGACTGCCAGACGATAGTATGAAACCCAGAAGATGATTACTTCTCGAGCCTATGATCAGTTCCATCGTCCTGCAATCACAATATTCAATGAATACCCATACTGCCTGCGGAACAAAAATCTGCAAATCTCAAGAATAGATGCCAATCCAGTGTCATTAGTTTGCCCTTTTTTGAGGGAGTCACTTAACATCATTAAATAACGTAACAAGTCAGTTATGAGAAGTTCTAATAAACTAGACGGAAAACGGTGAAAGTTTAACTGAGCATCAATTTATCTAAATCGTTTCAGCAGTTCACCCGCTCTGATTAAATAAAATTTAATAAAATTGATGGCACCTATTACTTGTATTTATAAACATTTTCCGCACGAAATGACACCAAAAAATCTGAAAACACAATTAAGACCTCAACATTTCAACTAATCTGTCACTCAGCCAAGTGCAAAGATTACATCTAACCAAACTTGCACGATGACGCCAGTTGAACTCAACCTTTACACAACACAGCCACCGCACATTTAACCCAGAAATAGTTTCATTTTCACGGATTTTTGAAGCCTAACAAGCCTAAAAACTCAAACGATCCATATACGAGAACAAGGTCTAAATGTATACGCTCCCTCTCTATAAAAGGTATGTATCTGAGAAAGTTGAGTAATTATTCCAACCATCCGCCTAACAGTTAACAATTAAACTTTGTTCTCCCTAAAGAGGAAGAACAGAAAAAATAAAAACCCATAAAACAGTGTCATTAACTTTGTCCCCTGTCGCTCTATCCTTACTTAGTTGTGAATTTATCTTCTCCAGCAGTTAAGGCAGACAGACAGCAAACTGTCAGCAGGTAGAGGGCATCGGTAGGTATTCACATCCATAACGGATGCCGCGTTATCCCCCAATGTCTTGTAAATCTCATTAAATCAGTTGACAGCGCTCTGATGTTATGAATTTGTTTACCTTTCTCAGTGTTGGCCCAACGGATACGGAAGACGCCACCAAACGCATTATACCGGAAACAAGTCAACTGGAAAATTCCACAGGTGGCAGACATCAACCCATCATTGCCGCCCCCATGATGGTGCGGTTAGCCTCGTCGGTCGTTTCTGCATAGCGGACTATATTTGTACATCAACTTAGCACAAGGCGGATGCTCGTAACTCACAGTCCCCGACTCCAACTGGGACTGATAACTGAAACTGGGTGTTGCCTCAAAGACAAGGTAACCTTTCGTCTCCTTTTTTTATCGCCCTGTTGCGTTGGATTTTCCATTTGATTTTCTCTTGTCATCGATTGAAAGTACTGAATCAAAGGATAATCGCTTTGATGCTGGAATCCTATGTATACTAGTATCGATGCCTTTAGCACTTGGGGTGTACTCGTATATGTGTGTGTTCTACCGAAGCCCCATATCGGCTAGAAACGAATACGAATACCCTAGCTGCCAGAAGTATCCATAGCTGACTATTTTGGTTGGTTTCTGTTGAAGGGGAGGTTTCAAGTAGACAGTCAAGTGGAAAATACTATGTTAAACATCCAGTGCGTGGTAGCATCCGTTTTGTTAATAGAAAAAAGAAAAATCAAATTGACAAGTCAAGGGATGAAATGTGTCGAAGTATTCAAAGTGTCTGGGATTCGATCAAGGACGAATAATTTTATTCTAGTCGATTTAACTGCAATGACTGATCCGTAGAAACTTTGACTCCCTCTGAGGCTGAGAGGCGAATCTCTCCGATATTTTTGGAATTTTTCTGCAAAGATTTTCAGTTTCTTTTTTGATTGAGTTACATTGAATGGATTCTTCGGTAGGAATGCGTACGGATAGATGGGAATTAGAAATAATTAGATGTAAATTGAATTCGTTGATTTTTGTGTTTTTTTATTCATATGAGACATTTGCTGGAATGTATTACGGATCTACATTCTTTCGGAGTCTTAATAAAGTTTTGTCTGAACTGTGACCTCCTCAATGGGTTATCTAATTAAGAATAAAACTGAATAATGTGACACTTTTAATTGTCTCAAGGACAGAGTGCTGGGACAGCAATACCTCTTCAAAGAATCGTAGTAATTAGCATTTAAATGGTAAAGTCTAAAAATGAAACTGGAAGGAACGGCATATATCTGAATTCATAGAGCTGAATGAGGCGCTTATGATATGTGAATGTGAACACTCCAACTCATGTTCGCCCGGCAATGTCAGCTGAGAATATAGCCGCCGTAGCAGGGAGTGTGACTGAAAACCCAGGTGTGCCCATTTCGAGACCATCACAGGAATTGGGCCTATCCGCAACCACTTTGCCCCACATTTTGCATAAAGAACTTGGCATGCGTGCTTATAAGATCAAACTGACGTATAAATTGAAGTCAGCAGACCAGACAAAACGTAGTTCTTTTGCTGATTGGGTGCTGGAAGTGAATGAACAGGATCACAATTTTTTATACAAAATTATTTTGAGTGATGCAGCACATTTCCATATGGGTGAGTACATAAACAAATAAAACTGTCGCATCTGGGACTCTGGAAACCTAAGAGAAATAGTGGAGCAACCTCTCCATCTATAACGAGTGATAGGTTGGTGCGGTTTTCGGGCTGGCGGTGTCATGGGGCCATATTTTTTTCCAAAATGATGCTGGTGCGACCGTTACAGTGAATGGATGGCCTTACTGAACGACGTTGACTGAGTTTTTTTTACCTGAAATCGACGCTATGGCCGTGAACGACGTTTATTTTGAGCAAGACGGCCCCACATACCACACAGCTGGTAAAACAATGGCTCTATTGTAACGAATTTTCTGGCCGGGTGATTTCTCGAAATTGTGATTTCAATCGGCCGTCGGGATCGCGCGATTTAAAACCAGTAGACTTTTTCCTTTGGGGCTATGTTAAAAATAAAGTCTACATCAACGATTTATGCACTAAAAGAAAATATCAGAGCTGTTATTCGGGAAATACAGCCGCAATTATGCGAAAACGTGACGAAAAATTTCATCCAAAGAGTGGCTATTTGTAAGCAGAGCGAAGTAGGGTATTCTCATTCTCAGGTGTTGTACTCTATTTTTCTGTTAATTTAAAATCACACCTCTGATGGATGATACTATGTATAGTATACATTCTTAAGATCAACTCAGTTGGCACAATTATTTGTGAAAGGTTCATAAACGATTCAGATTTACAAATAGAGTGCCAGACTTTGGTTCTGGTGAACAGCATTGAAGACGCACTCGACAAGAAAGAGTAAGCACTGGCCATTTTCTTCGACATTGAGGGTGATTTCGACAGCTTAACTTTTGACTGCAGGTATAACTCGGCGTGGAAAAATCATCAGTGGATAAGAGCGATGCTGATGAATAGAATCCTGATTTCGAGTGCTGACTGGGGCCAATTTGTGATGACCGGGTTAAAAGCGGGCTATCCGCACGACGGCATTATATCTCTTCTACTATGGTGCCTGTTGGTCCACTCATTTCTTAACGTTCTCTCGTGATCTTAAGTCTACACTCAAGCATATGTAGTTGATGTAGCTATACTGTCTGCTAGAACGTACCTATCGCCTGTCTGCTCTAAAGCGCGAGCACCCCTAACAATGATCGACGATAAGTGCCCTAAAATTGCGCCCTCAGGCACTCTTTAAACTGCATTTGTTCTCTTTATGATAAGGAGGAGGCTGACCAGTCTCACTCACCTAGTGCTTTAAGGCATCACCTTCCATTTATCCATCGAAACTAAGTATTTGGCTGTGATACCGGATAACAAACGTGACAAACAAACCTAATATGTCATGTCGAAAATCTCCAAAGCGCTGGGAGTGTAAAGGCATTTCAGCAAGGCATGGGGCTCTACCAAGGCGAATCCTTTGGGTCTGCATATCAGTGATATGCAGATATGGACTTACATTGATAGTTGAGCTTCGTGTGAGCTCAACAATAGCTGGCATCACTCTCTAGGATGGCGGCAGACAAAACGAATATTTTCGGACGTCTCTAAGAAGTCATCGACTTTCCTGCTGTCGTCCAGTAGGAAAGGTTGCATCGACAGTTTAAAGGCATCGTAACGGAGCACTACGATTTTACTAAGCACATAAATATGTTAGGCGTAACTGACACAACATACTGCGATGATTGTTGTGATAGCGATGTGTTGATTGTAATTTTTTTTAGATCGCCAGGCTCATCGTCGTCGCTTCATTGATTAATTTCCCAAAATCGGTGACCTTAATAGACCAGAGATCATTTAAATCTTGACAGTGGTTACTGCCTAAAGATTGCATTCTGATGCGTGCCCAGCCAGGCCAGGTGCAAAGGAAGTGGACATAGATTCCTGTTCCTGCTGAAATTTGTGTAAGGGATAACCAATCTACGCATATCTTCCAATGATATAATGTCATTGCCGTTAGTGAGTTTGGACATGTCTCTTCTTCTGAGGTTGATCAGCATGGAGTATTGGCAATATTGGTCTAAATATCTCACAGTTAACTCGATGAATCCATCTATGATTGGCATAGGAGAGAGCTCGAAAGTCTGCCAAGTCTGTCTGGCTCATCAGCGACGTAGTCCGCTGGGAAGTCCGAGGGTCCCCAACAGAATGTGATCTTTTGCTGCTTAGCCATCTCTCTGCACAATGCGCCGAAATTTATACTTTTGGAAGCAAAGGATCTAAGCCATTTGATTGTCTATATAAGTTCAACTGTATGCATGTTTTGGATGCATGGCGCAATGAATAGCTAATACGTTGACTTGGGGCACGGTACAGTTTATGTGTAGATTTTGTGCATTCAAAGGTCATGTGTCAACGTAATCGGCTGTTTTAAAACCGGTTACGAAGATGAAAATTGGCTTGCTGAAGAAGACTTTGCGTTGTCTCCATTCACCCCCAGTCCCCAATCTGGAATCAGGAGATTGAAGTTCAAGTCACTTTTAAGTTATTGTTTGTCGGTTGATTGGGGTTGATTGGATTGATGACAGTGATTTGCTTCTTAGTAAACTTGATTCTCGCATAATTTCTTCCATTATTAATCGACCGGCTACTGATGGGTAATTGCTTGCTCGCTCATTGCACATCTAGCGCACGCCTATGGCATGACAATGAGTCGTGCACAGACCACGGTAGTATACAGACCTGTTTCGGCTTTTCTTTAGCGAATTCAGTAAATTATTATATAATTAACATAAATTTTCAAAGGCAGGGCTGGCGTAGTGCAATAGTGCGCGGACGCGAAATTGTAATATTTCAAGTTATGCGGGTGCATTCCCTACCCGTGGGCGGCATTTATTTAATTGATATTGTTATCAATATTGTTAGTGAAAAATCGGTTAAACGGAAAAAAAGTCGATCATCGAACTTAGCAAAACGCCCCTCTCTATGTACCTCTAACGAAATGCTGCTAAGTAGGGAATTGGGGGAGGGGGGGCGTCAACGTCTGCGGCAGCAATAGCAGTACAAAATCAAGGACTTCACGAGTCGGAAGACGAATCCTCATACGTTTCTGATAGAGTGGCTCATGACAGCTTTGCATCGTTGGCAACTTCTGAGTCAGAAGACGAAGATGATGAATTGAATGCCATTAATAGCAGCATCCAGCAACTACAAAAAAAGGTGCTTGCTATTAAAGCTAGGCAAATCGCCCGAATGCAAAGGGAGCAGTAAGGGAACTGAAGGCAAGCTCCCAACAGCAACAGCAACTGCAGGAAAAAAGTGTGCAGAAACAGCAGCAAATACAAACACAACAAGTGCAAAAGCAGCAAAAAACGCAGCAGCAAAAACGTTACCAAAAACAGCAACATCAGCAGAAACAACAACAGCAGCAGAAACAAAACCACAGAAAACAAAAAAGAAAAAGTGCCTCCAATCAACACCTACAACATGGAGGTCCAGGATACCAAGGACTTGTGTAAGTCAGCCATATGTAAGCACTTTAGCATTAAAACATTAGGCTTAGACAGGCACGTCATCCACTGTAATTCAGTGGATGGCTACAAAAAAATTCAAAACATTTTGAAGAAAACGATGACGGAGTACTTCACGTACACACCAAAAGGTGATAAATTTAAAACAATTCTATTGAAAGGACTGGAACCGTCCACTGATCCCGAGGAGCTCTTAAAACTGCTTCAAGAGAAAGAGTGCGACGGTCTCAAATTTATTGGGGTTAAGCCTTCTACCACTGCAAGAGCAAAAAGGGAGAAGCTGAAACTGCCGTCATTCCTAGTACAGCTCACTCCCAACACCAAACTAGATGGTCCAAGGAGTATTAAAGTCCTGGACCATCAGGTTGTTTACTGGAAGAATTTAAAAAGGAGCGATAACATTATACAATGTGTTCGCTGTCAAAACCACGCCGCATCGAACTGCCAAATGCAGTTAAGTGTGGAAAGAACCACAATTCTCAGGAATGTGCTTTGGGTCAGGAGAAAGACTCAGATAAAAGCCAACTCTCATATGCTTTATGCAAGAACTAGGGACACAACTTGTCCCAAGTTCCAAGATATAAAGAAAGCAAATATGGCTCGTCAGTAGAAAGCGGAGGTTAAGCATCCATCCACTTAGCTTCAAACTCCAACCGTCACGCCCCGAATTACCTTCGCCCAAATGACGGGTAGGGGTAGAATGATACAAAAAGCCACGGTTGCTTCCTCGGCCCCAGCGGCAAGAGCACCGGAAGTTGCACCTGACATGTTAGCTATCTTGCTCTCTGTTCAAGGGCAGACGGCTCAGCTTCAACGTCAAGTACAGGAACAGGCTAAGTGGGTGGATCAAATATACGCGCTGTTGCCGGGTCTAACGCACCTCATGTCGTAATGGGTACGCACATGGTGAAGCAAACCCTGAAGGTCTTTCGAGTGAATGTCAATTCACTTATTAGAATCGAGCGAAGAGGCGCATATTTAAGTTGCTGGAAGACCAAGCTCCTGATGTGCTTTTCGCTAGCGAAACTAAGCTTACTCATAAGCACAATCTGGAACAGAGTAAATATAACAGAGTAATTTTAATTTAGAAGAATGTACAAGGGTTCCGGGTCCTAGAGGCATGTGTCGTGCGCATCCCTCTCCGTAGCGGAAAGTGGTTGTTCACGGTCTCTTTCTACGCGCCTGATGCTTCTCAATCAACGCTATTCATTTCAGAGCTCGATAGGCTTTTTCGACTCCTTAGACTGGAATTGGAGGAGAATTATTGCATAATCGGAGGGGATTTTAATGCCAAACATAGAGATTGGGAAAATCACGTACCAAATACTAGAGGGAACCTGCTACTCAATTGGTGGGCCCAGTACAGTGTCATATATAGACTTGGTTTGAAGGCGAAGAACAGTCCGTCGTTTCACAGATACGGCTCTTATTTGGACCTATTGCTGTACAACGTACGGATACAGCTGACTGGGAGTAATCTACAAACGTCTGCATACATTCGTTTACGACAGTGACCATTGCGGTTTTAGTACCGAAATAACAATTCCTAACGAAATTGCTTAGTTTGAGGAGTTTGTTCCTAAGCATTCTTACAATTACAGTAAGACTCGCTAGACACGCTTCTCCAGAACCTTGACAAGAGCACTCTCCTCGAATTCGTTCTACCCATCGTCCAATAGGATTCTGTCTAACGAGGAGCTTGACAGGTGCCTAAAACAATTGGACCAAACAATTAAACAGGCGATGGACATTACAATACCTCGGTATGAATACACCCCCAACGAAGACTTATTCCGCAATGCTACCACTGACGCATTGCACCGACACAAAAGTGGACTGTTGTCAAAACTCAAAACTTTGTACAGGCAGTTTACTGACAGACATAACATGGAGGTTAGGACACAAGAACTTCCAATTATTGATAAGAGAGAATTACAGAGCATCTGTAAGTTTGTACTGGAACAATAGAATTCGGGCTATAAATTCTAGAAACCCAAATATGTTCCCGCAAATAAATAAAATATTTCGGAGAAAAAATCAAAACGACCTACAGTGTCGTAAGATTCCCTGAACGACGTACAACGAACGTATACTGACTACTGCAGGCATAAATCCAAGTGAAGTCGCAGATTATGACAATTTCTTTGTGACCGAAGATTGTGCTTCGACATTTCCCTCTAGAAGCGGTAGGCATTTACACCACCCTGATTAACAATGCAATCAATAATGCACATTATCCAGACCATTGGAAAACTGCGGTGGTTTATCCCATCCTTAAAAGGGGCAATCCGGTGAATCTTCGGTCGATAAGTCTCCTTCCGAATATCAGTAAGGTGTTCGAAAAGGTAATCAATAGGGTTTTGACTCAGTGGGTTGAGGACAAAAATATAGCTCCGGATAATCAATTCGGTTTTAAGGCAGGGCATGATATCATACATGCTGCGTCTTAACTGGTGTCAGATATCCAATGGAATAAAAGCAAAAACCAGTGTACTGCGGCCTGCTTTGTTGACTTGGAAAAGGCCTTCGACACCGTATGGTTAGAGGGACTTTTCTACAGGCTGACTAGACTGGGTATCAGTAAGCCACTTTTGTATATTCTTCATATTATGCTCACCAACAGACAGTTCATCGTGAAAATGGCGATCCGACTTCTGTTGGAACATTTCATATTAATAACGGTCTGCAAGAAGGTGCGGTTAATTCACCGATCTCATTTAATATTTACACAAGCGATTTGATAGGTTCACTTCCCCATAGCATAGCGTATGCAGACGACTTGATAGCGTAAAGAACAGGTCCAAAAGTCGAGGTCATTAACGTGCATTAGCAAAGTGACTTCGAACAAATTAGGCGATTTTGCGATGACAGGAATTGGAAAATCAACTTCGGAAGTCTGAAACCATTCTGTTTAGAACACTGTTGTCTGGTGCCTCTAGGGACACCAGAAAGAATGGGCGAAAATTCTCGATCATTGGACAACAAGGCCAGCCACTTGCTTGTCGAAATGTAGTCAGATACCTTGGGATCTGGCTAGACCAATAGCTATATTTTAACAAGAATGTAGATACTGCCCTGGCCAGGCCAAAGGTGCTTTTGCCCTTACAAAGAGACTGTTTTATAGCAGCCAACTCGATGCGAGGGTGAAAGTTATCTGCTAACATACATGGCCATCATCCGGCCCATGGTGGTATATGGGTGTCCCGTGTGGTTCAACGTGAGAGCAAGCTTAATGGAAAAGATTCGGGTGTTTGAGAGGGCTTGCCTTAGGGGTTGTCTTCACCTTTATAGAACACCAAAATCGGAGTACATAAAATTCTATCCCAATGAGCTCCTATACAACAGAGCGAATCTAATAAGGGTGGACAACTTCGCTATTAGATTGACTCGAGGGCATATTGCGAGAGCAATAACCTGATATCGGGGGCCTAATACCCCAACTACTTATATCATGAGAGTGTGCGCTTGAAAGGCTTCATCCCCCTGAAGCGTTCCTCTATTTTCACATGAAAGGGCTGATCCAGGATAGGTTAGCGGTGCCGCTAATCTTCCACATAGCTCGTGCAATTGGTGAGGGGAGACTCAACTACAATAGAGACGTCGCACAAGGCAGTACTGAACGTCTCAGGTTTAGCAGGGCGGTTTCAAAACACAATAAAAAAGATGTTGTTTTGCAGCACCAAAATATTTGGTGGTTGAGTGAACTAGACCCGATTTCTTCGTCGTTTCCTTCAAGTCCAGGTTAGCCTAGTCAGAAGGCAAAGTGGGCCATGTTTTTCTTGCTATGTTTAGCAAATGGCCGACTTACATAGGTTAAGGTAGCTTTAAGTTATGAAGGTTGGCAACCTTGGATTAGCTGGCAATTAGGTTAGCAACTTGAAGTTTGCTAACAATTAGGTTAGATTAGATTGTATAGTTAGGCTAAGTAGTTTATGGTTTAGTATAAGTGAGCATAGGTAGTCCGTTAAAGTAGTTTAAGTAGTATTTATACCTCTAGTATAAGTTTTATGTAAATACAAAAAAGGCTCATTTACTAAGTTTTTTCTTAAACACTTAATTTTTTCTTAGTTTAACTATAATAGATGTTAATGAACAGTAATTAAGATTGAAAATTATAAATTAGACGTTGAAAGATACAAAATAAAAATATATTATAGTTTAGCTTAGCTTAGAGCGCCCGTTTGGAGGGCCAGTAAGTTAGAATAAGTTAATTAAGTTCTGATAAGCTAGCATTTAATAATTTTTTTCTGTTATCATGTAAGTTTAGTATATTTAAGATGAATAAAATAAAATGCATTAGAAATGAAATGAAAAATGAATATGGCATGGCAATCGCATCACTACCGTATTGCTCTTGCATCCATCCATTTTACTACATAAATGAGTCAAACAATTTTATCAATTTCATCAGTTGTGTGCCTTACAGAGACAATGTTACGGATGAATCAATTTCGATGGTCATCAAACCCAACTTTTACTAGTCCAAGGTCTTCTCCCGCTTGTTACCTTAAAATATTTCACTAACCACTCAGTTTGATTCGCATTATCTGGTCAATGACTCTCTGAAATTAAGAACCAGCAGACCAGCTTCGTCTCGACTCTCTATATACCTCACGCCTTTTTTTTAATTGTAAACGTAATAGGTTAAGTGATTCGAGTCGAAACGCCCCAACCTGTCTGTAGAGTCTCGATTCATAAAATTTGCATAAACTGAAACTTTTATGAGCGCGAGTCACTTGCCGGTTATTTTGAGCGCTCTTTCGGCTGTGGTTTCAGATACAGAGTATGAGTATTCGTATCTACATCGGAAGAGAATCTCTCAGGTTCGATATCCCAAAAGAAGAAATGTTGAATAATAATTTTTATTATTTTTGTGTTTTTTTTTTTATTCTGAGAATATTTTAACTAGTTAACGGGTTCTGTATCGGTTATCGTAACACACGAGTATGATGCTCTTCTTGATTTTACCTTCTCATTCTCCGACTTGTGCTTTCGTAATCTTTGTCGAAGGTAGTTAAGATTCGTTTTTGATTGCTATTCAGTTAAACTAACGGATGCATATTGGATGGTGAGCGTTTTGTACTTTTTGACTCCAGACAAGGTATTTGGCAGTAAACGAATATCCATACATACGGAATATGACGTACTTGCATAATAATCTGGGCAATTGTCTATGTCGAGATTGACTTTTTGTGAAGAACGTAAAACCGAAAGTAGGCAAACAGATGCAGATGTCTCCATAAATCTCATGGAATTCGTCTGTATCCATCTCGACATCTTGGTAAGCGAATGCTTTCCTATTGACACAATTCACGAGGTACACTCCAAGTTCAGATTAAACAAATTACTCGTACACGTCGAGAGTGTAATTAAAGACAATTAAGAGCCAAAAAGTCATTTTGTCATGTTCACAATGTCAAATGTTTTTCTAACTGACTTTTGCACAATTACAAGTTTGAATTTGAGTACGACTACGAGCATGAGCACGAGTATGTATACTTTAGCATTTGTTGTCCTTTTTAAATGACCAAAGTAATAAACAAGAACACAAATTCGAAAAAAATGTTAAGTAAATAAAAGATCTGAATGAATGGCAGCTTAAAATTCCAGTTAGTGTCACTAAAAAAGATTTAGTGCAAAGATCTTGACTTGAACTCTAAGTGAGGGTAAAACCAGTTGAGTATCTTAAAACGTTTCGAGATTTTTTTTTACTTACTTCACCGGGAATGTCTTGAGTAATATATTTCAAACAACTTTTGCAATAAAGCGTCTTCTAACCTCTAACGAGTTTCGACTGCTAGATCTTGAATGGTTAGATGGAGCTCTGCTGTAGTGAAATGTTTACTTAGAAATCGTATTGAATTGTTATTTTTGAATCTTGACAACACATGGTGGTTTCACTGCTCTGCTAAAGTGTTTCCAAAGAGTACGAGCACTTAGTAACAGTTTGCTTTCTCTTGTACTTTTTGGTTAAAAGGAGTGTAACCTTATCGACTTAACTAAAATTTACAGATTTCTAATTGTCCTACAAGTCTAGTGGGAATTCCACTAGAGCAGCTAGAACATAGGCAGAATGACGGGTAAAAGTTTCGAATCAAAAAACGTATTGCGGCAATGTAAAATCGATACAATACGTGCTCGAGAAACCAAGTGTCGTAATATCGGAAACAGAGTCTGCGATTTGAACTTGCAACCGAAAGCATACCAAACGGAAAAAAATTAGATCGTATGTAGTTGCTCTCAGCCTAAAGGCTGAACTCTGAAATAAGGAGGTAGGCGTACGAAAAATTAGCGACTAACTAATCGCAATGAAACCGATAATAGAACACGAAACTTAGATCGTATGTAGTTGCTTTTTATTTATACGGACACTTCAGGGAGTCGAACTTCGTATACGAAGGCTACGATGAAGGAAACGGTCTTAAGGAACTTCGAAGGAGAAGATATACTATCTATTTATTAGCTGATGAACTGGTCAAAATCCTGAAATGGGGTATATCGGCCAGATTGAAAATACTAAAAAAATATGATGGTACCTACGCTGAGTTGAAATGAGAGACTCTCAGATGGACTCTCAGCTAGGATGGTCGAGCTCTAAGTACGTAAAACAGCTTTGTGATCTGTTGTGCAGAATTGAAAGCACACTCGACAAGAAGGAGCATCCGCACCACAAAATCGGTAGTGCTTCCGACAACACAACTTTTAATGTGATATGAAGGGTGTCCTATTAAAACTGCCTATTTTGAAATTTAAAAAAAAAAACTGTGTACATTTGAAAAGTACTGATGTTTTTATTTTAATAAGGAAAGTGGACATGGAGGTCATGTATGCGATCGTTATTTATTCTGTTCTGCGGTACATTGTCTTGTAGTACGTCCTATTTACATACGTTCTATTCTAGTAGAGAACTTTCTATGCAATAAAAGTACTGTCAAAACGTTTGTCTCTAGATTCTCGTTTTAACACCACACGCGTTTCAAGCCTTATTTGTCTGTCTGGGACCGTTGGCATACTTATTTCCTTACTTATTTAAGGGGTGAACATGTGCTCCAACTAACAAACCTCTCCTGTTAGCCCGATACTTAGTTAGCTGCCGCATGAGCACTTCAAGTCGATTGACATCGCCTTTAACTTCTACGCGCCAGTTTTTAGTTTTAAATGCATTTTATTTTCTTAACACTAACTCTTACATTCTAACAAAAAAATGCTTAAATGCTAGCTTACAATTACTTAACAATCTTATACTAACTTACTGGCCCCACACAGGCACTCTAAGCTACTCTGAATACTTATATCTATGTCTTTCGACTGCATTTACATTTTATTTATAAATACTTATTTTCTATACATAAGGCTAAGAAGTCTTCCACGCGCCATTTGGGGTGTCTATTCACTCTACATGTTCTACACATCTCAAAGGACTGATCTGCAGTTTTCTAACCAGATTGATGTCTCCGTATAGAGAAAATAGTTCGTTGTTGAATCTCCTCCAAAGCAAATAAGACCGAATATCTTACGAGGAATTTTTCTCTCGAAACTACCCAGAATATCTTCCTCCGATTTCGATAGAGTCCATGCTTAAGCGCCAACCAGGACTGGGATAGACGAGGTATTATATATTATATAAAGTTTCCTTAGTTGTTTAAGATATGGTCCTACTACACAATTGCCTTCTTAACCCAAAGGAATAGCAAGAGTGATTCTTCGTTTTATTTCTACAGAAGTGCTGTTAACAGAATTGAAAGCAGAGTAAAGCTAAACAAAATATCTTACTATGTAGCTGTCGATTGTTACGCTTTGCCCATTTCGTCGATGTTGTATAGCCCTTCTCTTTTCAATACTAGCTACAGCATGTTGACCTCTGCCAATAGTTCCAATATCATAGGCGTACGTTAGGCACAGACTTTTGAAAAATTGTGCTTTGAGAGTTTCGCACAATTCTTTGCAATATGGTGTTAAGTAGTGATCTAGTGATGACAGCGAGTTATCACTCATCAAAGGTTTCGACTACGTTATTACAGACCTTGACGGAGCAGCGAGAGTTAGCAATCGTTATTCTGCAAAGACGGACGAACTTGGCAGGGATGCCAAAACTAGACATATATGTAGCTCGCCTCTCTAAACTCTGTCATATGCGGCCTTATAATCGATAAAAATACGGTGGGTATCGATTTGGACTTCTAAAATTTTTCCCAGGATCTGCCGGAAAATTAATATCTGTTCTGGTCTGCAACCGCACTGATAGGGTTAAAACAGGTTCTTGATGAAGAGTTTCAGACGTACACACAATATGACAAATACGATCTTGCATCCGAAGTTGAGCAGACTTATACGTCTAGAGTGAGCGCAGTTAATATCGTTTTTGTGGATCGGGCAACCGATATTGAGATTCCATTCATCAGGTATACACTTTTCTGCCCAGATCTGAGAGATGAGATCTCCACAAAACCACTTCCTGCAGTCTTCAATATATCGACCTGTAAGCCATCAGTTCCAGCAACTTTGTTTGATTTATGCTTAAATATTGCTATCCTCACTTCGTATTGGTGAAGTTTTAGCTATCATCGTCTAAATTTAATGGTGTACTCTGCTTGACGGCAGAATGTTGTGCTTCGTGGCCGTTACACTGTCTACAGAATCAGTTTTTCAAGCAACGCCTGTAACTTCTACAAGATTTCCTTCTACATCTTTAAAGGTTTCTGTAAGGATCTCGTTGCAAAGCAGGTTCTTTCTACCTTTTGCCAAAACTTCCGTGCGTTTTTCCTGGATTACTAGCTCTCAATATCTTTGTGCGCACTTTCTTCTTCATCTCGAAAGGCCGGTGTCTTTCTTGCACATCGGTCGCGGAGTTTCTGATGGCACGTTGGTAGCGTCACAACTGGACTCTGGCACTTAGTGCTGGTGGCAGAGGAGTTGTTGGGAGATTTCGGGATACGCGTTCGGCAAAAATTTCGGCCGTTTCTTGTGATCTTGGTATCGTTGACCTATTTTTCCAGAAGTTCCTCCCGAAGCCATTGCATGACACCTCTTACACAGCCAGTTTTTAGGGTTTTTGAAATTCTGAGTAATGGAATATTTAAAGGCTCTCTTCTTCTTCTAGATTGTTTCATGACATTCTAACCCATCGCACAGAACTGTGTTTTAATCCAAATGCTGAGCGAATTCCATAGTAATTGCATAGGTTCCAAAGCCCTCAAAGAAGAATGTAGCCTATTACAAATCGCTTCTTTGAAAAATATTAATTCGAAATTGTATTCCTTTGCTGCGTTTATTTTTATCCTCAGCTCAACATCATTGTTACAATTGAACTTAAGCGAATACGTATCAAAAATATCGCAAATAAGTTTCAAGCAAAACCCATCTATTTCTGCTGTACGTGACTTATATGCGAAAAAGATTTTCGTTTGCGACTTCCAGTCTCCAATCGAAAAGTCCTAACTGATTGATTTACAACAATATCATCCCCATTTTGCGAAAATCTTTTGATTTTCATTGTAGGAACACGCAAAGATTCTGAGATATTGTCACGTATGCGAACATAACACATCACTGACAGAGATCTTCCTCTACTATTACGCATTTCAATCTTCTCGGATGGCTGGGTTCGGCGAAAAATGCTTTTGTGTTCTCAAAAAAAAAAAAACAAAACAAAACAATACCAACAGGGTTTAGCGAAATGTATTTCGAAAAAAGCACATAGAATGAAATTTTCGAATTAAATGCAATATTCGTTGCAGAAGCGTCATATTACAATTATGCCTTTGTAGCCTGCCATATTAATACAATGCAGAACAATAGAATTGCAGGGCATTTTCACGGGTAATTTACCATAAATATCAGAAAAAAACAGAAGAAAATACAAAAAACAAAATTAAAGCGAATGTTGCCTGCCAACACTTTTCTATTGTTAACAATCTGGGGAGGTAAATAAATTATTTTTAAGTCTATGGCATGCGATAGTTACATCGAAAAGTAACACAACAGCGCAATTGTCATGCAATTCTTGTTAGTGTACAGCATTTCTCATTGTTAAGGGCAAGGTCACCATCGTGCCGCACTGCCAATCTAGACATTAATTTTTATCAGTTTTTTTTAGTATTGTAACATTATTTATCTGAATGATTTTCTGATTCGGTCGAATGCTACAAGGGTCTGTGCCGTGGCGCATTTATTGAATGATAAACGATCGTGTAATTTCTTAAGCCGAAAAATGTTCTTATTAATCTTATTAACACCAACCAGCAACTTAAACTCGTGGAAACCAGAAGAAGAAGATACAGTAGAGACGGTTGCCCATCTAGCTTACTGTCTTGCATTATTTTGGATGGCAATTTACAGACCTTGAACCACAAGCAATATATGTACCTACTGCCTGCCGACGAAAAGAGATTGCATTATGTGCTTTTCTATAATTGTATATATATAATTGGAGGTACTTTTGACAATACAGGATACGATTTCTGCCTGCCGGCAGATGGGTACTTGAAGCCATAGAATAATAGCTTCCGACAAAAAATCAATCGCTTTTTCATTAGTCAAAGGCTGACCACAAGGTGGTGTCCTTTTATGCTTCAATAGGAGGTTCTACATAGTGATGCCAATGGACTTAAAATGGACACCGATACAGTTGTAGATATTCATAGCCCAAAAACCAACGTTACAAGGCCAATGTAAAAAGTACCAGCATGCTTCAATCCGAGCTTAATGCCATCCGAGAATGTGCCAGTATCATTGGTTGCAGAGGAATGAATATAGTCACGAACAGAACAGGAATGAAAGCACTGAAAGCGTTAAGCTCAAACTTGTTTGATTCCAAATCTCTTCTACACTGCTTCAATACTCTTGAGGACGCATCCAAAAGAAATAAACTCAAGTTCTGGTAGGTATCAGGGTATAAGGGGATTGAAAGAAATGAAAAAAAAACCGATGAACTGGATGGAAAAATTCAGCTGTTCTTGTTAACGGCCGAGAGCCGTTGAATACGACATCCCATATTCAATAATAAATTAAACAATTTCAAGTTATGAGAACAAAATGCACCTACCATATTTGAAGAATGTAGCGGTTCTTTGACAGGTTAAAAGAGCTATGAAACTCTTTCAGAACAAATACAAAATGTCGCTCAACTTCTAACTGGTCCACTCAATGACAGGACGCCAGCTACGGTATCTAACTCAAAGTCAGGAGACCAAATTTCGCCTTTGAGGAGGAGATAAGGAAATCGCATTACATGTCCATAAGAAGACATTCCTTTATCAGAAAAATCTTTGTGACTTAGGAACTGCAAAACAGCTCCACCATAATTTTTCTCAAGTTTATTAAGGAATTTGAGGATCAACTTGCATCTTTAGCTGATTTTGTGACACAATAGATATTTCAGGAAGTATAGTCAACCATAACTGAAGATCAGTACCACTATAAAAAAAAAGGCTTTCCGTTTCAAGTCTTAGGTACCTATATCTAATTTTTTGGTTCTGATCGGTTTTGGATGTTCACACAATACTCTAGTAGGATCTTCTACACGTTGCATAAGAGGCCAACGCTCCAAAGGCATTCCAAAGGCTGATCGACATCTGATGAGTGTCAAAGTATACGACAACCTTTAAATTCTTCGCATCAATTGGTGGATTATAGAGATTTACAATCCTAGAAACATGATAACATAACAGAAATGTTGCTTTATTTGGAAGGTACGGACTCGTAGCGGCCTCGGAATGTAGGATTGCGAGATGTCAAAGGCATATCGTAGTGGTTTGGTTCAGGCTTTTGACTTTGTTCATGTTGTTCTTAAACGAGTATATTCAAACACTTCGAGCGTATTTTATAAGAAGTTCCCATATAGTTAGTTCCCATAGTTAACATTGCTTCCTGAAAGGCAGGTTAACTACTACCAAAATTCGTTGAATTCGTGTTCTTCTTTTCAGACTATAAGGAGCTAAATTCGTCAAAAGGGGTCCGGAAAATTATCCAATGTGACCAGATCCCTCTATAGTATTATACTTTTGTTCGCACCATACTTGAGTACGCCAGTCAAACGTGGTCCCACTTTCAGCGAATTCATTCATCCAGTATTCAGAACTTTCAACGTCGTTTATTTTGATTTACATTTCGAGGTTTATCTGGAACGATCCTTTTGTTTTATTGTCATATCAAAGCTGGATCAACCTTATTAATTTGAATGCCCTTGAAGAGCGCAATGGCCTAGTAGCCATTCTGTTCTTTTACCGGCTTCTATCTTTCGTTTCTGTCATTTGGGCATTTTTTTACAACTCTATTTGCCCTAACATTATTGTATTTCAACTCTGACGGAACATTCGGCATTTTTGTTATGACTCCGCGCATACAAATAAGCTTAGCGGGAATGCCAAACTCGGTATGAGTCTAGAAACAGCGGATTGTGCAAGTGCCCTTATAAAAAAAAAATCAAAATGAATTGCTTCTGCAATTGATTGCATTTTCCTTAACAAATGTCCTTCTTTCACTCGCATCACCCTTAAAAATCTCTCGTTTGGCAGTCAAATCTGCCATAGAACAGTATATGACTGCTGTTAATTGCTCGATGCACATGGTCTACTAAGGCCCATTTCATTGCCAGGGCAAATCCGGACGCTAGATTTGTCTAGAATTATTTCATTTTTATGAGAAGGTTTACACCGAAAATACAGCCCCAAATCTATAGCTCAGGAGCTGTAGTAGCCAGTAAAAGATAAAAAGTCCTTTATCTGGCAAGTTCTTAAACTTAAACCATTAAAAGATGAAATATAGTATGAAATTGTGCCAAACCAATCGACATAATAGCTTTTCCGAAGTAGATCTTTGCATATAAATGACAACTTTGTACCAACAACCGACACAATAATCATTATACGAGTATATTCACATTACTTATTCTCATATTTGAGTACTCGAGTCGAGTGCAATCGTAGGTGACTTAAGAAAGGTCAGATATTCTCATATCCCTACATCATCACAATTATCCAATCAATTGGTATTCTTGAGAGTCAATAATCGGTTTCTGGGTACCACACCGTACGGAGTATAATCCGTACCAACCTACAATTGGATTAAACCGAACTGAAAGCTCAAAAGCAAGTACTTAAAAATTATTTCGTCCACCTTCTCCTGTCATCCTCTCAATTCCACAAAAGATTAATATTTCTCTTTAACCCCCCTTCAACTGTCAGGACTCGTTCAATGTGAAATTATGTGGTAACCGTAAGTTTGTTTTCCCAAAACGGTTTACGTTACGGAACATGTGAGATAATTCCCAATTCCAAAAACAAAAACACCCACTCTGGATTTGTGTGAAAAATCGATAAAAACTAGTCCGAAACGAGGATAGATACCCGTACCATAGATACAAGTCCCTGAACTGTGCTGAACTAGTGACATCTGTAGAGAACTTTTTTCAATTTCGGAAAAATGCTTTTTCAATTCTTCACTTCCATAGTCCCTTGTTGAAATGAGAGTTTCCGAAATGACACTCATTACCGGCGAAATGGTTTAGGGATGGAACTTTTTGAATTAGATTGTCAACTTTTATGAGGGCACATTTACATGATAGTTTCACTTAAAGGAGAGCAAGTATGTTTGGGGAAAATAGCAAGAGAATACATACTACTCGCATGTAGAAGAAATTGTTTCAAGTTTCAAGATGGTAAGAAAGCACAGCGAATGTTCATGCGAGTAAAGATGGAATTTTATAGAATGACCGTTTTTGAAAATCACTAGAATGACAGTTTTGCTGTTAAACTTTATTTTTAGGAGAGCAACGAGGTTAAAAAAATAACCAAATTGGCTGCGGTATTCTTACTATATATCGATAAAAGGCCCATTTCTGCACAAATCTGGAGAATCAAACATCAACTCCGATGCAAAGGCCCTTTCGCAGCAGTCGTTTCAGGCTATCTAAACATCATCGGAAGGACATCCAAAAGGAAGTAGCTCTACTACTATCGGAAAGACGAGATAAAGAGGCTCAGAGCAAAGTGCTTATAAGCAAGACTCAGATTCCAGAGATCCAGAGGCAGATCACGACCTGAAAAGAGCCGTTAAGGAAAGCAAGATACAGGGTTTCAGACGCTTTTGTAACGAGATGGACTTAGGTTCTAGAAGCACAGCTTACAGGGTAGAGATGAAGAAACTCAAATGCAACAGGTCTTCACAATTAACCTGTCCGATTAAGCTAACAGCGATAGTAGAGCATCTGTTCCCACGTAGACTCCCGCTATTACCACTCCACCGGAAAGGGTAACACCATGGGGCACATCCCCTCAATAACGTCGGAGGAGCTATTCGAAGCATGTAGGCAAATAGGAGGTAACAAAGCACTTAGACTGGACGCCATTCCGAGCAAGGCAGTGAAGCTACGATGCAAATATGCCTAGACGAATAAGTTTTCTGCACATTTGTTGCTGCTACCAAAAGATACATGACCATCTGAAAACTTTCATTTGCTTGGTATACGATCCTAGATTGCATCATATATGGCAGGCTGCTTGTGGCGGGGAAGGAAAATGGAGCTTTGTCGCACCATCAGTACCAAGCAACTTTCATTTGCTTGGTATATGATCATAGATTGCATCATATATGGCAGACTGCTTGTGGTGGGGAAGGAAAATGGAGCTTTGTCCCACCATCAGTACCATCATTAAGAAGATCGCGATCTATCTATCGTCGTTGTCGTAAAAAGGGTAATATATACAGTGGAATGCCTTTAACTCGGCGAGTTGGTTGTACAATACAAATAAAGTTTCTTGGCAAGAATGGATACACCATAGATAGTCACACACCCTGATACTTAAGTTAAAAAATACACTGGCTATGGAGCTAAATACTATAGCGTTTGGGTGGGAGTCCAGCAAGTGTCAACCCTCGGTCATAATGTATAATCTAGTTCTGTGACTAACGCTACCTAAAGGAGTGAGAGTGATCGGATCAACTGACGACATCGACGTGGTCAGTGTACCCAAGCACATCTACCTACGAGTTAGAGTCCGCCATGGATGTGGCTATTCAGGGATTGGTTGGAGTGTACCGCTCTGGAGTTATCCGACCAAAAAGACTGAGGATGCCCTTCAAGGCCCACGTCGAGTGTACCAGCAAAAAAAATATTTCTGATGCAGGCAGAACTGTTTAGATACTTGCAAACATCGGCTGCCCTGGATACAGGGGCATGTTATTCAGAGCAATCAGGACTATCAGCAGCTATCAAAGAATCTCGGGCATCCTTGCAAATGAAATGCAGAGGGTGTACCTCAGGCGAACATCGAATCGGCAAGAGATCAAAATACCGAAGAGACGCTTAGTGGAAGATAAATCAAACCTGTCAAGACTGAGGGACGAAAATCTGTTCATTTATAGCGTAGCAATTACTCGTATCTAGACATCTTATACCAGCCGCAACTTGTATGCGTTGATCAAACTATTGCAGTAAGTACTGTAACCTTAAACATATTCTTTACTATAAAAAATTCTCTACAGCATCATCGTCTGTCATCTTAAGACGATATCTTGGTCCCGGAATGTTTGTAAGTTTATGCATATGATATTAGAGCTGGGACGGCCCCATTTTAAACTAATATCATACTTTTTGAGGTTCAAAGACAATTCATTCAAGTCCAATTCATAAGTAACCTCGAGATCTTGAGTCTAGTTCCTAGGTCTTCGTTTTCTAGTTCCCTAGGTGTCGGGTTCTAACAAAAATTTTTTTAAGTAGAAATACTTGTACTTACCAACTGTTACCTAGTGTAAGTAAGAAGTCACCGAAAACGAATGACTACAGGAGGGAGAACTCAAAGACAACCATTCTATTGACTGCTAATAACTCGAAAGTGGTGGCTGGCACTGAGCAAGGCTCTAATTTATTCGCTAATTCGATGGCAACTACCTTTATGTACCCTAGCCGTTTAGATCATATCAGATTTAACTAAAAGCATCTCTGAAATGAAAATAATCCCGAAGACTAGAACCTCAGCATTGTTTGTCCGATTCTAAAGAAGGGAGATCCTCTTAACTGCGCCTAAGTTAATTCGTCAACAGTCTACCATACGAGTAGATAAAATTTTCACATTACGGCAGATCTGGGAAAAACTCAGTTCCAAGTCTATGCACGCCATCTATTCACTGATTTCAAAGCCGTACATGACAGCGTCTATAGAGACGAACTATAACCAGTCACGCCACGTTTTGGCATTCCTGCCCATCTAATATTGTGCAGAATGACGATGGAGTCCGCTCGATGCTCGGTAAATGTCGGAAACAACATTCCTTGGATTTTTTTCTGAAAATTGCGCAAAGCCCGAGAGCCAATTCCAAAGGTCTCATTTTCTCAAAAGTCGGCTTAGTAACTCTTAAACGTGGGCAACATTATCATAATGGGAAGAGCACAGCGATGTGTCAATCGAGCGTTCGCAAGTAAGCGATCAGATATGGCTAGGGAGGGACACACAACATCGACGGCTAGGACAAAATTTCACGATAGGCAGCTAGAACTTTGAGGTAGCAAGGGGCTTTATCTACCAACTACGACAACGGTACCAGTGCTGAAATCTTGCGAAGATTTACTAATTGCTGATCGCTACTTCTTTGAGCTTCGAATGCAAATGAGAGTAGAAGTTCTCTCGAGTAACCGTAAAGACTTTATACAAATACTGATCATTCCAGTCATGCTGAACCCCGCTGAGCAAAATAAAGTCTGTACAGCGCAAAAGATTGGACATTGGCGAAATCGGAAGAAAACGCTATTGAGTACTTCGAGAGAAATCTTCTTCGGGTAATTGTCGGTCCCGTTTGCATCAGTGGAGAATGGAGGATAGGTTTCAATAGCTAACTGTGCACTGAGCTCGTCAGAAAAGTTCGAATAACCCGGCTTATATAGATAGGTCACCTTCACTATGCGCCCAAGCTAGGAAAGATTTCGACTCCAATCCAAAGGCACTATTATAGTAGAGTACGATCTTATCGTAGATGGCATACACGAGTCCCCTCGATGAAGACCTCAGTCAACTTCATGTACGCAACTGGAGGTAGACTGCGCTAGCTGAAGAAGCCAGCTGTGTTAAGGCCTGGTCTACCCCGGACTATAGCGCCATCTCATAACCTTGAAAACAAATTTGCTTATTAGAAATTTCTGAGTCTGATCAGATTATTTCAATCTTGTGTACATTGTAGTTCTTTCCACCTCCAACAGGCTTAGTGGATGTCTGCGAATATGATAAGACTTTCTATTGACGGTTAGGTTTCTCAGGAATGCAATCGTCGATACAGTCCACCCCGTTTTCATAAAATGTACTTACTTCATTGATTTTGCTGCTTGCTTTCGTTTTCAGAGCAACCTAAAGACAATAAAGGTATTAAAAAATTGTGAGCATATGAAAGTATTCCTGGGTATCCATCGTAGTAATACTCTGTCTTACAAAGAGCCTTGTAATGTGTACATTATATTATATATGGCCATTGGATGGTTCAAGTAACCAAAAGGTTTAGAGTTTGATATACAAATAATGAAATCAAAACCTTCGACCGCATTACTAGAAGAAACAGTGATAGGTTTAAAGAATGATACTAGAACAAGTGATGAAATGTATTAAATGAGAAGCAAGCTAGGAAGAGGAATGTGAATTGTAGAATTTTTTTCACTTTTCCACCGGAATAAAACTTCCAGGAAATCACATATTTTGACAAGTGGTCAAAATATACCAGTGAGTTTGAAAAAATTGCTGAGTCGAGCATGCAGTCGAAGCACTCATCAGTGCTCTCATAAAATCATTTGAAAGATTTCCAAAAGTCAATAGTAATAGCAGTGGAAGCAATCCAGATATTAGTGAGCTTATTCAATTTTTATATTCAAATTGGAACCTCACTAAGGATAAGGCAAGCAAATGGGAATACCATATAGTGTCAAATGAGAGATTTGAAAATCAGATTTATAAAATTACACCATTTTTGTAGAAGTGAGACCATATCGGACCTACAATAGGACCAGATGCAGTGAAAACCAGAACATGCTATTGGCAAGATAGCCTGGACTATACTCGTATCTCAACCTAGCAGAAATGGATTAACCCGCAATGTTCCAGGATGGATCAAACAGATTTTCGCGGATTATCTGAAATGATGTTCCGAAAGGTTGGAAAGATTTCTGCCTCATTTTTATTCTCAAAGCTGGGAAAAATGTTCACACCTCTCTAAACAACTTCAGACCTTATTTTCTGTTGATATTACTGGATTGGTTGTTAGAAATATACTAGGTGGGGTGAAAAGTAACCTCCTAGGGAATGAAAAAAGAATTGTTTTAAATGTTTATTCAATATAGTCCCCTTTTAGCTCGATACACTTATTTAGCGGTTTTCCAACTTCTTGATCCCGTCCGAAAAGTAATTTTCCGGAAGGTCTGCCAATATACTCCTCCGTGGCGTCGATAATTTCCTCGCGTGAACTGAATTTTTTTTTTGATGAGCCATCTTTTGAGGTTTGGGAAGAGATAATAGTCCGAGGAAGCCAAATCGGGTGAATACGGTGGATGCGATAGCAAATGGAGACGTAAGTCATTGATTTTAGCCGTGGTTGCGATGCTCTTGTGCGCCGGCGCATTGTCTTGCAAAAACAAAACTTTTTTTCGCTTCATGTGAAGCCGTTTTGCAGCTATTTCGGCCTTCAATCGCTCCAATAATGCACAGTAATACTCGCTGTTGATGGCTTTTCCTTTTTCGAGGTAGTCCACGAAGAGTATGTCATGACAATCCCAGAAAACCGATGCCATAACCTTTCCGACCCATCGAGCCTCTCTCGGCCGCTTCGGAGCACTCGTGTCAGATTCAGTCCATTGCCGGGCTCTCATTCTGTTCTCTGGTGTGTAATAGTGGATTCAAGCTTCATCAACAGTTACCAATCGACGCCAACAGTCCGCCCGATTCCGCATCAGCAGGTCCAAACACTCTTTCGAAGTGCTCTCGCATTCATGTTTTTGGTCAGGAGTGAGCATGCGCGGCACCCAGCGGCAGGATAACTTCTTCATATGCAGAATATTGCCCAAAATATGGCGTGTGCGCTCAGTACTAATCTGCTAGCTCGCGCACCTTCACTTTCCGGTCAGCCAACACCAAAATACATTTCATTTCAATACATTTCATGTATTTTTTCGACATTGTCCTCTGTAACCGTATCGGAGGGCCTGCCGCTGCGGACTTGATCGGTAGTGGAGTTGCGGCCACCACGAAACTCTCGAAACCAATATTTGACGGTGTAATCTGAAGGAGCATTAGCCCCATAATATTTATCCAACTTTTCTTTTGTTTCCTTCGCCGTTTTGCCTCTCAAAAAATAATGTTTTATGAGAGAACGAAAATCGTTTTTGTCCATACTCAATATGATGCCAAACACGTCAACAACAATCAACTGTCAAAACAAAACTAAAGACAGTTTCACACTGAATTTTGCCATGTCTGCCTAAATATGAACGGACTTCAAGGCACCATAACCTTTTTTGCAGTAGCAGCGCAGGCTGGCGGTCAAGGAGGTTACTTTTCACCCCACTTAGTATAACAGGCTTCCCACCTAGACACGAGTAGTAATACCCACACAAAGGAAAGTCAGTGAACACATCTGCCCATAGACGTACCCGTGACCGAAAACGTAAGTTCTTATAACATTAGACTCAAATATAACCATAGAAGTCAATAATATATCGAGCTCTGCGATTGGATCAGTCTAATACTAAAGGCCGGTATAATTAACTTTGAGATTGGAGATGCACATTACAGAAAAGTCGTCAACAGACTGACACCTCAAAGTACTGCCCTTTAACGATTTGCTTGGCTACTTCTATTGGATGTAATTTTGAAAATGTAGCACCCTTCTCCGACGATGTTTTAAAATTGGACCACCAGCTGAGGACTGTGAGTTAAGTAACAACCCTGGCGTTATTTTCGCTTGAAGAAGAGCGATCCTTATATTCAACAAAGTCATTATAGAGGAAGGTGTATCAACTTTTTCGGGTTCAGCATCTTAGAGAAATCCTACAATACAAAGGAAATTGATTTAAAAACATTGATCAAATCAAATGTACAGGACGTGTGTGCGGTTTTACACCAGATATAACTCACTTGCTAACAAATGGCTCGATATTCGAGTGAAGTCACTTAATCAGAAATTCAATCTCCCAAACGTCACTAAAGTGTGGAAAGCAAATGGTAACAAGAAAAAGAAATACGCGAAGGGCATTTTCATCGAGGGTGCTTTCCACAACGTAACTTTTGACGGCATGCGTAACTCGGCCAGACAACAAGACGTAGACGAATCATTAGTTTTGGGCACTGATTGCGGATGTTAATTACATCCAATATGTAAAGGCGGCGTTCTGTCTCCACTGCAATGGTGCATGTTGGTCGACTCTCTGCTTAACGTGCCCAACAATTCTGATAACTACTATATGCACAAGTATACGCGGAGAATGTAGCTTTGCTGTCTGTTGGATCAGGTCTAGCGACTGTCTGGTATAAAGCGCAGGCCGCCCTAGAGGCGATGATTGAAGCCCAGAAATGGGCTTTCAATGTGCGCTGTCGGCAAGACATAGAGTCTGTCACCGATTAGGGTCTAGTAGAATAATCTCTCACGGAAATACGTCATTGCTACTTTTACCTGACTCCAAAGAAAGGTCTGGCTCGGCAGCATGGGGGCTTCCCACGTCTGGTTCTAGATGCATCGATGAATCCCCCTCCCCTTAATATTCATATCACGAGCTTTACTCTCAAAGCCATCTTCCATATAAAAAGAAGTGGAGTTTGGTACAACACCCACTGGAGTTGTGATGACCTTGCGCACTGATTGTCTTCGGACTCTGGCTTTGCGAATATTGCATCAGAAATGGCTCCATAACTCCTGCTGCAGAAAAAATACGAAATCAACTTGCCCTGTGCGCAGTTTCGGTCAGACTGGTTTCGGTCACAACCTGAGCCAAGAACGGATTGCAGTCGTGTCTTCACGGATGACTCTAAACCGATTTAAAATACGCCACTGGTGTCTTTCTTTGACGACAACGTTAGATTTCACTCCTCGTTAGGAAAACTTGTACCTATCTTCCAAGCGAAGATATACGCAATCCTGATGACAACGAACTGTACTGCGAAGAACCGGTGTTCCTTGAGACTAGCTAAGCCCTCTTACGACTTCCAAGCTATTTCGAGAATCCAAGGCTTCGCTAAATACAGTCGGTATGAATGAGCAGTTCAGTAAGTCTTCTCTGGGTGCCAAGCTACAACGGGATCACCGGAAATTAAATCGTTGATGGGCTTGCTAGGAGAGTCTCAGAGCAAAGTTTTTCAAGACCCAAACGTACGTTAGATCCGCCTGCGTCCACGGTTAGGGCTTCCATTGATAGTTGAGTTTCATATGAACACAACTGCAGATGGAATGACTCTACAGATTGCAGTCAGACCAACCGAGTGCTCCCCGATGTCTCTAAGACGTCAATAAGAAACACTGCACGCTGCTTACTAGGGTCGTGAAGGGGCGCTTCACTTTTGCTAGGCACTTAAATATGCTGGACATAAGTCCTACGACTTACGACGTTTGCTGTGAAAGTAATGACGATATGAGGAGCGCTACCTCTGAACGTCAAGCCTACGTTCGCATCAGGCTGCAGGTACCCGGCGTTGACGTTAAGGCTGCTGGTACAGTGGGCACTTTATCACTGATCTATCTTCAAAAAACTCAGAAGACTGAAAAGTTCCATTAAAAGGGACTTACAAGGAGTATAGTGGAGTAGTTCTTAGTCTGAGTGCTCTGTTCCTATTGTGTTCCATGTGCATGTTTTCTCCTAAACATATGAAATTGGTCATTATCTTGGACAAGGAAGAGTCGGGCGGTCACCGATGATAAGGAACCAACTTTCTATAACGACCAATCGAAGATGAAAAATAGGAGCGAAAACTGTATGACACTAAAAGTCGTTCGTGTGTTCTGAATTAATAATTTTTCAAGCTGAGATCCACCCTTTTCCAGTCTGCAAAGATAGCAATATTGTCGGGGAAGTTACTATATTGTGTGCTTAAATAGCCACGCAGCTATTAAGGCTTTAAATTGCACAGTAATAAGATCAAGACCTGTAAGAGATATCCACATAAAATACAATAACCGCTTGCTAGACAGGGAGTCATATGGATATCCAGGCAATGAGAGAGGGTCAGCATCTCATCCTTTGGGAATATTCCAGTAGGCTTTATACCAAAATTTATTGAGAAATAAGAATAATATGGCTATTCAGCGACAAAAACAAATTGGGCTCATCCATAACGACTCGGAATCCTGAATGGCTGCTGGAGAATCTGCAGTTGTGAAGAAAAAATTAAATCTGTTCATCACCTACTGTGTGACGATCCTGTCCTTGCTGACAGAAGACAGAGAACTCTTCGAGGAGCTGAACGACTTTAGCAAAATGGAACTCAAATATCTTCTGAAATCGATTTTTCTTATGCGAATGGATCTTAATACGTGGCCTCCTTATAAGCTTTGGGGTAAAAAAATAGAAACAATTGTCCCAACCTTGGTCTGAGTGAGGGGCGACAAAGCTTCCATCTAACTACCTAAAGGCTCACAGTACGACACGTTGTATTGCAAACATTTTTAAAATCTTTATCTCTATGTAGTTACTTGGTTAAGACCATCCAATATGCATTAAAATTGCCAGCGATGGGCAATACTAAGTCGGTTTGAAATTTCGGCTAGTGCTACCGAAATAAAGGGCGTAGTACACCCGTAGTACAGACTTCTAACATACTCGTATCTTCAAATCTGGGGGCGTGTGGTCCCAAAACAAACAAAAAATTATTCTCAATTTTATCAACTCTGAACTATGTGCATACAATTGGATAGAAGATTCAGGGAAATTCCTTCAAATTTTTCCTTGTAGATACAGCAAGGTCACATCAAATTTTCAAATGAATTTATCAGTTTAACGAAAACCGCTTATAACATTGTGTCAATAGGCTAAAATCTGCTTTTTGCTAAATACGAATTCTAAGAAAGTCAATTCCTTATTAGTTCTATCTATCTACCATAGTTGTGCGTCTGGGGTTTTATTTGTTTTTTTACTTCTCTTAGAACCGTTCCCTTTTCGTATTCAAAAGCATGTAATAAATTTATCAAATAACGATCTGTACAAGGGCGGTATCTTTAAATATACGATACTCGTACCATTTGACACATGTTCGCAATTTGTATTAACAAACTCAAAAACGCGAAGAGCCACTTTCGCATATTTTTTTTATCTATTTTCATTGTGCCCCTCCTCACTCGCACATTCAGATACGAGCAGCCATAGGATGTGATAAAAGTCACATATTAGTGTCAAAATTGTTAGAATGGCTCGCATCGTTAATGACATTGGGTAGCTAGTTTATGTTTGGAACATAGATACTTCGTTGCTTGGAAAATGATTAATACCCTATTAGCAACCCATTAAGTTGGAATTGAAGCGACAATTTTTTTGTAACTGATAGATGGACTTACCATAACTTTTGAAATGAAAAGTGAATGCTACCGTCGATATGGTATTAATTTGATTAGATATTTTTAGCACTTTCGATGGACTGAGACCTCGCTATATAGCGTAGCTGATATAGGTTGTTTAATTTTAAAATTGTTCAAATATGATGCAAAATACGCCGTCACAAAATCAAGCCTGCCAATTTGGCAGAAATTTATGTATTTTGTCCACTATCGCCTAATAGAAGTCATTCATGAGTCCTAGCCGAATGGAAGTGAAGTTCCTTATAAGAGCTGAGTCGTGTTTCAGTAAAAACGATACTTTTCAATGTCTGCCAGATCACAATTGTCTAAAGACTGAATGATACCCATCTTCATAGAATAGACACCCTGCCTTGGTCTCGACTACGCAATATGATCCTCAAAATTGATGGTTTCTTCAACAATGTATTCTAAAACAGAGGCGATTACAGAAGAAATTTTAGCTTGGTAGGAGAGTCCTCAGGTTGGAGAGATATTAGTCAAGGCTCTTCCCTTCTAAGGAACAAAGTAGTCTATGAACTACTAAGACTCCTGTAAGATGTTCACTAATGGCAATGACATTGCGGTGTGTACTAGTGGCAAACACCTGAATGCTTTAAGAAGCTTATTGCAAAGTTATCTCAACAGACACTACATCTAGACCCAAATGTATGGCCTCGGCGTAAGCCCAAGTAAGACCTTGATCCTTTTTACAAGAAAATGTGAAATTCTACCTTTATTTCCATTCATTTCGAACTGCGCTTGTCAAATACGCAGCATTTCTGGAAAACTTCTGCAGAGTAAATTGTATTGGAATCTAAATATCCATCAAAGTCATGATGGCTCTATTCAGTTGCTGAAGAATCGTTGGGAAAAAATGGGGACCATAACCGAGTTACCCATTGGCTTTACACTTGGTCAAACCTATTATATTATAACGTATGGTGTAGCAGTATGCTGGCCAGACCTCAATTTCTTATCACTAGAGGAGATGAAAAGATCATCCTGTCTATATAATAGGGGCATTCTGAGATCTGTCGGCACTGCAACACCTGCTTAACATACTTCTTTAACACCTTTTTCTGACGTTCATGGGAAGCAGATGAATCAGTTTCTAATCGTCCACGCTTAAATCGAAACAAACAGTAAAAAGCTTATTGAATCATTCCCTTTAGTCCTACGAGTTTAGTCCTACAATCCTAAGCAAGAAAAACTAAAGCAATAATATTTTGCCGAAGACAGAATCCATCTATATATATGTAGCTATATCATCCATAGCTCTTGCATAAGTTAGTCAAAGGGTGCAAGTAAGTGTATACTCGGAGAGAGTATCTTTATGTATACATAGTTTATTTCAGGGGGAAATTGAGTAGGCTTTCTCTTGGCTAAAATGAAATATATTATCTACTATATCTGCATATCTGAACTGGCACTGATAGCCAAGGAGCTACAAAATCCCTGAATTCTGTTGAGAGTATGAATGGAATACATAAATTTACAACCAAATTGCCAAACAGTTCGTAGTCTATATTTTCTGAGTACCTATGAGTACATAGACATCGAGATATTCAGGCAAGTTGTACCAGTATATCCGATCTGAAATTGGCACAACCGTAGACATCTTCTTCGCCTCTAGAGATATAAAATTGGCATCGCTACATTTTAATTCATGCTCTAACTACACCTACTACGACCTTCTGGTCTGCACTTCTAGCTCTAAGAACATAAAGTCTTAAGGGTGGATTGAAGCGGCGCTTAAGCCACAGCCACCTCTGGAGAACTCCTCATGCCAGTACTTGTAGAAAAACGGTTTCCACTAGACTCATTCATGAACTGTGTTCATAAATGACTTACTCAATGAACGCAGCAACCTTGAATACAAATTTCTTGCATATGTTGACGACAAAGTAGTCACAAAGTATGCGAATGTATACAAAATGAAACACTCTACGTCTCTAGCTGATCAAGAAGCCCAAAAACGCAGTTCTAGTTCATGGTAAACTAAGAAGAAAGTTAAATTTATGCCCAATTACTTCCAAAGGGTCAATGACCTGCGAAGCGATTAATTGGGAAACAGATGGCTGTCCTATAACTTAGATTGGGCCAGCAGCGCAACAACTAAGTTTGTAGCGTATCGCTTGCCTTACCTCCCAGTGGTGGTCCCAGGTAACTGCATGAGTAAAACTTTTTTTTAAATACTCGTAATGTTAAGATGTTACAAACTATATCCTAATGAGAACCGCAACATCTTTTCCGGAACTGCAGAACTCAGACACGAAATTGGAAAGGCTTTTTAGTTACGGCCCAGGGTTACCTAAGTAAGTACGTAAGACGAAGTATAAATGCTTAATCAAATGTGGTGGAATATCCCGATACTTAAGAGGCCACGTACATCCCAACAACTAGCGTAGGATCTTGATCGATATAAAGCTGATCTGTGGGTTATTTAGGGAACGCGGTAAGTGTCACATAACGGGTTATTACTAAAACCAATATGCAGTCGTACTTTACTTATGTCCGGCCTGTTGAGGTTGAAGAAGAGTCCCTCTAAACATAGGATGTCGACCGTCTTCTCAAAGTCAATCATGCAGGCACTCGAGCAGTGTTTCGTGCTTTTGGTGTTTTAGATATCAGATATCAGCATAGATGCGGCATGTGAGATATCATGCCCGGTCTTGAACCTGAATTGATTATCCAGAACTACATTTTTGTCCTCAACCCACTTAGTCAGGATTCCATTGATCCTCTTTTTGAATACCTTGCTGATATTCGGAAGGAAACTTATCGACCGTAGATTTGCCAGATTGGACGTTTCCTTATTCCTCTTGTGATCCTCTTTTTGAATACCTTGCTGATATTCGGAAGGAAACTTATCGACCGTAGATTTGCCAGATTGAACGTTTCCTTATTCCTCTTGTAAATACCACCGCATATAGCATTATACATATAACATATAACAGGGAATGTATCAAAAATTTCCACCGCTTCTAGTGGGAGATGTAACAGCACAATGTTCGGGATTCTATCGGTTCTCTCTGATTTCTTACTTCTTACTGGGTGATTCGAAGATCGCGTGGAGCTCTTCCTTCGAAATGAGCGAGAGGGGGCTATCCTCTAGTCGGCGGAGACATTATTTGCCATATTTTCGTCATTGAATTCAATGAGCCCAGAACAGTGATATTCGTTCCCGGGCTGTATGCACTGTATACTCACATTGACATGTTGAAGAATGGAAGATCAATGCTTGGTCCAGAAAGTTATCGAATTCATCTCAGAGGAACGATGTGTCTTGCCTTAGATCCTCCCATGAGTGAAGTGATACCTTAAGCAATTTGATGTGCACATCTAGTGCAAAGAGCTGTTGGATTTCTCTTCTAAAAAATTCTTGCCAATTTCCTTCGGTTTTAAAATATTTTCAAAAGTTTTACTTTCCCAAATCCTTTTATTATTTCTGAAAGTTTTTCACAATAGATAACGTCAATGTCACTTCTGGCGCTATAAATAGTATTAATAGCAAAAAATCAAGGGAGGCTTCCGAGTTTACCTCTGTCGTAAAGCTCTTCCTCGGCTCGTGGAATCTTCAAAGCGAACTCGATACACCACTTTGTTTAATTGGACTCACCATGCCAGACAACAAACACTAATTTTACTGGAAAAGTACTATAGAGTATAGATACGACTTAGGAATATGACATCCAATGTCACCTAAATTTCTGCTAAAACACCTTAAATACCGAATAGTGTTTCGCCATCACATTAGTGAAATCAACAAGTATCAAAACAATGTCACGCTCATTTTTTTCTTCTCACATTACACAATATTCTTAATGGAGAGTAAGCCGAATCTTCAAACAGATACTCGTACACACCAACCCAAATACAGAAATTTGACAAGGACAAAGAGCTTTTCTCATACTTCCTAAAGCTCCAAGAACTAAACGTCAAAACGACTAGAACTTTGTTCCCTTACCATTTACCGCTCTCAAACAAGAACAACCCAGAGCTAAGGAATTTCTATCTAGAAAAACCAATAAATTCCGATGACTGTGACGATGTAAATGTATCATATTGTATCTACATATGTGTGTAACACATAAATACAAAAAATTACTACGCAAGTAAAGAGTGATATTGAAATTGTAAAGAAGGAAAACATTATTTCAGACTACCTATAAGCAGAATGGAACTGCATAACTTTCTGGTGAATTTAGGTTATGCGCAATGCTTCCAAGGAGTGTAACTGACATTTGATGTTTCACCCCCTGTCAACCACCCGCCACAAAAAAAGAAAAAAAAATATCAACATCACAACAGACGTCAATCTACTTATAGAACTTTTCGATTAAAACTTGATGACCATGACCAGGATATTCTCATAAAAAAATCAAACTGACAGCTTCAAAAATTAGACACCCACATTGACAGTGACAGGTAAATTAATTAAAAAATAAATATCAAACGTCTCTTGCCTTTTCAGATGTATGTACATGCGTATGTAAGTAATGTTGTCAATCCACCGTTTACACTGCTAACACACACCGTTTACACATTAATTTTTTTTAAACTTTTTCCCTCAAATTTTTCACTTAAAACTGATTAAGAACAATAAAGCGCCCTCAAGACTATACGAATAAGTGAATATTTATGCGTAACTATATTAGATACTCGAACTGCACTTTTGTACTCTGTACACTGTACACTGACACTGCATATATCTGACCCCGAGACGGACTAAATCGATTTAAATTGCACTGCAGACCACTGTAGTGGTAGAAACTATTTAATAAAAAACACGTTCAAAACAACCGTCAGATTTAAGAAAATTGGACATTATCGCGCGCTCGAGAAAATCATCTAATCAACCTCTCTCTTGCTCTTTCTCCTCAATCCCACCCACACGGACCGGAACAATTAATCAATGAGAGAAAACAATTTTCATTTCCTATGTAGTGCGATTTTTTTTCTTTTGTCAAAGAGCGCTGCAACGTGAAGAAATAAATCCGCGCGTCTGTCAGATGTGCTTTCAATTGACTTAAATACACAAACAGATAACAAACAACGTTTACTTGAAGGCCGTGCTAAAAATGAAAAAAGCGCCGAAGAGAAACGAGTATAGAAACGGATATTTCGGTGAGGGTGAGATCTGAAAGTTTTAATGAAGACGGTGAGTGCCTATGACAGATACTTCTTCCTCCATCAATTGGGACGGGATCGAGCCAAACCGCAGTTTTAAGACCGACCCTTACAACAATCTAACTGACAGGAGAAAATCGAAGAAAAAACACGAAATTTACTCTCACAGTCCGTCTTTAAATTGATAACAGAGAGGTAGAGTCAATAAGATATTAAGAGAGAGAGAGAGAGAGAGAGAGAGGAAGAGTGTGGGAAAAATTACAACACCACCTTACGCGGGTAAATTAAAGGCAGAATAAAGTAAAGTAAAGTATCTCACAGATACCACCCAGTCACATACTCGTACATAAGTGGGTGGGAATGGGAAAATATAGGAACAAGGATGAGAAAAAAAAAAACATTGTCTAAGGAAATTATTCCACAAAAACAAATGCGACACACTTTTTTATCCATGAGATACTTTACAGACACCGTTTAAATACTTAATGATGCCCAATTTCGAATCATACATCTATCCGAATGTAAAACACAACACAGTGGTCCCTTTGGAGGTGAAAGACTCGAAAGAATTTCCGAAAAATCCATGCGAACACAATGCGAATCACAAAGCGAACGTATAATAATAATTATAATAATAATCAGCGACGCGGTGGACGAGCAAAGCTACAACACACTTTAGTGGTAGCAAGTTCCGATATCAACTGTTTGTGGCCAAAAGCGCACAGAATGTGTGTATCTTCTCGATTCACTTTGACTGTCGTTTCGTTTGTTGTTGTTTTTTTTTTCTGTTGTTGTCGCTGTTTTATTGTGTGCGGTGTTTTCATTTTCGTATTTCATTCGCCGCTCATCAGTGCTGTCGATGTTCTATGGACACAACTTTTTCTTCTCTCTACTCGCAGTGGTATCTCTCTGTTTAATAGTACGTTGTTGTATTTCCCTTTTGCTTATGCTTGTATCGGTTAATTGTAGTTTGAATTGAATGGTGACGATTATTGTGGTACTTCTTAAAAAAGTATAAAAATCGTATTCTGTGTGTTTACGTTCTAAATCGCTGCAATATAGAAAAACAGAGAGGAACCCACTAAAGAAGAAGATTCATTTTCGAGAGAGTGTAAAATGCCAAACAAAAACAGAGAGCAAATTATTTGCCGCCTTCCTCTCTTTCTCTTTGGTCAGGCACTGACCAAAGCAAAAGACAACTTTTTGTTCGTCGTACGTACCTATATATAGAGAGAGAATGAATATGTATCTGGTAAATAGAAAGACACTTGGATACAGAAAAAAAGAAATTTTTACACTGCGTCGCACGACTACCAAATGAAATCAAATCAAACAGCTGATTATGGCTTGAATTCTAACCTCAAAAAGAGAAATTATAACCAAAAATACCGCTGTTTCAGTGTGGATAAACCAATACCAGAGCTCCCTCCTCCACAGAAAAACACAACTCATATTCACTATCATTCTCAAGGCATACACCAGCGACGTATGACGTTTTCGTTGCAATGCAGAGAACAATATGACATTTTACAGTTTTGTGTTGCGCGTAATGGGGTATCCCTCCTCCGATGACATGCAAATTTTGTTGTTTCTGGTTTGTTCTGTTTTGTTGAAAAAAGGGGGGCCCCTTTTATAATGTGTACGGCGTACGGTATATGTAACCTACAAAACGGCGGAACTACATTGTAAATGTGGATAAAGTTGCACTGATACTACTCGTAGCAGTACCAATGGCGTTTGGGTAGAATGATCGCTTAAAAAGGAAGCCCCGCAAGTTGAAGCTATCATCAGAAATGCACAATGCATTGGATTCAGAGCTTTTCCAGGTCACGTTGAGCACGTGTATGTGTTTGGGCAGTCAGAAGTGAGAGAATGGTTAAATAATTTTTTTTTCAATTTGACTATGGCACCGACTTTAGTTTACGGGCCCTTATAAGGTGCGAGAACATGTATTCGAGTACATATTGACTATTACGGTTTAGTAAGCTGTCAGATACATATGTATGTATATTGTAACAGTTTTGTTACTTGTAAGTACAGGTCTTACGTTGAGATCTAATGATATGCACATTTTGAATTACGTAAATTGGTAGGTCTAAGGAGAGATTATTTATTTACAATAGTTTGGATTTGAAAACTGCACCGAGGATGAAGAGGGTCAATTGTCCATGAAGTTGTGATAGAGCTTACAATCTGGATAATCAGATGAGTGAGTTCCCAATAAGCCGACAAGTATTGAACCTTATCCACATACTTATGCCGATATTCATATATGGATTGAAGATATTTCACTCTCAAATATGAAGATAGAATGAAATCTGGAACGTGAAAGACATCTCTGACTCACATGAAAAAGGCTTACTTATCAACAGACTGAGTACTTGCACTGGGTTTGAGCAATGAATGTCTTAGAGCATTCAGCAATGCTTTGCTACTTTGCACTACCACACCAAGCAGAAGAGTACAGGAATCCAGTGAGAGACCAAAAACTGAAAGCGATATTGCAAATAGAGTTCGAAATACCGTCATCCGTGTTTTTCACCAAAAAAACAGCGACTGTGGAAATAAAGACAATTTTTCCAGTCTAACACCGTGTGGCGCTCCCATTGCTAAGATTTGAATTCTGTTTTTTTTTTTTTTTTTTTAAGTTGGTAAATCTGTTGTTGACATTCCTTCTAAATCTTAGCACCATAGCTTGACTTTTGCAAAAGTTACGTAGCCAAGAGTTTTTTTTTAAAGTCTGGGTTTTATGCTGTTCGACTAGATGAAAATTATAATTTACGAGTCAATACCAGAAATTTTGCAATCATTCCGATAATCCATAAAACACACTATACGCGTTTTTATTCCGTAACTGCACCCCGTTTTTTTAATGCATTACCGGCAAACCTTAGATGTGAGAGAGTGAAAGCAGTTTTTCTTAAAAATACAAAGAAGTGGTTATTCTCTTTTGACCATTATATATAAATTAAATGTATAAATTAATGTATAATAAATACAATTTTGCTCTATTGCTGATATTTGCTCATGTACATCACTTTTGTTACGATTACTATCTTTTCTTTCTTTCTTTTTACATCTTTCTTTGTTTTCTTTTAATGAGTTTATTTTATTGTATTTCGATATAACAGGTACATTCACCTCTTTTTATTGAACAACAGATTGTACCTAACTATTTCATGCAAAATGTATTCCATTATAATATACACCGCAATTTAGTATAAGTTTTGTTATGAAATAAAGAAGAAGAATAAAAAATAAAAAAAAAGTATTGGTGTGTGTTGACGATTTTTTACAATATTAGAAATGGATTTAAATTTGCAACAACGAACTTGTATTAAATTTTGCGTCAAAAACGGATTTACTGGTGCGCGAACGTTGGAAATGTTGGAAAAGTGTTTCGGCAACGATTCTCTAAAGAAAACGGTCGCTTACCAGTGGCACGAGCAGTTTAAAAGTGGCCGTGAGTTAATCGAAGATGATGAACGCAGTGGCAGACCATCGACATCGAAAACCGACGAAAACATTGATGGAGTAAAAGAAATGTTAGTCAATAACCGCAAATTAACCATCAGAGAGATAGCGGAGGACTTGAACATTGCCTGTGGATCCGTCCAAGACATTTTGGTTAATGATTTGGGTTTCCGTCGTGTAGCAGCAAAGTTGGTGCGAAAAGACCTTAATTTCATGCAAAAAAGAGACCGTGTTGACGTCGCAAAAGAAATGATTTGCGAGGCTGAATCCGATCCCACATTCATCAAAAGGATCATTACTGGAGACGAGACGTGGGTTTATTAGTACGACATGCAATCCAGACATCAGGCAAGTGAATGGCGTTCACCAAATGAGCCGAGACCAAAAAAACCACATCGTTTTCAGTCAAAAAAGAACGCAATACTCACGGTTTTCATGGATTACAACGGTGTAGTGCATCATGAATTTTTGCCAGAAGGCCAGACAGTAAACAAAGAGTATTATTTAAACGTTATGAGACGTTTGTGTGAAGCAATTCGCCGAAAGAGACTAGAATTGTGGGCAGAAAACTTGTGGATTTTGCACCATGATAACGCACCGTCGCACAGTGCCATCATTATTCGTAATTTTTTGACGAAAAATGCAACAAATACCATCCAACAGCCACCGAATTCACCTGATTTGGCTCCCTGTGATTTCTTTTTATTCAATCGAGTTAAAAAGCCACTACGCGTTTCAGCAGCCGAGAGGAAGTAATGGAAAGATGGCAGGAAGCACTGATGGACATACCGAAAACCGAATATAAAAAATGTTTCGAGGATTTGATCAAGCGCTGGCATAAGTGTGTTGCAGTCGATGGGAAAGGTGGTATGCTGTTGTTGCAACAATGATTGGAGAATAGAGTATTAACAAAAAATGTTTGGGCATAAGGTAACACATCTGTTTTAACTCCCTTGTGATGCTTAAGGAACTCTTCTACAATCGTTCATTTATCAAAGCTCACAGCGGGATTTTCATAAAGGCCACTAAGACTTATATGGCATGTTTTGTAGAAGAAACCCAATCAGATTGCGCATACGCTTTCGTATTACCTATAACAGCAATGATAAACGTTCCACTGTGCTAAGGATAGCCAAGTGTGATACAAGCAGATGGAGGGACGTGCAAAATCACCACCTTCAATAGCTGAAGTAACAAATGTGGTCACAGCACTGACTTATGTCTACTGTATTCGCATTATTTTAAGCTGTAAACCACTGATTTTAATATTTATTAGCTCAGTAAGGGTCCTGGCCATCCAGGTTGGGGATTACTAGTCGGATAAACTCCCCACCAGGTCAAAAAATATATTATATACATATGTGATTATGAAACAACCAAAAGTTATTCGATAAAAGCAAATCTTTAACAGACCACGTGTAGCCAAGCACCTTGCGAGGTCTCTAGACTGCTATAAAATAGACCTAACCGCCATCTACAAAGTGCGACGGAATAGGCAAAGTGTAACAATGGTGAAAACCTGTGTCATAAATCAGTATCTTGTAACGAAACCCAGTGGCAGAGCTGCCAACAAGCCATCAGAGACCTTTATCTCTCTGACGTGCTAGGTTTCGGCTCACCACCTCTGCTAAGAGCGTGGTTTGACAATGAATGTGGGCGCGCTGACAAATGCAGAAAAACAGAAAGCATATAAAGCGTATCAGGTTCTCAGAAGAAAGAAAAAGGAATACGAGAAGCGCTACATCTAGGAAATTGAGAGATGCTATAGAAGGTAAAAAGAACGTGCCAGGTCATCAAAGTACAAACGGAAGACTGCAACGACGAAGATTGGCAGTTAGTGCTATGGATATTTAAGAACCATTTCTGTAAACTGCTAAACGATAATGATAATCAAAATACCACTTTGTGAAGAGCATGCACCAAACCTTCTATTAAGTATGGCTGGACAAAAGTCAGAAGAATGTTGCAATGCCCGATCCTGGAGAAGGGACACTCTCTTATCTGCACTATAGAGGCATCATTCACCTCAACATTGCATATAAGGCCTGTAGTACTATGTAATCATCTTATTCTTTGGGTCAACGGCTTCCATTCCAGGCGAATTTTTCAACACCGTACTTTAGAGAATTGGACGAAACTCGCAGCCCAACAACCAGAGGCACAATTTTTTAAAAGTCTGTACAAATACTAGCCTGTGCGGATTACATAGATACATACCCATTGCATATCCTCAAGGTGACTGTTTGGTGCGGCATTTTTAATGAAAAAGTGGCTGGCAATCCATTAGGGGGTTTGTCTGCATTGTCGAAGAGTAGAGTACGAGATTTAACTACACACAGCCCGTGCGTGCAGCGACATACATATTCGTATATTGCCCTTAGCCATAAGAATCATAATTCAACGGCATAGATGGCTGGAACATGTAGGGCGGATAGACGCAAGCGCTCCATCTTGAAGAGCCTTCGAATCCATCACCGAGAGAAAACTCAGCAGAGGAAGACGCCATCCTATGTGGCACGCGCAAATGGACGCCGACCTCAAACAACTTGGCGTACGAACTTGGAAGAAATCAGGAATTATCAGGGCTGACTGAAGAAGCATTTTGGTTAACTCCCGGTTTCACCCCGGACTGTAACACCAGCCATTGATTTAGTAAATATATGTAATTGTAAGGAGCACACGTTCATAAACTCTACTATATTTACATCGACGGAGTTCTGGAAACTGATGATTATTACAATGAAGAAGGAGTGAAATTTAATGGCCAGCGGAAACTTATAGAGAGTGCATGTTCTTCCAATGATTACTAAACTATTAGTGAAGATCACACTTCACAGATTCACAATCTTTCAAGGGTTCCACATATTAGCCTACGCACAAAAGTGACGTCTCCGTATGACGGGTAACCTTAACGTCACAGTAGAAGGCAAAAACAACACAATACGACAGTTGAGTTCTAAGTAAAGAAGATAAAAGAGATTATAAAATTTGTATCTGACATCGAAACATCGCATAAGCACCATCTTCTGACCACTTGCACATGTCCGCGGCCGCGGACTGCTAGTTTGTCAAAAATCAAAGGGACAACTGGCTTCAGGAGTGAAGTCTATGCATGTGCATAGCCCAAGTAAACGTGAACGACTGTTGGAATCCTATTAGGGCGATTTTTGAAGAAGCCGAGTTGTTAGAAGAAGGTGTATACCAAAAAAGTATTAGATGAACCAGAATCGCAAACCCAAAGAAAGAAGAAACAACAACGAAAAAGGAATTGAAGCTTATCCCAAAAAGCATATTAGAATACTCGAAGATGCATATAGTCTTATAGTAAGGTGACCTTATTATGGAAAAACGATATTCAAAAAATCCGGATGGCACTTTGCTGGCGACAGAAGGCGACCAACACAGAAAGCGGAAAAAGTCACTCTGCCTCAGTGTCAAATCACTTAGTTAACAGTCGCACAGCCTTTCACCGGGACGATCAGCCTCCTCTCGACTCCCAAAAGTTTGACATTAGCATTGATTCCAGTTTCTATTCCAAATACAGTCAATAACTTAATCAGATCTGTACCAATTGTTCGCTTGGTGCCTCGTGACAAAATGTTTTGTCGAAGGCTACATTCGTTCAGATTCGTTGGGACGCGACAGTATTACACGACAACGAATTTATTGTTGCTTATTAACCAGCACTGGGCGACTAATTAGTCATCATCGAGGAGGTGACTTGGTATATGGGCAGTATAATTTTCTGAAGGCTTCTCAAGACTGTTAGGGAGTAAACGAGCAGTGAAAGGATATGGAAACTCCATTAAAAACCAGTTAGCAAAAGCAAACTCGCATCACCATGCCGTATCAAGATGAGAGAATTGCAAGTGTAGCGGAAGGTGTGAGCCATCGCTGCAATTAACTTCATCAACACATAGAAACAAATAAAATGATAATACTCGTATGTGCGAAATAAAAAGCCAATTGAACTATAAACAGCCCAATACTCGTATATGCGAAATCAAAAGCCAATTGAGCTATAAACAGCTTTGATACGTTTAGCCCTCCTGGATGGAATGCATCTTGTGCCATATCTTTAGCATGGCTACATATATATGGCTATATCATTCCAAAATGCTGTCTCGACTTGACGTACATCCCTGCTTATGGACGAAAGGTAATGTGGTTCTTATACGGGTATATAAAGCAAGAAGAAGCTGCCATACTACCCCAATGACTTTAAAGCTATAAGCCTGTTTTCATAGCCTTTGAAAATTTTGGAAAGATCGATTGACACACACGTTTGTCTGAGCATAGATTCAACCTTGCTCTTGGCTACTCACATGAATAAATCAGTAGCTACGGTAGCCTTCCTCTATATTGAGAGTGTCTTCAATAATGACGATAGCAGCAGTTCTTTCAGGTATGGGAGGTTAGGCTCTTTAAAAATTATCAGTACAAAGCTAGGATGATCTTCAGCTTGGAGGCATGTCAATTGTAGCATTATATCGGTTTCTGGAAGGGAAACCCTGTAAGTTCTTCACTTGTGAGCATAAAACTGCGATGGGTACTGCTGGCAAACAGCTGGATATTTTGAGAGACCTAATGCAAGAAGACTTCAGCTTCAGTCGAAACGAAGCAACACCTTATTCACATAACATACATAAAAGGAAAAAAATGAGGACTACAACCACAAATTTGTCTTAGCACTTCTGTATGTTGGCCTGCGGAAATAAATAAATTCTTTGTTACTAGAAAATGTGCAAAGAGTAGGCTAGCTCTCAGTGGACCAGTGAACAGGCTATTCGCTCATCTCTAAATGAAATCTAAATATCAACTACAACCGTGTCCGGGAGGACCTGGGAAAGGTAATAAAGTGCCTCCCCATACCATCGACCCAGACGAATGACCTCGTATTCTCTATGCTGCAGATAAATATGATATAACAAGCCATAAGGGAGCCATCATTGACTGAACATAACCTGCAAAATACTACGACCGGCTATTTTTTCTTAGCTTTAAGTATAGTAAATAAATATCCATAAAGAAAATGTTAATAAAGTCGAAAGACATATTATAAGAATTTAGAGTAGCTTAGAGTGCCTGTGTGGGGCCAGTAAGTTAGTATAAGGTTGTTAAGTAATTTTAAGCTAGCATTTAAGCATTTTTTGTTAGTATGTAAGAGTTATTGATTAGAAAATAAAATGCGTTTAAAACTAAAACTAAAACTAACTACGACCGGCACTGCATTTAAATTTTGTTGGGTTTGTAACGCCTTTTAGTAGCCAGCGCGCGGTTTACTCACCTCAACATCCGTATAGAAACTTGGCTATCCCTTGATCAATCAACACAGAATAGGACTCATCACATTGATTCGGGAGTAAAAGTCCTTTCGAAAGACTTTGCTAAAAAAATACATGCAGGTGAAAAATGCATACGATGCGTCTGGCTGGATACTTGAGCCTTATCGTATTTCAGTCAGATAGGTGGCTGCTTACGCGTGTTAACTCGGGTTAACATTACCTTATTGCCGCCATAATAATAATAAAAATAATAATAATAACATTGCAATGGAAATGGAGGAGCTACTTCTTATGTGATTGGCTTCAAAACACCGCCACAAAGAAATTTCTGGTTTGACGATTAATGTAGGCAGGTATGTGGAGCCGAAGAAGAAGCATATAAAGCTGCATAGAAGATGAAAACGACCATGCTAGGATTACAGACTACATGGATGATAATGGAGTACTAGGAGCAGAGTCGCAGTCGGTGCTTGGAATACGGAAAGACTAATTCTGAAGACTATAACGGCGATAATGGTCAAAATAGTGCTGTCAGGAAAACTGAAACATTCACCCTGGATGAAGATGATAGAGAATTCAGTCCCACTGACCTAGATGAATTTGGGCTAGCAACATTGAAGCTAGAGTCTAATAAAGCTGCTGGGAGACGGACTGTCTTCTGAGCCACTTAAAATAACTGGAGATGAGATCTATAAAATATGATCGGAGGAAAGCAACACCAAAGTATGGAACCTCAGCATCGTTTGTCCGATCTACAACAAATAGGACCATTTTGACTGCACCAATTCTAAAATAACAGTCTCCTAAAAATCCCGAATAAAGTCTCTTCTGTTGTATTATGTGAGCGTCTGAAACCATTCAGCAAAAATCTAGTTGGTCCATACCAGTGCTGTTTTCACAGGTCTTGGAAAAGACCCGGGAATTTCAGATCAACACTCACCATTTATTTGTCGACATTAAGGCCCCATAACGGCGTGCATATGGACAAACTATATGCACATATATCTCCATGTCTTGTTTTGACATCCCTGCCAAACTCGGCAGGTTGTGGAGGATGGCCATGGAGCATTCTCTCCACTCCATCAAAATCGCTTATGAATTAATCGAAACCTTCAATACCAAAAAAAAGGCTAGGCACTGTCATATGACTTTATGAGAATCGCCCTAGAAATGATTCTGTAAAACGCACTTGCCAACAACAGAAGCACGATCTTGATCAAATCCACACAATTACTTGCCTACGCGGGTGACATGTGCGCACTGAGCCGTCATTGAAGCTTTCGTGATTATTGAGGCGGAAGTAACCGCAATACGTCTGAGAGTGAACAAGTGCAAAACAAAGTACATGCTGTCATCAGAAAAGTTCAGATGTCTTGTCCAGAACGTTACCATAAGCAGTTATAACTTGGAGGTAGTTAAGCATTACAGCGCAGAAATCAGGCGCAGAATTACTCTTCCTAATCACTCTTTCTTTGGGCTCAGAAGGCATTTAAGCCCTCTCTCATAAGACCAAACAGGCTTTTTACAAGCCTGTAATCATGCCGGTCCTGCTCTATGGCACAGAGGTTTAGACCATGTCGAAAGCGGATGGACGGTTTGTACTGACGGGGAATAGAGGAGGAGATTCAGCTAGGATCGTTACGGACTGTACAGCGACATTTATCTAGTCAGGTGTCTACGGATCCACCATCTAGATTGTTAGGTCATTTGAACGGACTAACGGACATCACAATTTCGACCCAAAATCGAGAAATCGTGCCAGGTGGAGAGACAGCTTGGTTGAGGCGGGGTTCACTCCGAACTATAGAGCCACTTTAGAACATATCTTTCATCTCAGATGTCAGATGCGCTTATCTATTGGTAAAACAACTGCCGAACGTTGTTCCTGAAGTAGCGCCTCTTCATTTACTTTATCACTCTGTTCTCATACTCTTTCTATTCTCTCCGGAAAAGCCGATGTTCTTCCTTTTCGTTTAGTGCCGCCTCATACGTGACCAACATCATCCGCTGCAGCATTTCTGAAGCGTTTTTCGCATCGATTCCACTGATCTTCATCACCTACTGCCGGTTGCAAAGACGTTTAACAGAGGCTGAGGTATACCCGATTGGCAACGGTTCTGGTGGCTTATTGTAATTGCAGTTCTTCAAAGTTTAAACCCCTCACGGTATTTCTGCGTTCTTGTTTGAAATATCAGAAGAAGATATTTCTGTTCGCTGTTTCATGATCTGATGACAGCCATGTTCCATGAAAGATGTCCTCTTTTCCAAATTTGTGGCGTTAAAGTCACCTAAGACCCCTTTAGTAAGCTCCGTAATAATATAGAGAGTGTAACCCTCTTAGGAGCTATGAAAGATGCCGTTGATTACCACCATCTATATTTCAATACCCTGCCTATGCACTCGTTTAATCAAAGAAAAGTGAATGTTCTCGTCTATTACCCTTTATTATCAGCCATTTCATTTATTTTCACTAACGATATTGTAAGTTCATATAACAGGAGCAAAGGAGTGATGATTAAATCTGATGATACTACAATATCCTCCTTCAAATTGGATTTTTCTGTTCAGCCTTTTATTACCCCACGCGGCACGCTAATTAAGCGTCACTTAACTTTTATTAATTTAGCACGATGCTGCAGGACTAACCAACAGGAGGTCAAGTGATCTAAAAGGGAAAAAATTTAAAACAGGAGTTTGAATAAAATCATGTGGCAACAATCTACAATCTACCATCCACCATTCAATATATACGAGCAACGTCTACCATCCTCCATACAGCAACCGGATTGCATGAAATTACATTTATCTGCGGGTCATCTCCTAACCTCTCGTCTACGAGTTAGTGAAAGCCGATAAAATGAGAGAATAAATTGCATTCAACAGATAAACCTAACAAGCCGGACCAGTTACCGCTGCTATTACAAAGAAGAGAACTTAATTAGAGTTTCTTCTTTTAATTTGCTCGCAATCGCAACTACGAATGGAAACATGTTGCGGCTGGAATCGTTCGTTCATACGGATAGTCTTCTTTCTTGGTTATCTTTATCGTTCATTCCGCCTTTCTCGGATCCAATTCAATTAGTGCCCCAAGCAGTGTTCGATTATGGAATTAGAAGCAATTGCTGTACAGAAATGGAAGCCCGAGAAGAATGGAATATATGTGTTAGTAGTTTGTCGAAACGTCAAACTAAAACCAATCCCACTGATACAAGTACTCTTACAAATGACTTGAGAATAAGTTACACTTTCTTGTTATTGTCGGATTTGGGTGAAGATACTCGTACATATTTTCTTTCATTTAATCGTTCCTTACTGCCTACGCGATTTTTAGGAATTAAGTATCCGCAGCCTTCAAGCTCTGAGGCTTGTTTAGTTTGAGATACGAGCATGTAATCAAATGCGCTAGAACTGGGGTTTGCGAAAACCTTATCATGTCAAACAGGAAGCAAACTGTGGTTGCAATTTATGAGCTGCACATTGGGAATGCAGTATTAGATGACTGGGCAACAATCGGACCCATGTTGCTCATGGATTAGGAGCTTGATGTATGTATGCATGCAAACAAGGAATTATTTGCAACATCATGCATTTGCATGTATACAGGGTGAGAAAAAAGACCTAAACAGTTCCATGTAACAAAGATACTTTTATATTTTAAGTTGAAATATTAGAGCTATATACTCGTATACGTGTTTTCGCAGAACCAAGCCGGTGAGATAGATCCATTCCTGCAAACCCTCTCGTATTGAAGAAAATACGAAAGCAAGGTATCAAATTAGAATAATCTCCTGAGCTCTATGTACTCGTATCAGTTAGCATGCATATCAAAGAAACTAAAAAGCAAAACAGCATAGCTCCATCGGATTTAATTTATAGAGTTGCGTTTAACCTCACAAGTTTACTTCCACCGTTTGTACTCCTGAAGTTGGGGTCAGCACTTTCCGAAAATTCAACAGGATTGGGTATGGAAATCCCATCAGTTTTATCACCAGTTCTGTGATTAGACCAGAAATAGTCAATTTTAAACCACCAAAGACTATCAGAATGTTGTAATCCTTAGAGATTACCCCCAAGAAACTTTTAACACCGATGACCCAGCAGTTTATACTAAATCGAAGCACGGATTGCTCCTGTATCAGTATCGATAGATACTGAGATAGAGTATATAGTGCAGACTATACTAGTCCTACTTTATGAGGCTGAAGCAAGGATTTTATCGAAAGTGGATGATGATATCCTCAGTCGTTTTGAGAGAAAAATCATTCGAAAAATATTCGGTCCTGTTTGCGTTGACTGGCTTTGCCAGAGAAGATTCAACGACAAACTATACAAGCTACAGCGACATCGATTTCGACGTAGTCAGAAAACTGACCATCAGTCGCCTTAAAAGGCTAAGACATATAGAGCGATTGGACACTAATGTTCTGGCTCGCAGAGACTTCGAATCTAACGGAATTAAACGGAAAGCACGGCCTTTATCGTACAATATATAATACTATTTAGTTGTATACACGTTTCTCGGGGTAGGGTGAATCGTGATACTAGAACGATAGGGTTAACTATTGTACTGCTGGTACCCCCACCCCCACCCTCCGCGCATTATCATGGCTACGCATAACCAATGACGAATTCTAATACTAAACGGGGTAGAGCAATGCTGGTTTTCAGATTAACGCCCCTGAAGGTTGCTACATTTGACCAGTTACAAGCAGCCGGTAATAAGGTCCTGTTTGGTGGCAGGACTACCGGTAGTCCAACGAGGACTTAAAAATCGATACCATGAGAGTTAGGACCCACTAATGGGAGCATCTTAGTGGCTGTGCTTCAAACCTAAAGTCGCAAGAAAGGTCTTCCACAAAGTTGGTTGACCCTTTGTGGAGTAGCAAATAAGAACTGGGTGCCATAACCCTAAGATTGGCAAAAGGTTTTAGATTAGTCTCGGCTCAAACCAAAAGTTTACCTTGCTGCCTCAACACAGGTTCCTATTGTAAGCGGTAAGCGCTGTCCAGGCGTCCATGTTATGGCCCCAATGGATGTAAGGGCATCCCTTAAACTTAAGTCTCCACGACAGAAGATCACGTAAAACACTGACACATTCTGTACTGCTGGTATTTGGGACAAAATTCCTCCAGTCGTTTTCCCACTCTTTATTGATGATAAAGTTTGGCATCAGTAGCCTAGTTGCTGTCGACAGAGGTGGGCTTCGCGATTTCAACCGATATGATTCCTTTTCGTTCTAGTATATGTGTATAGTAAGTTTCGAGTTTGCTGGGGTAATGTTGCTCAAGACTAGGAGCCATTGAGTTGGAGAGGACCTTATTGTTCCAGAGAATAGGCGCATTTCGATATGGAGTTTCCTATCGATTTTCGTTGTGTGTGCGAAACGCGGACTCCATAATAAGCAGTTGAATAAACCAGTCCTAAAGCGGCAGTTCGACGAGTTCTGGGTGATGATCCCCAGACGCAAGTTTTTGCAGCAGGTTGTTCCTTGTTTTCAGCATGGCTGCTGGGTTGTGGCAGCGCTGTTTAAAGGCTAAGGATCTATCAATGGTTACTTCGAGATACTTGGGATTCTTATTATGATAAGTCGCAGCTCAGTACCCTTGAAGTCAATTTCGAGGGGCATGTGCGCAAGTTGGTTATTCAGGTTAAGGCAGGCTAACTCAGTTTCAGCCATGCTGTGTGTCAGCTTTCATTTCTTAATGTGTTTTCCCAGGGAGCCGTTGTTCAAATAGGATAACTCACAGTCCGCGAAATTCGTTTGTGTCCTAGGCGAAATTTGTTTGGCGACTCTTCAGCGCCAACTTTACCCTTTTTTATGGGTCAAAAGGCACACAAAATGTCCCCTATGCTTTCCAAAATAATAATCGTGCGAGGAAGGGGAAGTAGAACAGGTGTTCAGCTATAGCGATTTTTTCTTATTATTGAGTAAACCGAAATTGTGCACTGTTAAAAACCGACAGATAGTGTAAGTAGTTTCAAAGAGCTGTGCTTTCAAATATCCCTGGATATTTTCAACGTCATACATCAGAGTCGCGTTTATTTTCAGAGTACTCCAAAGTTGGCAATCGCCTTGTAGAGTTCAAGAGGATAAATGGTAACATAAGCCAGAAAAATGGATAATCTTATCTACGAACAATATGCCGGACTTTGCAGTCATTTTAGCACGTATCGATTTATAAGTTCTAGCTAACCTGAAGACTCTACAAAAGCCCGAATAAGATGATGACGTATTCGGCATTCAGCAAAGCAAAGCTTCTTTCAGTTGTAAGATAATTATGCGGTCGTGGCATCTCTGGTATAATATCAATTTTGTTATCCACACAGGATGAACCTGGGTACCACTATTATAAACACACTGTCAACTGGATCACTAGGTTTGTGGTATCAAAGCAGCAAATCCACATTAATTCACCTTTAACATGGAACATAGACTACTTTCTTTGGAGTTCAGAAATTAACAATAGCTTCGTCCACTCATATTTGGCTGATAATTCGATGCAGAAACTTCACCAAAACATCTCCTCTATGTTAAAAAAGGGCCGGTGGACCTTCAGATAACTGAACTACCCTTTTCGATACTGAGTTCAACGCATTTACTTGCTCGATATGAGTCCCTTCATGGTCTAGAGCTATCTGATGAATATACCATATACTTATGAGGAGGTAATGTTAAGTCAATCAGACGAAACCTGAAACTTGTGCTTGCTGATCAGACGATTCCATACCGGCTTAAAGTCAATGACTTTTGAATGCACCCGATTTCCTTTAAAGACCCCGGAATCTAAAGTGCGTAGATTTTTGCATTTTGTTCATCTTATCCTATTGTACGCATCTCCTGATTTGCAATAATAATAATAATAAATGGTTCATGTGACAAGAGAATGCATACAAATGTTTAACCGGCTATAGGAGAAGACTATATTCCATGCATTCTATTTGCATATTCTCAGTTCGTGGACATTTGTCGTGATAAGATAGCGCATATGGCTCATAACTGATTTCTCATCTTGGTTGATTGTTCAAGCCTTTCTTTACTTCAAATTTACTTGAACCAAATGAGATGACACAGAAATCTGAAACTGCCATAAAATTTCCTCTATCTCGCCACAGATTACGTTTCGGCAATGACATAATGACACATTTTCACGCTGCTGTGATAAAAGTTTTTATGGTTATTGCAAGGCAGATTCTAGAGCAAGTTGTGGAGATAAATAACACAGATGCTCGCAAGGAATATCTGTTTATTAACAATGAATTTGCAAAGACAAACAATATTGACATAAACTATTCGTATAAATTACATAAAACCAAGTTTGGTCACACTACTATAGAACTCACATCCTCCGGATGAATCCTATTCAAAGCAGGTTTTTTTGATTTGCTTTACGTAGACTTTCCTGGAATGATGGCCAAAACTTACCACCATCGGCGAAAACTTACAAATTTTCAACCATGTCTATACGCCGAAAAGTAGCCGATATTCTCTTTATTAATCAGATCTTAGTTGGTAATATCGATTGTCCTTCTTCACTTCAACTTATTTATTTGAACACCAACCCACGCAATCTTAGGTCTGTGCCACTTTTCCGGCTCAATCTTCACAGAACGAATTACAGACACCTGGAACCAATGTCTAGAATGCCTTGTGAAGTTAACGATATTCTGCATCTCTTCGACTACCACCTCAGTAAACTGTCCCTCAAGAACATTCTTATTTCCACCTATGCCACACATCCTAACCTTCTCTAACCGCTCCCAGACTTTAGTTTTTATCTTTAGCGAAATTGTGAGTTTTAAGAATATGCATGCAGTAAGCTTTAATAAATCTGCACGTTGTTGACCCGGCCCACAAATCAAATCAAACCAAACTGCTACTATCACATAGGCTTCATATCAATAGAAGAAGTTTCTTTGGCCAGATGACCTCTAGGACCCCTGTTGCAGCTCCCGGCTCTTTGATAAAATTTTTCATATTGGAACTCAAATTAAAGCACATACATCCGTTCAATTCTAGGATAAGTTCAAGACATAAAATAATATAAAAATTGTAATGATAAATGGATGATATTAGTACCAACAGTTCTTCATATTTTCGAACATTTGCGGTTTAAACGATTGTAGAATGATTGCATAAACCTTTTTATTTATTTATGATCCTGGCGGCCAGCTTTGATCACCATTTCGAAAAATGGTATTTCGGCACTTGTGTGGCACGTAGTCTTATTATAAATACACATCTGGCATATTCATTCCTTCAGGTTCCGGGCATACGTGGCGTGATACTACTCTTCAATACCCATAGAACTTGTCGGGAGGTTGAATAATACGTAATTGAAAAAGATTTTTGCGATTTATTATCATTGCAGCCATGTTCAAAACGAAATCTGCTCTTGGTATTTCCTTGTTGTGGGTTATGTGAAGTATCCGTAGATGTAGTAAACATTTGTAACACAATAGGAGTACCTTGCGTAGATCACAACATAATTAATTTAGTTGACATGCTAGCTATAGTGGTATTCTGGTTCGTAGCAAAATCGTTTGGCCTAAGTCAATTTACAATGTCGTTTCGGCAATGTCGTTAACTAAGATGCTCTCTGTTCCAAATTTGGCTTAGGCCAATGATGTCGTAGGTCTTGTTGAAGAACTCGTAAAAACATTTTTTGTTAATGTCATCGACTTATTTTGAAGTGAACGCATATCAGGGGTTTTCAATTTCGACCTGACTGAAAGTGGAGTACCTAACTCCTACTAGACGCAATTCGCCGCTGCAGGCGAGATAGGGCGAGGAAAGTGTTCACATTAGGTGGATACTTCTTCATCAGGACGGAAACGGGAAAATCATATAAAGTAATAAGGATCAGCGGGGACATCCACGGCTCTGGTGAATTTGAGCTACTTGGTAAAAACCTTTCTTAAAAGGTAGTACGACATTTTCATAGGTCTAAAGGGAGCTCCATTGTTGTTTCAGGACCCTGGGCTAGAGATGGTGGCGCAAAAAGTCTGAATATACCAACGGTGGCTCTCATAACATCAGCGAGCCTACTGTCACCGCACTTTCTAGTCGAACCCTTTATGCAACCCTTTGTTTTCCAGAGTGGGGATTATACGTAGGGGTAACTTCCCCGCCATACACAAACAAATATTGAGAGTCAACCAACAATCTCGTGTACGGGTGGATATAATTTTGACAACTCCAGCCATAAGGCAGATATTACTGCAATCCATGAAGTGCGATTAGTTGATGCGAACAAAAAGCAGATAAAAAACTACGGTGACTGCTACAAAGACGAATTCTATGACCACCTAGAGCGAAGAAATGCTCAGTATTCCAGCTTTGAAACCAAAATTGAGCTGGAAAACCTTAACGCAAAGCTGAGTAAAGAACCCGTGTTTGAGTGGGTCATCGGAAAACGGGGACTGCATAATTGCATGTCCGAATGCGGTTTCAGGTATATAAGACTTTTTACGGGGCGTAACCTTTAAGTATCCAGCACGCGGTTCCCACATGTCATCAGCCATTAAGGCTCATTGCAATCGACATCCAGCCTTCTAGATGTTCGAACCTTCCGAGGACCCAAGATTGACGAGGATCATTACCGTGTTACAGCCAGGCAGATATGACAGGAACAACTGAGTCAAGTACGACCATAAAAGCTGCATTCTCAAAAAGCTCTCTCATAATTTTAGCCCCTATACACAAAGGGGAGAACACCAATTGGAATATTGTCAACTAGTCATCAGGAAAGCAGCTTCACAAAGAAACCTCTGGAGTAGCAATGAATGTAGACAAGTACATGCAGCAAAACAAGAACCATATAAAGCTGCGCTGTATAGAAGGATGAGAACTGCTCATGACCGCTACGAGCAGAAAGGAAGGGAAGACCATAGTCTTCCAAAAAGAAAAAGAAAGATCATGGGAAGCGAGTGATCGAGTATAGGGAGGGATGTTTCTGCAGGTACCACGATCGAAGGATTTGTTAGATAATAAAATGAAAGTGGCAGGCCTGCAAAGCCAGAATAGAAGCCTGTAGAGGTGAACATGAACAGCGACTAGTAAAGTCTCAGTCGGTGCTGAGAAAGACTACTTCTGCAGACTGTATAACAGCGACGATGATCAAAATACCGCTGGCACACATAATGAGCTTTTTACCTTGGATGAAAACGGTAATTCCGACGAAGTTCAGGTAAGCTGTATTGAAGCTAAAGTCTAATATAGCTACTGGCGCGGATGCAAATCTCATCATTATTTGTTAGAACTACAAGAAATGAGTCAAAGGAGACTGCCCAACTAAAAGGAATAAGTCTCCTAAACGCCAGAAAAGGCCAGACGGCTTGTCTAGAATGTCGCCATTGGCAGTTTTCACTTCGATGTAATTAAGGTAATAAATATACAAGCAGCAATTGCAGAATTACTCTTGCCGATCGATGTTTCTTTGGACTCAGGAGGTAACTGATTTCTCTTAAAGTGAAACTCGCTGTATACAGGGTTTTCCATTAGGAACTATACATTTGTTTTCTTAAATGTGCTTTTGTGAACTGTCGTATTGCTATTTTGCTTGTCAATGTCTACCATGGTTCAGTACTCGAATGAGCAACGTTTACATATTATTAAAATTTAATACCAAAATTCGGAGTGCGTATGGTCAACGTTAAGAACGCTAACGCTAATTTGCGGTTGTCATAATCGCTCTGGAAATGGTTACAACCAATTCGGAATCTTCTTCAGTGATGAAGTTCATTTCTGGCTAAATGGCTTTGTCAACAAGCAAAATATGCTCTACAAATCCACATATGCTCCATGAGACGCCACTAAAATTACAAAAATTGACTATCTGGTGTAATTTTCATGTCGGCGGCTTCTTTGGGCCGTATCTTTTCGTTGATAGTGATGGCCTCCACATTACATATTGAACGCGAAGATGCCGAAATATCGGCTGAAATGCGTGGGAAGATGGTCTAAAACTTTTTCAAACGATTCGATCGTCGCAAACGCACTCATGGTGGATATATGAAAGAAGTCGAGCTCCATTCATAATGGTAAGTACACCTTATACCTTGAAATAAAAGTTTTTTTCGGTACCTCAAATAGTTTGTGTTTTAGAATAGAATTTTAGAATGCGAAATAAGTTTAGTATCAGTAAAAGAATCGCAACTGTTTTGATGGTATGTACCTCTTTAATGGTTGAATCACAAGTGAAAGAATGTTAAATTTCAAAGCAACGATTAACTCTAGTGCTATACATTAAGTGTTACACATCATTAAATGTGTATGAGAGCGCAATTTAGTTTGAATATGATACATTAATATAAGAGATTATTGTTGAGTCCGGTTAAATTTACAAATTATTGAAAGTACAAATAAAACTTGAAGTAAGAATTGAAATCGAAAAGTAGGTACTGTATAACTTTATGGATAGAATTTGAAAGTACGTATAAATGGATTTATATTTCCAAACATTCCGCCGGCCCTGGAACGAAGTTTCAGCATAGAGGTAGTACTGCTAGCTTATGTATTGGTCTAAGTAATTGTCCATTGGCAGTTATTAAGGTCACTACACGAACCTTGCCATCCTTGCCTGGGTGGATATCTGTAACTCTGTAACTCTGTAACCTATAGACCATTTCTCCGGTGGTAGGTTTGTATCTTTGATGACGACCAAATCGTTGAGTTGAATATTGGATTGAGGTTATGACCACCGTGGTCTTTGCTGAAGTGAGGTCAGGTACTCTAAGCTCCAACGTCTCCAGTACCCTTGTACTTTATCTTGTATGGATTGCCAACAGGAGAGTCTATTTGGATTTATGTTGTCTAGTGACGGTTCGGGAACAGCTGAGTAAGATTCACCTAGAAAGAAATGTGCTGGGGTTAATGGATTTAAATCAGTATCGGATTGTTGACACAAAGGGCGGGAGTTTAGTAAAGCTTGAATTTGAGTTAATAGAGTATAATATTCTTCGAATGTTAAGATATTTGACCCAATAACACGCCGAAGTTGTTGCTTAACGGATTTAACGCCCGCTTCCCACAACCCTCCGAAATGTGGTGCCGAGGGAGGAATGAAATGCCAAGTGATACCATCACGAGCAAGCGATTCGGCAACGATAGAATTATGATGTTGTGATAACGTGTGTTGGTGCGTCTCTGAAAGCATTCTGGCAGATCCGTGGAAGTTGGTGCCGTTATCTGAGTAAATATGTGCCGGCTTACCACGACGAGCAGTGAATCGACGAAAGGCAGCTAAGAATGCATCTGTGGTGAGGTCGCTCACCAACTCCAAATGTATGGCCTTCGTCACAAGACATACAAATAAGGATACATAGCCTTTCGAAGTGTGAACCTTGCGTCCGATTTTAATTTTACTCGTAAGTATGATAGGTCCAGCATAGCCGCATCTACAATGTACAAATGGTCGGCTTGGTTGAATACGCTGCGCTGGAAGATTTCCCATAATTTGCGTTATTGTGGATTTTCTTTGTCGAAAACATTTGACACAGCTATGTGTAATTTTGCGCAGACGATTTCGACATCCGATAATCCAATATTCTTGGCGAATTACTGCAAATAGCGTAGATACTCCCGGATGTAGTAAGCGTCGATGAGCCTCGATTACGATAAGGGTTGTCACAGCATGACCTTTTGGGATAATTATTGGGTGCTTTACGTTGTCCGTGATATTTGCCTCGTGAAGTCTTCCTCCCACTCGAAGTATCTGGTCATCATCTAAGAAAGGATTGAGATTAAGTATTTTACATTTCCTACCGGAGTTTCCATTCGTTTTGTAATGAACAATGTATTTTTCAAAGTAAATATTTTGGATCCATTTGATGATTTCACGCTTTGTGCAGTAAAATTCTTGAGGAGCGAGGACATCGGTTTTCTTTTCAGATAGTTTTCTGCATTTCGAAATAAACCTTAGTATGAAGGCAACTATGCGAATGAGTCTTGTCCACGACGATACTCGTGATGCTAGAGTTTCGAATGGATGATCAAAATTGGTAACGACTATACATGTTTGGCGATTCTTTTTCTCCTCTTGCTTGCAAGTAGGGTGTTCCTGAAAATTAGTTATTATCGGCCAGGTATCGTTGGTTTCCCTTAGCCAACTTGGACCTTTCCACCACAGTGAATGATTTACTAATAGTGACGCCGAAGTGCCTCGAGATGCACAGTCGGCTGGGTTTTCTTCTGACCTTACGTGATACCACCTGTTTCGGGGAATAGTGTTGAGTATTTCGGCAGTTCGATTTCCCACGAACGTATCTCACCGCCGGGAAGGGGACGATAGCCAAGATAGAACAACCTGTGAATCACACCAAGCGAAGACATTTGAGCATTTTATATTTAGAGAATTTTGCACAGCGTCGAGCAACCGTGCCACACAGCTCTAGTCGTGGTATGGTAAGTTGTTTAATTGGTGCAACTCGAGTTTTAGCTGCAACTAAGGTTGTTGTTATGTCTCCACTGGCAAGTATAAACCGTGAGTAGATGACTGCAGCGTAGGCGAAGATCGAAGCATCCGAAAATCCGTGCAACTCAAATGTGGCATCCACTGATCCAATAGACCGAGGAATACTAATTTTTGTAAGGACTGGTAGCTCTTTCCTGTATTTGAGCCACTGTGTAGCGATAGATTTTGGAAGAGGGTCATCCCAGTTGAGGTTTTGGTGCCACAATTCTTGAAGGGTTATTTTTAGTTGTATTACAGACGGCGCGAGGAAACCAAGGGGATCAAAGATTCGAGCAATTTCTTTAAGGATTTGACGTTTGGTTAGAGCTTCATTTGGAGCTATGTTTAAAAGAAACGAAAAACAGTCTACTTCTGAATTCCAAAGCAAACCGAGTATTTTCACCCACGAATCAGAGTTGCTACCTAACGAAATACTATGACTTTGTCCCACTTGAGCATTAGGAAGAAGTTGTTTACAATTGCTTTGCCACTTACTTAATTCCAAACCGGCTTTGGAGAGAACTTCGATTAAGCACTGCTTTTTGAAAATGACATCAGCGAGGGAGTCTCCACCTGAGATCACATCATCGATGTAAAAGTCATTAAGAAGTATATCGCATGCTTCAGGATACTCGTCGCGATAATCAAACGCTATTTGCTCTAAAACGCGAACCGATAGATAGGGCGCACATGATGTTCCATATGTAACTGTACACAACCGAAAATATTCTAGGATGTCAGTGGGTGATTTACGCCATATGATGCGCTGATAATCTGTGTCTTTTCTGTCTACCTAAATTTGACGAAACATCTTAACAATATCAGCGGTAAATACATATTTATGTCGTCGAAAACGGAGACAAATGGAGAAAAGATTACGCTGAATTTTCTGATGGCCATATCGTGCTCATCTTACCGATCTCACCCATCACGCGTACCTGGGCTCTCTCATTTGTCATTCCGGCCTAGCTCAGCCTGCGTGGATCCGGATATGCGAGATGGTGTGAGAATTTATTTAACACAATTTTAATAGAAGAGCGGATTAATTAATTATTCATAATGATGTGTTAGTGTACATATGTAGGCTGGTGGAACCGAGCAAATGAAACCAACTTGACTTCTTATCAAATTCAGTACATGATCATTTTATTAAAGCAAACAAAAAAATAGGAACTCATAGCAAAAGTTAACTTAAAGAAATATGTGGAAAAGACAACGTACTCGGTACCGCGGCATATATTTCGTGCTATCATAATGATTAATAATTAATAAAGTCACTCTCTTACCTCTGTAATCCGCTGGTCATGACGTCAGGATCAGTTGATTGATTTGAACCTTTTTGCTTTTTTTTTTGAGACTTTTTGTTATCTTTTTTTCGATTTCTTATTTCTATTCTCTCCTTTTGTTTTTAGCAGTACAAGATATATCACGGTTCACAATTTAGTATTATTCTTATCATTACATATATTTTTTTTTTTTTAAACATAGGTCACTTAAATATATAAGACATTTGGCTTTTGATTTTCTTTCTTTTTGATCACTTCCTTTAGGTTTTTTTTTCTCTTTTTTTTCGAATGAAACTTTTCACTTTTGTTTTTTTTTTCGAATGAAATTTTGCACTTTGTTTTTTTTTTTTTTTTACATTGCGAAAAAGAAAAGACACGAGGCTGCGATAGTTGAGGATTTGAGGATTTGGCTGCCGTGGGTGCTTGTGAGGTTGCACAACAAAGATCTCTGAAAAGTTCTTCTTTAGGTTGTAGCAACTTGTGTTCCGCGTGCTCCAGGTACTCCGGTTGGCAGGTGTTTTATCATATACCTTCTCGAGCGCTTGTTCGAGCAATAATCTTGGCGGATGGTTTGCCAACTACGTCGTTGCCCTTCTCTGGTAATCAATCAACCTGATATGTTTTTCTTTCGGGTGGGAGTTTATCCCAGGCACGAGAGCAAAGGAAAAGCTAGCTCGTAGTTTTTTTTTTCCTCAACCTTAGAAAACACCGTATCAAACAAATGAACCAGAAAAAGAATCGTACGTACTCGTACCTTAGAAGTGTGTCAGGATGAAAATCTTTAGAAGACGTCTTACCGCCTCGAGAGGTCAGATCGAAAGGAGGAAGTTTTCTTGGCGGAAGCGCAACGAGCAAGTGTAAACGCAATAATTTGAGTAGCGACCACCAGTTGAAATTTCTGTTTAGGTACTCGTTGCATAATTAAATATGTGCGTTCAGTGCTGAGCATTAAAATTTTTTTATTATTAAGAGATTTTTTATACGAATGCTACAACATATGTCTTATATTTGTTGAATGATTAGAGATGAATGTGTTTGTGGAAGAAGCACATGGGGCAGGAGAAGATGAATTTTGGGTGAACAAATTTGTTGATGAGCTAGCTTCTGCAGATTTAGTACTTCTTGTAGTAGTACTACCAAGATGTACCAAACTATGGTGACGTGAATTGCAACTTTTGCATCTGAATTTAGACGGACAACGAACTGAAGCATGACCAGCTCGCAGGCAATTAAAACAAAGTTTTTGATTTTTTATAAAATCTCTCCTTGCCTCTATTTCCATAGCAGCAAAATCCGTACATTGTGCAAGTTTATGCAATGCATTGCACTTTGGACACACGAGGTTTGTCGTCGCTTGCATACTTCGTACTGACGATGAAGGTCTTGCTTTATAAGGATCACGAACATGTAATTTACAAGATTCGAGCGCTTCACACCGACGTTCCAAAAACGTTAAAAGATCCTTAATTCTTGGTTCCTCACTATCTACACTATCTGACGACCAGACTTGCCGAGTATCTGAATCTACTTTAGATAAAAGAATGGAAATCATCCAAGGATCTCTTTCGAATGACTTAATTGAGTCTAGGCCCCGAACCACCTCATCTGCACCATCTGATAATTTTCTCAGAACCTTTACATTTGTGATTTGAATTGACGGTAATTGATTAAATGTTTCTAATAAACTACTGATGATGTAGCGTGGTCTATCATACCTTTTTACCAATCTTTCAAATGCCTGTTCATATGTATCATCGGACACTGGGATATGTGTAAGCAAGTTAAGAGCTTCGCCACGGAGACACGAACGAAGAAAGTGGAAATTTTTAGTGTTTGATAAGTTTTGTTTTTGGTGGACAGAACTCTCAAACATATCCTGAAACGCAGGCCAATCCTTATAATTACCTTCAAACGGTTCAATATAGAGCTTAGGAAGGCAATCATCAACGTGACTGCTTAAATTTGAACTATTGATGTTTTGCAAAGCAGGTTCGAATTGCGACGATTTGTAAGTTGTATGAGCATTAATATCAGACTTTGTTCTTTCTCGAATTTCAGAGAGTAGAACCGATTTAACTATAAAATATTTTGATTCGAACTCCCCAAACTCCTTTTCATGATCACCGTAATCCTTTTCCTCACTAAATTCATAAATTTGTGCTTGAGTAGCATTAAATTTTTCGAATAATTCATCAACTTTCTCGATACGAACTTGAAGAGCTTCTAATTTTACAGCCTCACAGAGTTTTTCGGTAAAATAGGCATATCTCGTCAATGAACCCTTAAGATTACCACGTACCGAGCGCAGAACTGACAGATTTTTAATCGAGTTCATTTTCAAATAAAGCAATATATTTTATGATAATAAATTGTAAATTCAAAATCCTAAATTCACTCCACTTCAATTAAAATTCAATTGATACGCATGCAAATATAATAATTTAAATTAAATTGATAGGTCATGCAAAGGTCATACATACTCGTACATGCGCGGATTTTATCTTACACATATTCTGAGTCCGATAACTGTTCAATCAAATGTTCGATACCGCAACAGCGACAAATATCGATCGTCCGACAATGAATTAATTAATTAACGGATGTCCCGATAATCCTCCAAGTTGCATGAGGTATTTCGATCGATGATTTTTGATGACGCTCTCTCCAGAATATTGATGATGATGGTGATATTCAACGAAAGTTCGAATTGGCGAAAACCCAATCCGGCTCGATTTGGACCAAAAATGTTTTAGAATATAATTTTGGAATGCGAAATAAGTTTAGTATCAGTAAAAGAATCGAAACTGTTTTGATGGTATGTACCTCTTTAATGGTTGAATCACAAGTGAAAGAATGTTAAATTTCAAAGCAACGATTAACTCTAGTGTTATACATTAAGTGTTACACATTATTAAATGTGTATGAGAGCGCAATTTAGTTTGAATATGATACATTAATATAAGAGATTATTGTTGAGTCCGGTCAAATTTACAAATTATTGAAAGTACAAATAAAACTTGAAGTAAGAATTGATATCGAAAAGTATGTACAGTATAACTTTATGGATAGAATTTGAAAGTAGGTATAAATGGATTTATATTTCCAAACAATTAAGAAACAAAAATGCATAGTCCTTAATGGAAAGCCCTATACAAGACCCTTATCATCCCGGTTTTGCTCTATAGCGTTCAGCTTCGGACCGTGTTGAGGGCGAACGAAGAAGCACTTGGCCGTTTCTTGAGAAAGATAGAGTATTTTTTGGTACCGCTTGTATTGACGGTGAAAATTTAGTCGCAAACTACGGTATGTACAACGACATCGGTCTAGGCCGGTGTCTACCCACGTCTGAAACGGCTGGGGCATTTTGAATCGCAGTTTTAGCTCAAATAGTCTTCGAGTCTAATCCCAAGCGACGGTGCATCACAAGATGACCAAATCTAAGGGGCGCACGAAAGTGGAAGAGGACCTTAACCGTTGCTTGAGAAAGATAGAGTGTTTTTTGGTACCGCTTGTATTGACGGTGAAAATTTAGTCGCAAACTACGGTATGTACAACGACATCGGTTTAGGTCGGTGTCTACCCACGTCTGAAACGGCTGGGGCATTTTGAATCGCAGTTTTAGCTCAAAGAGTCTTCGAGTCTAATCTCAAGCGACGGTACATCACAAGATGACCAAATCTAAGGGGCGCACGAAAGTGGAAGAGGACCTTAATCGATTTGGATTGCGGCAGTAAAGGCAGCTAGTGGGAAGTCGTACTAGATGGAGAGGCTTGTTTTTGCTTGAAGCACACGTTCACCCCGGACTGTAGCGCCACATAAGTTAGTAAGCAATCATATCTAATCAATCAGGCTAATGTAAGCAAATTTAGCTTTGATGCGGATTGTAACATCTTATTCGCTCCCGTATGTAATATGGCCGTATAGGCGATGCTGCCCTTCTCTGTAGCACTCGTAGTAATTATGTATATCGCATTTTTGCATCCAGTGGAATGGAATGAGCTCTAATATCTGCTAGTTGTTTGGCTGAATGAAGCCTGTTTTGAGTCCGATCATTCCGAACCTCGTTGTTCTATTTTGTTTCTCATGGTCGTGAGCAGTAAACTTACTTTTATTCGAGGCCATCGCTTATTTTGTAATAGTATGGTCTAACCCGGTCGGATAATTGACCCCCAAACCTTCTGGGAATTGCTTAGCAAAAGGGGTCGGCAATAAAGCCATTGACTCATTAAAGCTTCTTCTGCCGCCATATTTACTTCAGTGCCCTGGCTAGTGCTGTGCAATCTTTATTGTCTATCGCGAATGACAGCTCTAATATGTTTTTATAGTGCATTATTCATTGGTGGAGCATTGGAGTATACTTTATCTTTGACATAGTTTTAAAGAAAAAAGTCTAGTGATGTTAAGTTGCTATTGTTAAGCTATTGTTTCACCAGCTGAAACTGAAAATAAACATCGTCCACGTCCATAGCATCAATCCCAGCTAAAAGAAAGTCAGTCAACATAGCTCGGTAACGCAATTCATTCACACAAATGGTCGCACCAGCATAATTTTCGAAAAAATATATGACCCAATGCCAAAAAACCAAAAAACCACACCAAACTGTCGCTCGTTGTGGATGGAGAGTTTTTTGGATTTTTGGAGTCCCGGATGTGACAGTCTTGATTGTTTACCCGTACCCAAACAAATGGAAATGTGCCTCATCACTCAGAAGAATCTTGTGTAGAAAATCGTGATTTTGTTCATCCATTTCCAGGATCCAATCAGCGAAAATACGTAAAGTGAACCTTATAAGCGTGTAGGCCAAGACCTTTATGCAAAATGCGATGCAAAGTGGTTTCGGATAGACTAATTTCTGTGATCGTCCCGAAATGGACACGCCTGGGTTTTCAGTCACACTCCCAGCTACGGCGGTGATATTTTCAGTTAACCTTACCGGACGAACACGAGTTGGAATCTTCTCATCACGCACCTCTACGTAATGTTCAAATTTATCTATTCTCTATTGTTGTGCGAAAAGGCGCCTGATGATGACCAAAAACAATACGAAGTTTACGAAATGTTTTCGCGATATTTTCATCACTTTTGTAGTGAACTCTTACTATTTCAACACCTTGTGCGAGTATATTTCGATCCGTATTTAACAATCTCCCAAATTTTACTTAGGTATCAAAAGTTATCACAATGAAAGTTACGTTGTGCTGACAATTCACCAATGGAGCGAAATTTAAAATTACACCTCTTGTTGGTGAGGCTATATAAATCTGCCATGCTGACTATAACCGTCACCGTTGGTTTGGGCTCCCAAATTCATCTACTGTATGTCTTTTTCCTTAGCATGAGTTATTTCTGTCAAATTTTATAGTGTTGGTATTCACTCTGCCTTAACACTCACTCTTAAAAGCTTGGTACGTCAAGCCTGGGTGGACGAGATCAGTGACTACCACGAGAATGAAGCACAATCGATTCCAAGTCATAGCCACACCACTGGCCATCATCAAGTGGACTTTCCTGTTTTTTCAAGGACTGAACGTTATAACGTCTGGTAAATTTAATTTTGCTCCTAAAAGAAAACTTATCTTCAAATACAAAGACGCACCGAATGTAGACGGTTAAGAAGCTGAAAAGGGCATAATTGTTATAATATTGTACTTTAAAATTATCTAAGTCAAAAGATCGAAATTCCGCCTTGAAGCTCTGCAGTTGGTGAAGAATTTTTGCCCTATAATTAACTCTGTCGTAATCTACCAAACCAGATCACTAACAAAGCTAAAGATTTTATACACGAGTATTTCATCAGGCTAAGAATGCTTCAAATGATCATTTCGCATTAATGAAACATGTCTCAAAGTGACGTTATGCAGTTCAAGGGAAAGATCAGTCAAGCCGACAAATCTGAGATCATTATGAACCTTAACCTTTTAAAAAAATAAAATTTCTTCATATAGATTTGGCATTCGTTGAAGCGTTTTTATGCTTCGAGAACCAGTTCCTTAAGAACATCGCTGCAGCAATAAAATAAAATATTATGACCAGTTCGGTCATCATGGCGAAATATCAAATCCATCGACTTTAACGTGAGTAAAGAATAAGAGTTGCTGAAAAACGCCAACTAAATCAAAACATGCCAAAAGCTGATCATTTCACCACTGGCACTGCCAACGTTTTTTTTCGCTCACACATCATGCCACCTGTTAGAATCCGCAGGTGCCTTATACACAAAAATACCACAAAACCATTAAGACCAAGTCCCTTTGGTCTTTTCCCTGACATTGGACATGGATCCAATTTAATATTTTCTCATCGCAAGTCATCGACGAATTCATTTTAAAAATAGCTGTCTTGAGTGTCGACTTTAGGTGGCAAGTGAGTCAACTGAAACGATTTTGAGAATTCTTGGCACCAAGATCTAGTAGGTTGTCGTTCCCGTGACACGGATCTATTGCATTTTACGAAAAACAAGTGATAAATTATTACTCCGTTATAATACTTACATTTAGATACGAGTACATACGAGTATTCGTATTCGTACATACATTTTTAAATACTTTGTGTTGGAAACATTTCTTTCGTGTTTGTTTTAATGTGGGAAAGTAAATACTTTGAATGTTTAAATGTTTGTATGCCACGCTATTAAAATCTATATTTGTATCTAACAAGTATAAGTGAGAATTTGTGAATTTGCCTCAAAAACTAAGTGTTCCGTGTCCCACAATCTGCAACATGATATACGAGTTCGATGTGAGAAATGCCGAACAATTTTTAGATAAGAAACGAAAAGATTCACTTAAATGTTAGATCACTGCTTTGTCTGTTGCTCGGTTTGTCATTTATTTACTTTTCTTTAAAATAGTGAGAGAAAATAGACAAAAGATATGCAACATCGTGTGTAAAACAATTTCCTTCATTTTAATGGGCGGCTGAATGTGAAAAATATTTATGAAAACAGAAATAAATGGAAAAGTTTACACCGATAACATGGTTGACTGCATTCAGAGTATCTTGCGCCACGAATAGGGGTATAATGACTCGTGCGAGCTGATTTCGTGCTGGTGATTGTATGAGTGGTTTTAAGTTGGATTGTCTTCGCCACATGTATCGGTCATAGTTAGGTGGGTAGCTGTGGCCGGTTAGATATTAGTTCATTATCGCGGTATTTGATGCCATGACATCCACTCGGTGGAAATGAGGAATTTGATGATCTTGTTGAATTCGATATTCAGAATATCCGTCAGAAAATGCTCTACAGACAATGTTGTGTCCAGTTCCAACCAAGAAAGGTTGTTTTATGTTAACATTCTTAGAGCTGTGGCGATTTATATTGAATGGGATGACCGACTTGTTAGCATGAGTACAGCCTTGCAGTACCGAGGTACGAGTTCAGCTTATTAAGTCAAATGTACGCATCTTGCTGTAAAGGGTGTTGTTTTTTAACAGCTAACGCTATATATTATAAATATATAAACACAGACAAAGGACTAGTCCACTGTACTGATTCTATTTTCTTTTGACTGGAATTTCGCAGTCTTCCGAAGAAAGTGCCTACAGTACCAACACTGAACACATCTACGCCGAGTACCTGCAGCCTTATGCGATCACAGGTCAATAACTCACAAAGGTAGTGTTTCGCTATGTGATCATCACTTTCTTTCAAGCGCCGCAGGATGTTATTTCATGAATGCCCAAGGCATCCAAGTGCTTAGCAAGAGCGAAGTAAATATTCTGCAGTCTTTTTTACTGTCATCGAGAAGCATTCGTTTGGTTGCAAAGTTATGCAAAGTTATGAAATCCATGATTAGGCTCATATAAGACCCAGTTACCAATGGAAACCCTAAGCGAGAACGCAGATAGTCTTAATGTCTGAGCCTTGCCTAGTTCATCGGCCTTTTCATGTTCCGCGATCCCATTGTAACATGGGGCCCAAACTTGCATTCTAACCAGCTTGGATGTCGTGAGAAGATGCAGCAAGGCTTCAAGCGCAGCAGGATAGTGTATGTTTCCGCTTGGAAGAAAGACGCAAGTTTTTCTAACGAGGAGTGAAATCAAAAGATGTCGTCTTCCGGAACAACACCAACACGACATCCTAAATCAGATAAAGACCTGATTATATTCCTTTTCTGGCTCAGATTCTGGCCGAATCCATTTCTGGGCACAAGGAACGTCGATTTCGTATTCTTTTTCGACAAGAGGAGTTCTGATGTCAATCCATCAGATGGTATTTCCATAGGACCAGAGTCAAGAGACAGTCAAAGACAAACAGAAGATGGTTTTGAAAGCCCATGCTATGGATATCAAGTGGAAGGAAATTCTTCAGTGCATCTAGAATGTTTTGTTTTTTTTTTTTGACTGATAGATCTTTCAACAGTGATAACTTTGCTTCATTTATGGCTTTCATATTGAATATTGTAAACGTCGATGAGTTCAATTTGAGGACCTAATCTGTACGTCACTAAGTCGGATGTATACGGAGGAAACCTACTAGACCATTTGTGTAAATGTTTAGCAGTATAGGAGAAATCACCGCTCCCTGTCGTAAGCCATTTCTCATATTGAAGATTTTACTTAAAGCGACGTTGTCACTACGACGTTGAAACTACAATACTTTCGAAGAAGCATGATGTAAATAATGTGAGGATTGCTCGAGACCGCATCTGATGGTCAAACTTGGAGACCTCCGATACAATCAGCTATACTGGAATCACTCAGAAAATCAGACTGCGGGAATGCTGAGTTTCAGACCTGTCTGTCTCATGCTTCAGACTCACAACCAGCTCCTATTAACGAAGCCGCATAAGCTGAATAACAAAACAGGCCGAATCTAGTATCTCTCAAGCGCTGTTGTGATACATGAGGCCATCAAACACAACGTTGCTTCCTTTGATGTCTCCAAATCGCCTGACATCGATGGCATTTACCCAGTTATGTTACAAGAAGGTATAGATCAGCCGCTGGTAACTCCGAAGAGAAACTTCACTACAATCTTGGTATAGTACACACGGAAACCCTGGCGCATAGTAAAAGTATTTTTTATACCAATAATCGGAAAACATGACTCCACTCTCGCCAAGAGCTTCAGACTTCTTTCATGCTGTAGAGGATGTAGAGTTCCGGGTGCTCAAACTTCTTTGGGAATGCATCCTCTGTCTAAGATGTAGCATGTCTACCAACGCGGAAGATCCTGCGAGAGTGCGCTTTAATATCTGATGGGCAGAATTGAAGACTTTGGGAATTTTCATCGGCATTTGGGGGTGCTTTCGAAAACGTAACTTTTGAATATGTAAATTGGCTAGACAAGGCAACGAATCACTAGTTTCGTGGATAAAAACAATGCTGGTGAATAGGATATTGATTGCTGATGTTCTGCGATCAATATGTTATGGCAGTAGCAAACAGGCGTTGCTCGCTGGGCAGCATCCTTTCTCCGTTGCTGTAATGCATATTGGTCGACATACTGAGAGAGGCTTAGATTCAGCTTATCTGAGAAAACACCGCCATCAACCCCGTTATCGGTTTAGGATACATCTGTGTAGTAATGGATTGACTTGTCCGCCATGAAAAAATCTTCCGCCCAGAATGATCTAGATCTTTGTCAAACCGAAGTTCAATTATGATGTAATCGATGTTCTCTGTGAGGATTCCTAATGTACTAAGAATACTAGCGTGGCCAAATGAATTATTTGTCCACTGTGTAGTTGCTTTAAGGCGAATAGCTGCCGTCGCAGCTATGGTACTTGCCTGCTGAAAATATCGATGCCTTAGAGGTTTCCGGGATTTTGTCACAGAATGTCCTCCAGGATTGTCGCCTTGCCTTCCTCAGTTCTTTTTTGTGTAATTTGAGGGATTCTTTGTATGAGTCCCAGTCAGTCACTTTTCTTGTGCTTTTTGCTACGTTGAAAAGTTTTCTACGAGTGTTTCTGAGCAGTCCCAGTGCTGGTGTCCACCAATGTGGCTTTTTCTTGCCTCCAGGTTTAATAAGAGGACAGGAAGCGACCATAGCCTGATTGAGAGCCAGAGTAAATTCTTTCACTTTCATGTCAAGCTCATGGGTGTCACGCGGGGGACCTGATAATTCAGAGGATAGCGTTTCTGACAGTATTCCTCTATATTTTGGTCAATCAGTTTTCCGATAATTCCAGAATGCTGGTTGGTTGAATTGGATATATCTGTGGTCTGGAAAAGAGTGTTCAGCCGATACCATCCAATTCCTTAGCTTTTGAGTAAGTTAGCTGTCGGAGATAAGAGTGATATCTAGCGCTTCCTGTTGGGGATAACTGGCGACGCTGTGGATGGAGCACTACTTCTGTGTGAATCCGGTCTACCTTCGCATCAGGATTTAGATACTCGGTGCTGATGTGGTTGCTGGTACTGAAGGCTTTTTATCACTGAAGCGCTTACTCATCTAGTTCTTTGTTTAGTGCTCTGCTTCGACAGAGAAAGAAGCCTTCCACCTTCCAGTGCCAAAAAAAAAAACAGCATGATACTCTTGTAATGTGCAATTTCATTAAGTTTCTCTGCCCTTTCTAGTTTTAAAATTAATTTGCCTCTACGTGTATTGTAATCGCCGGTATTAACAATTTAAAAGTGCACCAATTCTTTCCCAAAGAATCGACCCCAATCTAATCTAAAAATCAATTCATTACCTAACAACTGCACTTGTGCGGCGTAGTTGCCCCCTGCATCTACACTCAATTATTCTCGAAATGCTTTTACGATTCCAACTAATTCCTCTTTTAAATGGATTTCTATGAATCCGCTTTCAATTCCCCACTCATTATCCCATTAGTCTCGGTTGGGAGTTTTCTATCGCTACGAGTAATCTTGCACTCGCACGACTTTCCATCTTTTTATCTGACTTCGACTTCGAGTTCGACGTCGACGTCGATATCGACTCCCAGTCACTGATTCAATCCGAAAAGCTACGTGAAAAGCTAAAGTTCACTATAACCGTTCGACGACTATGTATTTATTTGCGTTTTGTTGGTGATCGCATTTGAAATGCGCTCAAGTGTATCATTCAGATACAATAATGCCGCGTTAGGCTAAAGGCAATTATGGTTCTAACGAACGAGCCCATGGCACCGATAGTACTCGTGTACTCGGCATCGAGTACTTCGAGGCTAAAATTGAAAAGCCATTAACCATTTGGATTTGTTTAATTTTTATTTGAGAAATAATAAAAATAAAATGAATATTGCCGGAATTTTCTTTTAATAGTTCGCCTAAATTGAAATTTAATAGAGGGGAACAGATACAGCAACTGATTTGTAACTGGAACGCAGTGTAGCTCCAAAAAGATTTGCAGATACGCCCCATGCCGGCAGCTTGGATAACAGGGAGTGTTTGCCTGGCAAATTGGTACCGACTAGGTGTTGTCAGTTCGCAAGTTAATTTTGGGAAAATTTCACTTGTAGATACAAGTACAATGGAGGTGTTGAAATTTAGATCGTATAAAAATAACACCCAACAACGGTGTCATGGGTAAGACATCCATGGTGTTACAATCCAATTGAGTAATACTGAAAATGCAAGTTGCGAAATCAGATTAAGAAATCTTTTTTTTTTGTCTTTAAGATAACCATAAGTTTAGAGTATCTGTATCTGAATTACGCTCTGGTTGATGAGCACAAAGTCTGATACGATGTCAGACAAATGGTTATGTATATAACCTTAAGGTCGTGTGATAAGAGACACTTGGCTGATATTAAAAGTGTTAAGCTTATGCAAGCTTGGGCAGATAAGAATTGGGGTTTAGATGTTTACTCTGATAAGTTCACAATACTACTTTAGGGGCTTGGAAGTATGATTTTGTGAATATCATAGGCTGAGGCTATGCATCATGATCATAATATGATCGTATTGCAAATATTTGAATTAGACTCATATGCTCAATATAGGTGATAAATCATACAAATGTAAACTGCCTTACTGGGGTCCCCAAGATTTCAGGCCTTCTTTCTAACTTACTTACTTATTCAGTTTCTTCTTCAACAAGACAAAGTCGGCACTCCGGAGAATCGATTCGATTCATTTTGTTGAGGTGATATCTTAAACCATGGTATCTTGCAAGGTAACCTACTAAGTTTTTATATCGTGCCGACTTAGATTTCGACATCTATTGGCATTTTTGTTGAAGGGCACTGGTAGTTCGTTTGGTCTGTCTTCGACCTGAACTATTCTCCCAATATGAGATGCATTTCGAATACTCCCAGCTATTAATAGCTAAATTGAATGCTGATTTAGTAGTATAGCAGAAGGGTTCATATCTAATGGATCTGAAGTGAGTTTCTGAGCCCTTTCTGGAGAGTTCGTCAGCCTTTTTATTCCCACAAATGTCCTCATGACCAGGAACTCACCACACTTTGGTTTTGTTCCTGGAACTTTAGAGGATGGCTTGGAGTCGATGGTGTATGAGCTATGGGCATTTATAGCTGCTCGACTATATGGTAGTCCCATACTTGAATGGCGTGGAGTTCTGCCTGGAATAAACTGGGTCTTTTGCCATAGCTATGGTTATATTTAGGTTTGGTCCGTGTATTCCAGCTCCCACTCCCGATTCCATTTTAGAACCATCCGTATACGACTTTATGCCATTATGGCTGTTTGATCGGTTATTGCTAACCCATGCTTCTTTGCTGGAAATCTCCGTGGTAAAGCCTTCATTTGAAGGCAGTCTGTTACCCCGCAAATCATATTAAATTCCGGTTTTTCTTAGAGTAGGTCAGGGTGTTCGCTAAGATTTAATTCTTTAATTTATACCAGACTTGCTGTGCTGCGTAATGCCACTTTGTTTATATATAAGTGTAGAAGAGCTAGTTCTATTATTGCTTCTATCGCAGCTATGGGGCAGGTCCGGAAGGCTCCGGAAATGCCCTGACATGCAAGGCGATGTAATCTGTTGAGCTCTAAAATGACAGTGTTTTGTGTGATTTTACTCTTTACGATAGAAGCATATGTTATGATGGGCCTGGTTATCCTATATTAATTCTTAATTAGTCGGGCCTGTTGCATAATCTGAAGACGTAATGAAGGCAGAAAGGACTGAGAATGTGTTTAGAATCAAGACGGAAATGATATAGCTTCTGAGCTTGCAATTACAATTACAAAGTAAGTAAACTAGATATCTAAGGTTTTAGGAACACCTTTTCTACAAAAGATATCTGGGAAATTTGTCAAACTTAGATGGCAGCAATTGAGAACTCTAGTAGAGATTCTATCAGGCCGCTAAACAAAACAGAACCCTTCCAGAAAGCTTAGACTGGAAGGATTGAATACTTGAAGCGCATATTTTATGAGAATGTGTGGGACAATACCTGGGAAAATACTTACTTGAATATTCAGAGTTTATTTAGCAAATAATATTCATGAACAATTATAAAGGGTGTTTTCACAAAAGGTATAGGATTTAAAAAGCCTATTATTTTATAACTGATGCAAGCAGAGTTCGTTGAATTTTATTACGAAAATTCGCACTCAACCGCGGCAGCAATGCGAAAAGTTCGTGCCAATTTTGCGGGTAATCATGTAGCTTTCAAGACGTGTATGCACAACATATCAAACATATTCAAAGAGATACAACATGTACAAGATACAAGATGTGAAGACGCCGAAACGTGTTTGCCCGGACGTTCAATGGAGGAATGTGTCAGAACGACCCAAACACTTCCATTCATCCCCGTCCTTAGGAGCTTGACCTCTCCATAGTCACACACAGCATCGAATTTTGAAAAGTTTTGGCTTACCATGTGTACAAGGTTTAACTAATGCAAGAACTGAAGACGCCCAACTACCAGCAGCGCCGTACGTTCTCGGATTGGGTCCAGGAAACCATGTTGACATTGATTTTTGCAAGAAAATGGTATTTCCGAAATAAGCCCAATTCCACATTGGCGGCTACGTTAATAAGCATAATTGACTCATCTGGGGCACCGAAAATCCACTAGTGAATCAGGAGATGCCAATGAACCCAGAAAGGATAACTGTTTAATACTTTTTCGAAAATGGGGCAGGAAGGTCCTTATGCACAACCTCTGCTTTCAGCAGAATGGTGATACGTGCCATTCAAGTCGCGAAACAATCGTGTTATTGCGCAAGACGTCTCCTGGCCACGTAATTTCGCATTTCGGAGACACCCACTGGCCAGCAAGATTGCGCGACTTAACACCGCTAGACTTCATTCTTTGGGCTTATATTAACTACAAGGTCTACTGCAACTATCCACAAATAATTCCAACTCTGAGAACTAACATTGAAGCCGCCATCGCGGAGATAGGGCCCCAATTATGACGGGGAGTGTTTGAAAATTTCAGCAAAGGATGAGGAACTGCCGGCAGAGTCCATGTAGGAATATGGAAGATATTGTGGTTCATGAATAATCCAATCCCCATGTGTCTACTTTATAATGCAATAAAGGTGTCAGAGTTATCTCAACAATTGGTAATTTTATTCGAAAAATAAATGCTACACCTCTTGTTGGAATACATTTCACAAAGAGCTAAAAAGATTTTGCTGTAAAATGGGGCCCTTCTGAGCTTTCCATGCAATTGATTCTTTAGGGATTGCGATAGTCTTTTCCAAGAAATGAAAGAAAAGATTTCCGTTCAGCTGATAAAAATATTTTGCTTTTGGTGGGGGCGAAGGCCCCCATTGATTCGGCTTAATACAAGCTATAACTTAAATTAAGCTTAAACTTAAACTTAAACTCAAACTTAAAACTAAGGTTGGTTGGAGTGGTGAAGGAGAACGGATTTGAGGTAGGGGTGGTGCGATGAAAGTCAAAGACTGTTGGGTTTGAATTGATCTTTCGTGTAGCATCCGAGGGATTGGTTCGTTCGCGCATAAGGAGGTGTGGTGGATTGATAGAAAGAAGAGACGAGGGGTACGTAGATTATGAGGGTTATTGTTGAGGAAAATAGAGTTGTGAAGGGACGCTCATTCAACATGACCAGAAAGCAGTCGGTGAATGCGACGAGTGTTTGATGTTCCTATCCTTGTGAAATTCCAGAGGCGGCAAAAATGCAGTCGACTGGGCTGACCTAAAACGAACACTATAAAATGATTTTCCAGGTAAGAGCATACCCACTTTAACAGTATGGCTTCAAAGCCGAGGGCAGTCAATATGAAGAGTATTAATCGATGAGAGATTTTATCGAAATCCTTGGTAAAATTGGTTGCAATTACATCGACTTCATTAAAATTCTCTAGAGCAGAGAGACCAAAGGATACGACTTCAACGAGATCTGTGGTGGCTAACCTACACTGCTGGAAGCCATGTTGCCTTAGAGCTTCATACAAAATAGTTTCAAAGAGGTTGGGTATATGGGAGCGTTTAGCGAAATTCTCCTTGTGATAGGGATTGACGAAAGAGATTAGAAAGACCAAGGAAAATAAAGCAGGAAAATTTTTTTTAAAAATATGGCAGAGAGGCCATCTGGGCCAGGTGTGAATTCGTCATAAAGTTGGTGTAACTTATATTCGATATAAGACGGGTCCAATGTGTGAGAGAGAAGTGGGCCATTGGAAAAGTTCAGTAGGTAATTAAAATAGGATGGATCTGGTACAAGGAGTCGTTGGTGAAGGATTGTTTTAAAAAAGTGATAAATATGTTGGCAATGGTGAGTGAATCGGTTGAAGACTTGTTGTTGAAAGAGAGGGAAGGAGGGTAACCATCGGAGTTTCTTTTGTAGTTAACATATTGAAAAAAGGACTTAGGGTTTTATTTATAAAGTCAACTTTCGCATTGTTAAGGTAGCGCTGGTAAAGGGAATCGTAAAGTTCGGTGAAGTGAAGATAAACACCAAGATAGTTGGAATAGTCGGAAACGGATCTGATATGAAGGAAAATAGCCGATAACTTTTCAGGGAAATTATTATTTCGTAAGGAAGGAAGCTTGCGATTATACTAGGGAGGAGTAGTAGATGATGTTTTAAGGCTGGAAAACCGAACTTAAAAGGAAAAAAAATTAAGTATTTCTCTATAAAAAATGGATAAGGCATCATTTATATTTAGTTTGAGGAAGTAGAAAGTTAGGGTGGTAGTTATCAATTGTTAAGAGAGATAGTGAACAAAGTGAGTCTGAGGAGTTAAGTGATGACAAAATCTAAACCAAAATGCAGCAAGTCTACCACACCGAATGGCCTACCTGCCAATTTACTTAAAAAGCGGCAGAAGAGAATTTATTATAGTACAGAGCGTATACCAGTTGATTACCAAAATTTGGTCGTAGGAAAGTGCGCCTGATGAAATAAATCTTAGCATGGTTTACGGGATCAATAAGAGAAAAGAATATTCAAGCAATCTTTACTACTGTGAAGCAATCTCTTGTACATCATTTAGGAGATATTGGTATACGAACGCCTAAAAGCATTTTTCAATGATCCAAAAGGCATCTATCAGTGCGGTTTTAAACCTAATAAGTCCACAATTGACCAGATATTGGAACTAGGTCAGACTCTGGAGAAAACCTAACAAGTCTAATATGACTTTATCATCATCGTTTTTAGAAAATTTCTACAAAACACATAAGCCAACACCACTCTTCCAAAAGCATGTGCAACTACGAGTATTTGCAAACGTTTATGACATTGGTATTATTACCAGAACGCAGTAAGCTGTCACTGGTGAGGTTGTAAATTTGGAAATGAAAACGACAAAGCTACATCTAGCTGTAAGGAGAAATACCAAATATATACATATGTACATATATGCTGACAAGAAGAAGGGATACACATCATCGACGCATTGCACAGTCAGGGGTTTTGATAAAGCCACGGCATCAGATCATCAGATGAATGGGTACCCATGTCTCATAAGGAAAAACTTAGAAGACTCTGTACAAACCCTAATCATGCCAGTCCTACTCTAGCGGACGTAAGTTAAAGCCAGATGAAGATATTGTTTCTCCTACATCTACATCCTACACCTTTATAGTTGACGGAACTGTACTGATGAGATCAGCGGTTAAAATTTAGCTCCAGAGCCTTTTTTCCGATTTAACTTTAGGTGTGGGTGGCGTTCTTGGCTATTAGCGAGCAGGTAAAAAGGTCCAATTCTGATGATTATCGCTGCTTGCAAAAGTAGTTAATTTCATGCCCGACTGCGATTCTGCTACCGCTGTATATACGAGTACATAAAATCTGACATCAGCATCGTAAAGTTTGACGTTTTTAATGGTTCTCGTGCTCAGAGCGTTTTGTCATACGAGTGCTGTTTAGGTTTTTTACCGAGACTTAAAAAGCTCATCTCAGCCAAAACATTGAATTAAATCGTCAGCATTTTTGAGCGATGTTTTTTTATAGTTTTCGACAAGACATTTATTTCACTCGCATACATTTAAAATTAAATGAATATTTCTGTCGAAAAAATATTTGTCAAAAAAAATGTTGAAAAAATTCGATCGCGTTGCTTCAAAAGACGTCTATCAGATAGCGACAGGCGCCGAATCATAGATCTATGCATAAGAGCCCGACACTAAACAGCAGTCGACTGATAGATGAGCCAAATCCAGCAAAAGTTGTTATCACACGTAAACATCGCAGCAAATGGTCTCCTGTTTCTTCGGAAAAGCTGAACGTGTCGCCACAGTGCCATTAGAGCAATGTAGAGTGGTCAAATAAGAAAGGTACACCACCATTTGTTTTTCAGAAGTTTTTGAAGAAATAAGGGAAAGCAACCGCCGAACACGGATCATTCTGCAGCACGGCAATGCGAGCGTAGACAGATTGGCTCAAACAAGTGGGTTTCTTAGCACTCAAAACATCGAATTGATGGGTCATCCTCCATACAGCCCGGATTTGGCATCTAATGACTTCTTATTAATGCCGCACATGAAAACTAAATTGCGACGCCTGAAGAAGCGGTTGATGCATTTAAAGCGCATGTTTCGTTCGGAGTGGAAAAAGTGCTTTAGAATTTTTTTGAATTTGCTGAAGGAGCCATAGCATATCAGAGATGGCATCAGCAATAGCTTCTTGGCAGCGCTACCACTTGTTTTCAGCATTTGATACTGGCTGCACGGGAACCCTTATGATATTCAAGGATATTCAAAGCCACAAGCTCTGGCAAACACTTGTGACTGTAGCTGACATGCTACATGACAGTAAAATTTTCACACTGTATTTTTGTAAATATTGAAATCTTGAAAACGGTGACTTGCCGTGATAATGTTTATCCCCTGCCACAGAGATTAGTAGCTGAATCCGTTATCAGAGGTGGTGTCGTGTAGGATATAATTTCCAACTTTTGCACTCAAAAAGCCCCACGTCCTGGCTTTTGGCGAAAATCGATCTAGATAATTTTGACGTTATACCCAGAACATTCTCGTGCAGTTTGGCCAGGAGAATATGTCTGTGATGTCGTAATCTTCCTGGGCTCTAGGGAAACGAATTGTGATGATCCTCTCATTTATTATTTATCTAAAAAAAAAATTGCAAACCGCATATAAATAACCCTGCTTTTGTAGTTGGCAGCAAATACTGTATTACACGTCGAAGTTTTAATCTTATTTTTGTCCTGCAATCCCATTTCACTTTTTGAATGTCGGTTATGTACCTAAGTACCTTGCTCGCAACATACTAGAACATCTGCTTATCATTCAGATCCACGGGACTCATAGCTCATTGTCTTTACTTCGTTCAACATTAAATTCGTTCTTTTCCGATTTTTTATTTGGTTTTTCCAACCGACAGGAGTGCAATGTCCTCATATTTCTTTTTAAATTTTATAATCAGTTTAACTGCCACTCCAAGTTCGTTAGGAACTTCTTGATTTTCACGCTATTGGAATGCTGCGAAAATCAATGCAGTAGTGTGCTTTTGGAAGCCCTATTCTGAGTCATAGTCATTCTTTGAATCTCTTGGGTTCTATTTACCCACAAGACTGGTGATTTTGTTCTCATTACACATGCCGTCAAAGGTTGCGCTGTCGAAAACGCCCTGAAAGTCCATCAAATGTCACTGTTGAGTGGCATGGTCTAGCGGACTACCGGTAAAACTTAAAACTTAACAGTGTCATGGGAAGTCAGGCCCCCCGGACTTCAGTCCTCGTCTGACTTGGAAGACGTAAGCCTCTTATTGGGAGCGTCAAAGCAGCTGTCGTTTAAATCTAAAATCACAGGAAGGGCCTTCCGCACGTTGGTTGATCCGATGTCGAGTTGCAAATATGTAAGTGCTGGGTGCAGTGACCCTAAGATCGGCAAGAGAATTTAGATCGGCCTCGGCTCAACCCAAGGTGGAGTGTATGCTCTAAACACAGGTTCTGACTTTGGTATTACTGAAACATGGCAAGAGATGGTCAAGCATATATCCTTGCCCTCATGGACGTAACGGCATTCCGTGAACTTAAATTTACATGACAGGTGTTCACGTTAAACACTTGAAACGTTCTGTAAAGAATTCAGACTTCCTCCAAAGTGGTCTCATGTGGTTCTGAAAACTTCTTCTACCTTTTGTTTTGATCTGAGTTTAGAGAGGTTATGAACAGCCTTTCCGATCTCTCTCTTAAAGGGTGTGCAGTTGGTTTTTCGTAGACTTCTCGTGTTCAACAAGGTTGAGACCTCGAATCCGATTCTGAACCCCATGTACCTATGGTCTGACATAGAGACGTCCGATAGTACCTGTTGGAAGCCTGAAAACTTCAAAAGTTTTAGTATCCAGGGGTCAACACAGGCTTGCTAAGCCGGTTTACTCTGTGTAGCACTCCCGTTTTCACTATTGTAGCTTTCTGCTTAAATGCAAACATACTCTGCCTATGGTAGCTCCCACAGTTGATCAATATAGTGTTTGCATTCAGCATCGTTCAGAATGTTGTCTCTGGCAGCCGTCGCAATTCAAAGTATCAGAGAGGTGATATCGGCGGGGTTTTTCGAGGTGGAGTTTCCCGCGACATCCAAATTCTGCCCACCGCATTGCCCCCCGTTTCAGCCGCACATGGTGTTCGGGTAAAAGCACTGCTGGTTTTGTTTTATGTCCAAGAGTTTTGATACTTTATCCGATTGTCATTCACTAAACCTGCTGCCTTTATTTGTTGTTAGCAGTGGATTGGTGCGTGCATCGTGCATAGAGAAATGCATCAATAGAGGGAGTATTCGAAACTTTATTTTTCTTGGCCCTGTTCAGGATGGTTTGCAAAGCAGGTCTAGGATAATCAGTGTCTGGTGTAATATCTTGTTGGTTGCTCGTGGGAGGGCTATACTACTCCATTGCCTTCTATGCCCAAAGAAGGGTGAACTTTCCAGACCTAAAACCACACTGATAGGGGTCGGTCAGACGAAGGGTCTTAGCTTTTCACATAATACGGCAGACAGGATTTCGAGGAGACTTATTTTCCTGTAGACCACAGATATAGGTACATATCCAAATTTAGGCCAAGATCTTGTAGTATAAAATAGAAGACACAATTTTCCTGAAATTTTATTAATCTGTCAACAGAAAAGCTCAAAAGTAAACTTCACTACAAACTATTATAGATGTAAGGGTTTAGATCTGAGAACTTTTTCGTGCAGCATTTCGTTTTTGTTCCATTTCAGTTGCAATGCCCTCCAAACGACAAAACTCAGAGGAAAACCGTTGGAAGTTTGTACTTGACCAGCGGATTGCAGTTATATTTAAGAAAATAAAAATGAAAAACCTCAGGAACGACCTAAATACCCGACACTCTCCTTAACACAAATTCAACTCAAATCATCTCAAGTGCAATTCAAGAAGTGGGAGCACTTCTTGTTTTTCTTTTGTAGAACGCTGCATTCGGTAGAAGTACCTTCGTCACCCCAACCTTCAGAATTCCCATCGTCAATGCCACTCAGAAACTAAATACCGTAACCTTGTTCGTGAAAATGCTCTGGTTGACCAACTTTAACATATGTATATCAAATTACGCTCCATCAAAACGAGTAAGTTCAGGTCTCACAGAACCTGTTGTATCTACCGCACCACCGAAACGAGACTCTATCAAACGAGTGAAACATAAGTGGCGACAATTTACATTCACGTCCCCCCCAGAGTCTCGTAGCGGATCCAACTTCAGAACCGGAAATTTTCAGGTTCCTCTTTCAATTACAAACGGACCAAACGGACAGACGTTCTAGTTGTTCGGTATTCTGACATAACAGGTGAATACAGGTATATACGTCAAAATTGATAGTACGGTCGGCCACTCACCCGATGTTATTGACCCAAAGGTACTTAACTGTCAGTAGGTTTTTGATTTTTTTTTTAAAGTACGTATCTAAAGTCTATAAACCACTTAAAGCTACAATTTGTGACTGCTGTCAGTTGGGGCATGGATTCGTGGTGGCTTGTGAGGTTAATGACGTACCCCAATACCCGTAATTCGATTTACTCACAAAATTATCGGTTAAAGCTGATTAAAGTGCAATCGCGCATTACTCACACTCTGCATGTCGTTAATTACAAAACTATTACATGGAGTTGGAGGGCGACACACGCACGGATGTATTGAGAGTTTTATTTTCCAATAAATGCCAGGGGCAATGTTGATTACTGGCACCACATATTGCCAATTCATCAATTAAGCATTCTTTGATGATTCATGATTGTTAGTCATCAATTGATAGATACAAAGATACTTTATTTGATACTTAATCCCTTACCGTTCGTCTGCTATCAACAAATAAGCAAACAGAACGAAATAGGAGGGAAAAATATGTCGCGCAGTGTATGAGAGACGAGGACGTTGGGATTTCGGCTTAGAAACTTTGCTTACGGATTACTGGTGGTCTTATGAGTTTGTGTCTTTATGGGAAAAATAGTATTTGGATCGATTGTATCGATTTCTTTCAGGTGCAATAACTGTGACTCGATAAGACTTCACGCTTATTATGACAATCAAATCAAAATGGATTTGTGTCACTTTTGTATGTGAAAAGGAATTTGAAAAGCCTTTATTAAAGCTGAGACTTAAGGAATATATCCAAGAATACACCTATGAGAATTTTGATGGAAACCGTGCAGCAGCGTGGAGTGAGGGACAATTAAATAGACTTATCAGCTCTTGCGTAAAACTTCTTGTGAAGAACTACTCAGCAAATCTTAGCGAAAGGTCTATCTGCATTTGCATAGATTTCACTCTTCCGAGAACCCTCTGCTTTTCCTTAAGGAGGAAGCACAATGACATTATACGGGAGCCCTTAGTGAGATTCAATAACTGCAACCTTCTGGTCAGGTAGATACATAGGTGGATGGGTACTCTTCAACTAACTCTTCAACTAACAGTACAACCACTGTTTACTCAGACCAATGTCCGGTCCATCACTCCCACTTTTGGTTTTATTCCGAAACTTATGGATAGACCGCTGATTTAGAACCATCTCGATAAAGGTATGAAAGCCAGAAGGTTTATTTCCCATTATTCTGCTTCGTGCCTGTAGAATCTGGTTTTTGCAGGATCACGGGTCATATAGTACGAATAACAATGGCATAGTGCCCAGTGACAATACCAGATGTGGCGTCTTAACGACGAAGATTTATTAATGCCATCGGACGTACTGGTATAGCCATTGTCTATCTATCTAATATATTATGTATGCAGAACAGAGCCATAAAAAATCTAACGTAAAAAGCAATCATCTCCTTGATTTCATACTATCGTCAACCATGATGAATCTCAGCTAAGGAGATTACCTGTTGGAAAGTACTGCTGTTTTTCAATCCTCCGCCTAAGCCCAGAATGAAACAAAAGGTAGAGGAAACTGTTCAAAACGATGGCATCGCCAATTTTTTTGAACTTACGTGGCCTGTCAGAAAAAACTTCTGCAGATAGCCTAACCTATTGTGAATGCAGATTTCCGGTGACTAGGTAGAGAAACCGGTGGTTGGGTGCTGTAGAAATAAGGTACTTATTGACAGGTGTCAACTTGGCGATTGCCAACGTCCTGTAGAAACACATCAATTGTGCTTATTTTACCACCAAGTGGCAAGTATCGGGTACTGGTCGATGTCCATTCATACTCGACTTGCCAAACTTATAAGCGCGAGTGCTGGCCAGCAAACAAAAATAGCAGCACTCTAAACGGAACAGAGAATGAATTCCACAGACTAAATCAACGGTGAGCCAAATTCCCGGAATAAAGCAATTAATACCTTATCCGAGTTCCTTCGACATATTTGGAGCTCAGGCCGTTAAATTTTCCACGACTAAATCAGGGTTTTGGAAAAGAGATGGTGGCAGATGAGCCCTTAATGCATCAACGGCAGAGCTCACATCCCAAAACGAGTTGTATAATGTCCTAAAGGTATGTATAATGGAACTGGCCCTCCAGGTTGGTATGGTTTTACCTCCGGGTAATTATCCGACAATGGGAAAAACACATAAATTACGAAGCAACAAAAAGTCTCGGATATGGAGGGATGTACTGTTGTCAACCCCTGCAAACGAACTTCGGATCTGCAAATGGAATGTTAGGTCTTTTCGTAGGCCACGTGCAGCCGAAGAACTAGCAGATGCCCTGGACTGAAGCAGATGTTACCGTCATCCAAGAATGCGATGGACCTGATAAAAAGAATGTGAAGAACTGTAAAATTTTCTACAGCGATTGTTACCGACGGCAAAGGCAGCGCCTTTTTACATGCGGATTTTTTATTAGAGCCGCCTTATAACAATCCGTATTAAGCCAAAATTTTCCAAAAATTAGCTGTAAATGCGCGCACGCCTCCACAGAGGAGAAAGATGACGACACCAAAGATTTTTTTAGAGAGAAATAAAGATTTTTGGTTATTTCGCTCCATGGGTGAGATCCAACATTTAATGGGGAGACTAAATTATTAGTTTAATTGGACTTGTGGTTGTATTATAGGCAACCATTCGTCTTACGTGAATTAAGTTGCCTAAAAAAAAATGTCTTTCGGGCGAGGCTTCGAACACCGAACCTTCCGATTTGGAAGCCAATACACTTTTCTTCTTTTTTTTTCAGTTTTTTTCATTTTTATTTTTAACACTTAAATTACTCTTATTTGCTAAACACAAAAATGCTTAAAAATTAGCTTAAATTACTTACAAATAATCTTATTCTAACTTACTGGCCCCATGCAGGCACTCTAAGCTAAACCTAACACTTAAACTATGTCTTTCGACGAATGTTACAGTCTAATTTTATTTTTATTTTTACATTTATTAAAACTAGGAAAATAAATTTTAATTAAAAAAACTTAGTGTCTGGCCTATTTTTTATCTATAAAAATTAAAACTAAACCTATAAACTACCTAAAAAATAAATCTTACCCCACTTACATCTAATGCATACATAAAGGGTTTTCCAATAGGGACTTGACAACTTCGAATTTAATTGTGTCAATTTATTCAGTAAACTCAACATTTTCATCTTGATAAAGTACACGAATCAGTAACGTCTGCAAATTATAAAAATTTTCTGTCGAAATTCGGAGTCGGTAACTGCAACTTTAAGAGCGTTAACTCCAATTTTCGGTCGTAATTCTCGCCCTAGTAGACAGGCAATAACAAGTTTAGTGCAAAAAATTGAGTCTACATATTCGTTGTGTGATGTTGCAGTGTCAGTGAGACAACGGATTGGTCGAAGTGTCGAAAATATCGCTGCCGTTCAGGCGTCCGTAGCAAACGATCCAAATCAGTCAATTCCCCGGCGTTCTCAAGAATTGGGTATCGCTCAGACCACATTAAGGCGTATTTTGCGTAAGGATCTTGGTTTACACCCAGACAAGATCAAGCTGACTCAAAAATTAAAGCCGATGGACCATTTGAAGCGACGTACGTTCTCCGATTGGGTTCTGGAAAAGATGCGCCAAGATGATGAATTTCATCGCAAAATCATCTTCAGTGACGAAGCTCATTTTTGGCTCAATGGGTTCGTCAATAAGGCAAATATGCGTTATTGGTCGGGTGAAAATCCACATGTGCTTCATGAATCACCACTTCATCCACAAAAAATAACTGTTTGGTGCAGTTTGCATGCCGGCGGCGTTATTGGGCAATATTTTTTCGTCGACGATAACGATCGTCACGTTACTGTGAATGGTCAGCGTTATTGCGCCATGATCACCGATTATTTTTGGCCAGAATTGGAAGATATGGACTTGGACGACATGTGGTTTCAACATAAGGATGCCAGCAGCCACACAGCACACTCTACAATCGATTTATTGAATAGTAAGTATGGTGAGCGTGTCATCTAAAGAAATGGGCCAGTCGATTGGCCGCCTCGTTCGTGCGATTTAACGCCGCTTGACTATTTTCTGTGGGGCTACGTTAAGTCATTGGTTTATGCCAACACGCCGACGACGTTGGAAGAGCACAGGGCCAAAAAGCGGCCGTTTCGGCCAAAATATATGGCCGAATTTTAGAAAATTGGGTCCAACGAATCGACCGCTGCAAACGTGCCCGCGGTGGCCATATGAATGAAGTTGAGTTCCATTCATAAATGTTTTGATTGTTCTTCAAGCCGATAATAAAGTTTTTGAAATATCTCAAATGGTTTGCGTTTTATCTAAAAAAAAAGTTGTCAAGTCCTTATTGGAAAACCCTATATCTTGGGTATAAGGAAAGCAGTTTTGTGCACATGTAATACAGCCATTTACTCCACGCTCTTCAAGATGAAGGAGGTCAGACCGATAAGATTGAAGTACTTGGCGAGAGTGAAGGAAGAGATAACTTCCGGTTTTTGAGTGGCGCTTAGTTTGTCTGCACCTTTTTGTAGCATATTACTGGCAGGCGACTTGGAGCCATCAAAGAAGGCAACAGCGTATTTGAAGGCCACATCCGTCTCCACAACAGATGACAGATACCAGCTACAACGTGCTGTGTTACTTACTTGCAGCTTCTGTGAGCTGGTTTAGATTAGGTTACCTGTGAAGTGAGTCTTAAGCATGAGGTAGGTAGTCTTTGCTTTCAACTCAGTGTAGGATTCATCAGTCTGCCCTTCTGAGGACTTTGAATGTTCTGCTGGTTTCACCGATTCTTTCGATCTTTTCGCAAAAGTGTTTATAAAAGACGCTCTGCGAAATCTGTATTAGTTTCCTACAGTTTCCAATCTAACTCTAAATAAGTCTTAAATAACCTGCTGAGAAGTTTTCGGAATTTCCACTTATATACATACACTTATATGCTACCGACACCCTGGCCTTAACCAATATGAGTCTCCAGTCAGCTCGATTTTTGGGTAACTGCCTTCAGTTCTGGATGCCAAGTTGGCTGAGATCCCTTTGCACTTCCTTGCGCCACCTGTGTCGCGGTCTTCTTCTACTGCACTGTTCCTTTGGGATTCGAAGACTTTACGGCCCAGAGCATTGGTGTCCATCCGTTCAACATGACTCATTAATCTCAGAGACCTTCACTCATCTTGCTAAATCTGCTATCCTAAAGAAGCAGCTGTCGGCTATTCGTCGTTTGATCTCAGCGCCGATGTCGTTGTCTGAATTTTCAGCGAAGGCTAGGTAGACAAAGTCCTTAACTCTTTGGGTATTCATTCTTGTTGACAGAATATACTTGGTCTTACCCATCTTCGCCACGTCCGTCTCAATACTTGCGAAAGCGATACTGACATCACGCTGCTTTCTTCCGATTATGTCAATATCATCGGCGTATGGCAGTACTCGTAATTGGACGAACCTTTGAAAGATTGTGCCTCTTGTGTTGTCGCGTGAGATTTGCACTATTCTTTCAAGAATAATATTAATGAAATCGCATGACAGTGCATCGCTTTTTCTAAATACTTTTTCGACATCACTCAGAGGGTCCAGGTTCGAATCCAACCCATGGCAAGTCAGTTTTTCATTTGTGTAATTGGAACTCAGACAGAAAAATTCTGCGTGTGAAGGCATAACACTGACACGTAGATTTAGCTGTTGTAGAGTTTCAAGCACAGAAAAAAAAAATACTGTGAATTATACCTCGAATCACTCTGAGTGAAGAAAAAGCTCTCTGTCCTATTCGGACTCCCACCCCTGGAGAGCGATTATCGAAACCAAACACACCTGAGTTTCAAACCACTACAAAACAATTTTCCTTTCCGCCCGCGCCCTGGCAACAGTAAAAGGGTATCTAACCCCTTAGGCGAGCGTAAATTATAAAAAAAAAAACAAAAAAAAACATCAAAGGTCTCAATGAGTTCTTTACCGACCTTGACGGAGCAGCATGCATCCTCCAACGTCATCCTGCACAAATGGATGAGTTTGGCATGGATGCCAAAATTAAACATTTCTCTGAACAGCTCGTCTCTATAGATGCTGTAATATTCGATGAATAGGTGGTGTGTATCGATGTGGAGTTTATAGGTTATTCTCTCCTCCTCTGCTCGTAGAGCTCGTGAGCAGCTCTGGTCCACTTTGTATGCATCTTACTTAGCTGCATTTGCTTGCCGCCACTCGTTGTTAAATCAGGGGTTTCGTTGTGGTAGTCAAGTGATACCCAGGCGGCATCTTTGATAGCTTTTTGGCAATGTTGTCACTTGTCTTCGATACTTGATGTTTGAGGCATAGGGCGATTAAGGGAGACTCGATCGGGTAAAGACTTGGCGATCTATTGCGCTTATTCTGACGTCAAACTTCCTCACAGCATTTAGCTTGCCTTTGCGATATTGGGGATATCCGCAACCATACCTTAACAATAAAAGATAATGGTGAGAGTCAATGTTGGCCCCTCGGAACGATCACTGTGTGGTCAATCTGGTTGACGGTTGATTTATCTGGAATTCTCCAGGTCTACTTATAAATGTCGAGATGTTGGAACCGCAATGACAGACAGCAATGTGGATGGTCTAAGGAGTATTAAAGTCCTAGACTACCAGGTTGTACACTGGGAAAAACTAAAGAGGAGCGAAAACATTTTACAATGTGCTTTATGTAGGAACACGGGAAACACTGTAAATTATCGGAGTTGGACCAAATTCCAGATCATCAAAAGAATAAATCTGGTCCGGCAGCAGAAAGTAGAAGTTAAACGTCCACGCGTGAATTTACAAACTCCAGCCGTTACTCCCCATATTACCTACGCCCAAATGGCGGCAGGTAGTGGAAATACGGTACATCAAGCGAAGGTGGCTTCTCAGGCCCCAGCGCCCGGAGCACCGGAACCAATACCTGACATGCTAGCTATCTTGCTCTCTATCCAGGGGCAGATGGCTCAGCTACAACGTAATTTAACTGAGCGCGGGTGGATCAAGTATAAGTGTTGCTGCCTGGCCTAACGTATCTTTTGCCGTAATAGGTACGTACGTGGCGGATCAAACCCTGAAGGCTTCGCTGTGAATGTGAATTCACTGAGAATACGGAGAAACCGACCTAACTCCATTCAGCGAGGAGGCGTTGCGATTTTCGTACGTAAAGGTATACGTTTTAAAAGAGTATTCAGTCGTGTAGTACGCAGGTTCCAGGTGCTGGAACCATGCATCGTGTATATCGCTCTTCGTAATGGAAAGCGGTTGTACATGATGTCTGTCTATACACCTAAGGCTACTGAATCCACCTTATTCATCTCAGAGCTCGAGACACATTTTCGATTCCTGAGGCTGGAATTGGAGGAGAATTACTTTATTATCGGTGGAGATTTCAACGCCAAACATATAGATTGGAGAAATAATACAACAAATATTAGAGGGAACCTACTATTCAATTGGTGGGGTCAGCACAGTATAATGTATCGACTCGGCCTTAAGGCGACGGATAGTCCGTCGTTTCCTAGACACGGGTCCTATTTGGATCTCCTGCTGTTCGACACACGAGTACACCTGACATGCACAAACCAACAAACCATAAACTGTCTACGCACTTTTGTGTATGACAGTTACCATTGCGGACTCAGCACCGAAATAACAACCTAACGAAATTGCGGAATTGGATGAGTTTGTTCAAAGGCATTCCTACAATTATAGTAGGGTGCGTTGGACACACTTCAGCAGAGCACTCTCCTCGAATTCGCTTTACCCACCGTCCAACAGAAATCTGTCAAACGAGGAGATTGACAGGTATCTAAAACTAATGGACGAGACAATTAAACGAACAATGGACAAAACGATACCTCGGTATCAACACACTGACAATGAAGACTTAACCCCCAACTCAACAATTGACGCAATGCACCGACATAAAAGTAGACTGCTGTCAAGGCTAAAAACCTTGTACAGACAGTTTACTGACAGACATAACCCGGAGATTATGACTCTAAAGTCGTCGATCAAAAACTTCCAAGTATTAATAAAAGAAAATTACAGAGCATCTGTAAGTTTGTATTGGAACAACAAAATTCCAGCTGTAAACATCAGCAGCCCGAATATGTTCCCGCAAATAAATAAAATATTTCGGAGAAAAGATCAAAACGACCTTTCGTGTCTTAAAATCGACCGAAATGACGGACAACGTGAACATACTTATAGCAGCAGGCATCGATCCAAATGAGGCTGTTGATGATGACAACTTCTTTGTGATCGAGGATCCACAGGAGAAGGTAGAGGCTATAGGAGCGACTTTCCAGGAAGTATATAAGGCGAATGACATCATTGTCATAATCATAGTCCTTGCGCATAATTTCTACCTTCGAAATGAAATAATAAATTGGCAATTCGAGAGCTCGGGTTTCACCCAGTCCAGTCACGAGAATATGGCAAATAATGTCATCACCAATGATGACATTACTATCACCGTTCATTTCGACGGCAGAGCTCCAAACGATCTTCGAATCGCTTAAAAGTAAGAAATCAGTGGGAACCGATGAAATACCGAACATTGTGCTTCGACATCTCCCACTAGAAGCGGTGGACATTTATACCACCCTGTTTAATAATGCAATGAATAATGCACATTATCCAGCGCATTGGAAAACTGCGGTGGTACATTCCATCCCCAAAAGGGATAAAGACACTTCCAATCCGGCGAATATCCGCTCGATCAGTCTTCTTCCAAACATCAGTAAGGTTTTCGAGAAGGTGATCAATAGAATCCTGACTAAGTGGGTTGAGGACAAAAATATAGTTACAAATAATAATCAATTCGGTTTCACGTCGGGGCATAATATCATTCATGCTGAGTTTAAACTAGTTTCTGATGCCCAATGGAACAAAGGCAAGGACCAGTGCACTGGTGCCTGCCTGATTAACTTGGAGAAAGCCTTCGATACCGTATGGTTAGAAGGACTCTTTTCCAAGCTGGAGAGGTTGGGCATTAGTAAATCACTGCTGTATATTCTTTTTGATATGCTCCTCCGTAGACAGTTCATCGTGAAGAATGGCTATGTGACTTCTGTTGGACCATTTAACATTAAAAACGGTGTGCAACAGGGTGCGATGAATTTGCCGATCCTGTTCAACATTTACACGAGTAATCTGATAGGTTCACTTCACCATGCCATAGCGTACGCAGACGACATAATCGCTTACAGATCGGGTCCTAAGTAAGATTGAGGTCATTAATATACTTTTGCAGCGTGACTTCGACAAAATTAAGCGATATTGCTATGACTGGAAGTTGAAAATCAACTTTCAGATGTCGGAAACCATTCTGTTTAAGACGCCTTTGTCTAGTGCCTCTAGGGATATCAGAAAGAATTGGCGAAAGTTCTCGCTCATGGGGCAGCACGGGCAGCCACTTGCTTCTCGAAATGTAGTCAGATACTCTGATCAGATTGCTCTTATCAGGCCCATGCTTGTATTTGGATGTCCCGTGTGGTTCAACGTGAGAGCAAGTTTATTGGAAAAGACTCGGGTGTTTGAGAGGGCTAGTCTTAGGACTTGTCTTCGCTTGTACAGAACAGCAGAATCTGAGTACATAAAATTCTATCCTAATGAGGTTTAGTACTCCTTTGCTGACTAAGTTTTATAAAAGAGGAGACTGTTCATCTCCTTAGGGTGTTGCTCTTTCTCGTTTTCTTCTTTCATTTAAATCTAGGTTTTTGGAAGATGATAATCCTCTTATTCATCATTTTTATCCACAAACAGGATAAAATAGCAAACCTATAACGCTCGTTTTTTTTTTTTTTTTTTTTTTTTATAATGAGCGCGCGCACAAGGGGTTTGTGTACCCTTAAGGTGATTGTTCACAGCGCGGGCAAAGGAAATTTAGGGAGGAAAAAAAGAGAGGTACCGATGTACATTGTTTTTAAATGTTTACAAGTTATAACGACCAGGAAATACAGAGATCGGCAGGGCATTCCATAAGCGAGTTGTTCGGCTTAGGAACGAATCACGATATTTTAGAGTACGTCCGAAAATGGGCTTGAGGGTATACTGATGAGCATTCAAAGCGAGACGGGTGTTACGGTTGAAAGTTTGAATGTGCGGAATGCTACTGGCGATTTCAGTGAAGCACTGGTGGTGGAAATAACGATAAAACAAAGTGAGACACGAGACATTTCATCGGTGATCGAGGGTGTCCATTGACTGACTGATATTAGTATCATCAATAAGTTTTATCGCACGGTTTTGGATCCTATCTAGCAGAAGCAGAGATGTTTTAGGAGCACCTGACCAGATGTTGGCGTTGTACTCCAATTTTGGGCGGATGAATGCCTTATAAATTGATGCCAGATCAGAGGGGGTAAAATATTTCTTACATCGCTTGAGGAAACCTAGACATTTCGCAGCATTTTTGGCGACATCAAATATTTGGTCATTCCAACGTAAGTTGTCATTGACACATATACCGAGAATGGAAAGTTTTTCGGTTTTGACGATGCAAGTGCCATTCATGGATAATGGCTGGGTGTTTAAATTTCGCTTTAATGACAGCAGACAGCATTGTGTTTTGGAAGCATTAAATTCCACTCTGTTGATATTGTTGTTCCCCAATTGGTTATGCTGTTGATAAAGGAATTTAATGAGCTTAGCATACGCTGCCGTTCTCGTTCTACAGCCGAAGAGCAGGGCCGTGAGTCCGGGAACGAATATGAAAAGCAGAGAGTACTGTCATCAGCAAAGGAATACATTGAATTAGAAGTAGCAGTCAAGAGATCATTAATGAAAATTAAAAAGAGTGTCGTTGACAGAACAGAGTCCTGGGGCACACCAGAATTTATTTTGTGAATATCAGACTTAAAACCGCCCAAAACAACTTGAATTGAACGTTTCGAAAGGTAATTTTAATCCATTGAAGAAGACTGTGGTCGATCCCAAATGCACGCATTTTCGACAAAAGAGCCTGATGCCAAACTCTGTCAAATGCCTTAGAAATATCAAGTGCAACTATCTTGCTTTCGCCAGGTTGATGTACGCTTTGGTTCCACTTTTCGGTGAGACATGCCATCAAATCACCAGTGGACGTGTTGCTACGACAACCATACTGCCGGTCATTGAGAAGTTTTCATGTTTCGAGATATTTCATGAGCTGACGATTTAGCAGTGTTTCCATGACCTTGGAAAGAAGGAACGTAAGTGCAATTGTCTGTAGGAGGAGAGAGAAGATGATTCGCATTTTTTAGGGACGTGCTGGACTAATGCTGTTTTCCATCTGCTCGGGAAGAGTCCTAAAGAGTAGGATTGGTGAAATAGATTATGCAGTGGTTTTGCCAGCGTGGAAGAACACCTCTTCAGAAGAAGGGGAGATATACCATCTGGACCAGCGGATTTATGTATGTTGAGATCTTTAAGTGCTCTTACTACTATACGAGTGCGAAAGTAGATTCGTCCCATTGAAGATTCAACGTACTCAAGTGTAGGCGGAAACAAAGCACAATCTGGGAGTGTTGAGCTGGCCGCAAAGTGTGCAACAAGCAGATTGGCCTTGTCCAAAGAGCTGACAGCTGGAATGGCATTGTAAATGAGTATTGGGATGGAGGGTGAGGTAGAATTTCTAATATTTTTGACTAAACTCTTTTGCTACTAAACATTTTTACTACCTATGGGACATTGCAATATTTTTTGCCTCAGTTTTTGGTCGTATTGGAATTTCACACGTTTAAGGAAGGCGTTGCAGTTATTTCTGGCTCGTTTGAACTTTTTCCGGTTTTCCTCTATCGGGTTGGTCTTGAAGGACCGAAAAAACATTTCTCTAACCCTGACGGCCTCTTTACAGCTCGAGTCGTACCATGCATACGTACCCAATAAAGGATTTCATACCAAACAGAATGGTGTCTGTAATCATATCAGCAGCGACATTAACGTCGTTATCGAGGAAGCATAACGACCAATTAAAATTCCTAAAGAAGCTGTTAAGGCCGCTCCAGTTGTCTTTCTCGTATTGCCATACGGTTCTTTTAGGAATCTTTTCTCTAACTGTGTGCTCAGTATACGAGAAATTAGCTGATATAACACAGTGATCCGACGAGCCTAGAGGGGAGAGAACATCAACGATGTATTTATCAGAGTGAGAAGTTAAAAACAAGTCCAGGGTGTTGGCAGTATCACTATCAACGTCTGGTATTCGCGTGGACTCTTTTACAAGCTGCGTTAAGTTGTTTTCCGCAGCGAAGATCCCAACACACCATCCTTCGGGTATTGTCTGTCCAGAATATCGAAGCCACCCAGAATTGTATATACGAGGGGCGTTCAATATATTCTCGGTATGAAGAGGAAAGAAAATGCGAATTCAATTTAAATTGATTTATTTTTCCATATAATCTCCTCTAACATCAATGCATTTGTTACATCTTGAGATAAGCTTTTTTAAACCCTCGAAAAAATAAATTTCCTCTTTCTCTGCAAAATACCCATTTATTGCCGACTTGAGTTCTTCATCATCCGAAAATCTTTTTCCACGAAGACATTTTTTTAAATCCGGAAACAGGAAATAATCACTAGGGGCAAGGTCTGGACTATAGGGTGGGTGTTGGATTTCTTCGAAACCACAATCTCGCGCAGCAGCCTTGGAAACTCGCGCCGTGTGAACAGGAGCGTTGTCATGAAGAAGCAACACACCCGCTGCGAGTTTACCCCGTCTTTTCTTTTTAATTTCCTCCCGCAAATTATGCAAAGTGGAAGCGTAGGATGTGGCGTTGATGGTTTCACCTTTTTTTTTTGTACTCAATGAGCAAGATTCCCTTTGAGTCCCAAAAAACTGTGGCCATGAGCTTCCCGGCAGACGGAGTGACATTGAACTTCTTCGGGGGGTCTGTTCCATTTTTATGCCACTGCATGGACTCTTGTTTGCTTTCAGGGTCATAGTGGTGAACCCATGCTTCGTCCCCAGTAACAATTCCATCCATAACACCATCCGCGTTCTCACTACACATCTCCAGAAGCTCTCTACAGCATGCGATTCTCACTTTTTTCTGAGGCGCTGTGAGCATTCGTCGCACCCACCTTGCACTGACCTTTGAAAGGTTAAGATGGTCATGAAAGAATGGTGTGAATGGTACCACTTGAAAGCTTGGTGATCTCTGCCATCATTTTCACCTTTATTCGGGCATCCTCAAGAACAAGTTTTTCGACTTCTTTGAAGCTTTCTCCCGTACAAGCAGTAGCCGGGGCGCCGGAGCGGGGGTCGTCTTCAATGCTCTCTCTGCCTCTCTTGAACTCACTTGTCCACTTTTGCACAGTTGATAATGAAGGTGCGGAACCCTAGTAAACAGCCACCATCTCTTCATGAATAGTTTTTTGACTTTTTCCTAGCTTAGTGAGAAATTTAATTACAGCGCGATGCTCAATTTTCACCATCATCGTCTCAGTTGCCATTATGATTCTGTTTAACTAGAGATAAAACGCGAATTAATAATCACATTTATATGAAATTTTACATGAATGCACTAAAATAATAGTATTACTTGATAAATAAGTCAATTTATATATACAACCACGTGTGAAGTCGCCCCTCGTAGTGAAGTCGCCCGTAATAACGATTTCAGTGTGATACACGGATACACGGATACAATTCTTTGAATGGAATCAGACAGCGCATCAAACTCGTTAAAAGTCGAATTGCTGTCCAGTTTGGGGCTTCTTTAAATAAAGCAGTAGTGGATAATTTGCTTACGGAGATGGAATTTTAACCACATGAAGTTGAATTCCGGATTGGAACATGGATTACATTGTGTTGGAGTTTGGTAAGCTACATCACTACTCACGTAAATGGCGAGACCGCGGTGAGAGATGAATAATGGCACTAGTTCGTAGCCAGGTAGCTTCAGATCAGAATGATCTGAGAGGTGTGCGCGGGGATCTACCTGTGTTTCACTAAGTGCCAAAACAGCTGGTCTGTACTTACAGACGTGGACGTACGCAGAAAAGTGATTACTTTTTAGCCCGCGTATATTGGCTACGTCTACCCTGAATTCCCTAGTCATAATCACAGAAAAACACAGAAAACACAAACACCGACGATACTAAGCAAGGCTTCGAAATGAAAATTCTGACATTGATTTACCGGATCAAATTGCTGTAGGTGTTATGCCCTTACAACAATATGAAACAGTACACCAACAAAATTTTCACTCACAACCCGCTATCCATTAGTTGTTACATACACTCAGCCACTGCCCGTACTGTATGGTAAATACAGAAATGGCAGTGATTGAGTGCAAGCAACAGTACTTCGACCACTGGAGAGGTGGGATACCCGCACTGTGTGATTTTTTTTTTTCCACTGCACTGCACTTTTTTGTTCTATTTTTTTTATTTATTTTTTTTTTTGCACAGCACACGATAGTTAGCGAGTTCACTAGTTCACTTGTGCACTCGTCGGCGGTCGACTCGGTACTCGTTTAGAAATGAATATGAGTTATTTTGATATATTTGGAGCAAAAAGGATTTTTCAGAACTAGTCTGGGTGTTGAAATAGAGGTGGTGGCAGATTAACCCTAATTGGCCGAGAGCAGCTCTCAATTCCCCGAACCAAGTTATTGGATTGTCTCTGGAATATCCAAGAGGTCTCGAAACGGGTCTAGCCTCCAGATTCTGGTTTGTGCGTGGGATTAATCAACCTAACGATTATAAGGTTATAGCCTTTTACCTTTTACCTTGAACACCCACTTATTGTCAATTATTTTTCGACCTTTGGGTGGAGGAACAAGTTCGCAGGTTTCATTTCTCTGAAGTGCGTCCGTTTCTTCTCTCATTGCCGCGTTCCACTTTTTCCGAATCCTTTGAACTTAAAGCCCCATTAAGTGACGATGGCTCCGTAAGCACTAACATCGTTGAAATCGAGCTGTCTGTTTTCTTAGATGCAGTTCTTAAACGATCTTTAATTGGAATGTCAGGATCATTTGTCTCCAGTTCATCCGCAGATTGATACACGTCGTCATCTGGATTCGTGCTTTCACTTAAAATAGGTAGCGTAGAAGAGTTAATGGTTAACCATCAGAACATAAAAATGTCATTTCTGTCTTTTTTGAGGCCAAATCCTTTCCTGTCCACACGGCATATGGTGATTTGTTGTTTGAGTTTAAACACGTCCAGTTGATCACAAAAGCAGAAGTGTTAACTGCCTCCGCCCACAATTTTATAGATAAGTTCTTCACATGCAGCATTATCCGAATGGCTTCCACTAGAGTTCTCATATCTATCTCTACAATGTTGTGGACAATACGGAACAGTTGTTTGGTGAGATATTCGATGTTTTTGCAATATACGCTTAATAGCTTATATTCTTAAATTCCGTACCACTGTCACTTCTTATTGTATTTAATGGTGTCCCAGTTTCCGTCTCTAATTTCACAATGTACTGCTTCAAACACTTAGCAATTTCATCTTTGACCTTCAGAAAATATGTTAAACCACACGATAATTTGAATAATCATCCTTAAACAGCAGGAAATACTTCGAATTTGACAAAGAAACCTGTTGAATTGAGCCACATAAATATACATGCACTAATTCGCCAGGCTTTCGTACTCCTCTGCTGCTTACTGGATACTTTAATTTCGACTTTTACCAGCTTCACAGAAAAAATCATTTGAAATATTTACTGGTACGTTCTCCTACAACAGAAATTTTGACACAATGTGTTTATTTTGATGAGCTAATCGCTCATGCCACGTCTGTAAATTATCTAATTTATCGGCAACATTAGCAAAACAATAGTTTTCAACCTTAAACATCAGGCGAAATAATGACTTCCGCCGCACTCCCTCTGCCACAATATTCCCTTTATCGGGCAACTCATATTTCATATTATCTGATACAGGAGAAAAACCTTTATCTAAAGTCGCATTTGATGAAAATAGGTTAACTTTTAAATCGGGAACTAGTAACACATCTTTTAACAATTTCTTTTGCCAAATAGAATTTTCCGTTTCCCACACGAACACCTTGAGTTCTCTAAAATGACTGTACGTAGAAAACAAATCTTTTTTAAAAGTCATGTGGTTCGATGCTCCAGAGTCCAAAATCCAAATATCATTGCGGTTTTCAATATTACCAAATGCAAGGGTAGAAATGAACGCATCTCTTTGATTCTGCATGCTGCTCTGGTATTGGTGAGAGAATTTATGCTGTTTTTGGAAACGGTTTTTTTTCTTTGGGCAATCTTTTTTCTAATGCCCTGGCTTCTTGCAATAAAAACACTTACCACGCCCGCTACTACCAGCTTTGTTCGTTGAGTGAGAATAATTTAGTCGGTTTTGCTTTCTTGCAGTGACAAATGCGCTTTGTTTTTGGTGAATGTTTGGGTACTGTAAAGTTCGCATTTTTACAATGATTAGGCGGCTAGTTAAATTTGCGAGTGTCCATTCTGATGCACTTGTCGATTCCCATGCAGTATGAAAGTGCTTGTATGTTTCTGTAAGAGACATTAACAGCATATTATCTCACATAGTCTCACCCAGATCACGTAGTTACTGCACAATCGACTCCAACTTGGATATATGTGTTGCAATGTCATCGCGTTCATCTTTAATGAAGGAATAGTACTTCTGTTATAGTATACGAATATTGGTGAGCGTCTTCTGTTCATAGACAGCTTCCAGTTTCTCCCACATTTCTTTATCAGTATTGCAGTTCATAATATGTGTTAGTGGTTGCTGCCCTAATGCCTTCACAATGATTGTTTGCACTTTACAATCAGACATAGTAAAAGTTTTATATTCTGCCGAATCTGCTGCTGGTTCGACCAGCCTACCACTAACCTCATCATATAAGCCACATGACCGTAATATTACTTTTATTCAGAATTTTCAGGACGGCCACTGCTCTGCAGAAATGACTTTTTCGATTTTTGCTTCAATCTGATGAAAGAACAAGCGACCGATCTGATGAAATGGTTTATTGAAAAACAAAGAACATTTAAGGAAATCTTATATATAGTATTCTAATGTGAGTATGTAGTGGTGTGAGTATGTAGTAAGTCAGCTTACAGGATCGAAATGAAAGTTTATTTATTCAAATGCCGACAATTTTATATTTTCTGCAAGTAAATGCGATAAACAGGAGAAATAAATCTTGTTGATATGAAGGCTTAAAATAGTTTCCACTGTCTGTTCGAAAATCTGAACTGATTCCCTATTCATCGAAGCTTTTTCTGAGACACCGACGCTCTGCAGCATTTTCGATTCCGACACGACATCTAGCTTTCAATTATAGTTTTGGAGCCATCGATGAAGACCCGACAACATTCCTTTCCTGGCTCAGATTCTGGCCGAAACCAGCTTTGAGCACAGGGAAACTAGATTTTTTTATTTTTTCCGTAGTAATAGTTCTGGTGCCATTGCATCAGATGGCATGTCCATAAGGCCAGATCAAGGTCATGTACCAAAGACCAGTTTTTTATAAACGGAAGATGGTACAGAGTACAGCCCGTGTCAAGGGGAGGTAGATTCATCAGGGCATATAGGATATGGCCAGGTAGGGAAAGCCCCCATGCAGACGAGACAGACCGCTCTTTGGAGTCTGGTAAAAGCAGCAATCACGTATTTTTACTAGAGCTTACTATATTCCACCAAACACAGCCCTGCCTTTGCACTACCAGAAGGTCGACAGCGCCTTAGAGGCTTTTCCAGGACGACACCCAAATAATTAGCTTATTTGGAGAACAGGATGATAATGCCTTTCAGCAGTAGATGAGTCAAACCAAACAGCTTCCTCTTTCTCATAAACCGAACTACCTCTGTTTTGAGAAGATTGACTAAAACTTCGTTTCTAGAGCACCAATCGTCGATCACGTCTAGGGTTACCAGCGCTTTAGAGCATAGAGTCGCGCGACATAATGCAACAGACAGTACAGCTACATCGCCTACATATGTATGCTTGAGGGCAGACATCAGAACTATTGAGAGCTTTAAGCAATGAGTCGACCAACGTACACCATAGTGGAGTGGAGAGCGATCGCTATCTTGCGGGCAACCAATTTTTACCCCCGCCTTCACATATAGGCCGCAGTAAGTGTCTATTCACCAGCATTGCTTTTATCCACAAAATTAGAGATTCGTCTACTAGCCTGTTGATTTCACTAACTGTTTCGATGATTTGGCAAAAGTTTCTATCGGAGGCACTCTTCGAAATCCAGACTAGCTTTTTCTTATATTATTCTTCAGTTGTCCTCTAAATAAGTTTTAAGTCATCTGGCTTGTGAGAAGTTTTCGGGTTCCCCGATTCTCAGATGTTTTTCCTGGTATTTTTCCGTGTTTCACATCAGTTTTCTGACGCGGACCATTGACAGACTTTCGAATCTAGTCTTGGACCCTTGCCGATTCCTCTTTTCGAGGTATACTATTTATGAAATGGAAGCATCCAATAGTACTTTCCAAACGGTAATCTCATAAGGAGATACAATAATCTTCATCTTTCTAGTATCACAGTTATTACCAAGTTTTGCCAATGCCTTTTGTGGTAGCCGTACTACCGAATTACTCTAAAGGTAACACTTATTAAATGGGGCTGATGAAATCATTCCCCTTCGCCTCGACAAAAAATAGTAAAACTTCAATTCGTAGCTTATTGTGTTATTGTTGATTCCCGGCAACTGGCAATCGTTCACACGAATCAAAAATCTACTTGTCTTAGCAGTGGGTTCCCACCAGATAGCACTTTGATGGTTGCTGCATACAAGTGGGTAAAAAAAAATTTTGATTTTGTTGGAAACTCGAAACCTTTACGAGTTGAATAAAAACGAACGATTAGCAAAAAGAAAAGTAAATCTTCCCCCGAAGCAGAATAAGATACGATGAAAAGTGTTTCTTTCAAGGATCAACGCATCGCGTGTCCTGTCTTTTTCGGGTAATATACTCACTACTAGAAGCCTCTTTTCTACTCTTAACTTTGCTATACTATACTTAGCTTTTTACGAGTATTTCCTCTGTGCACCTTTCTGACACAGTCTCACTTGTCGCTTTCGTTCTGCTACTCGAATTTCCTGCTAGCCGGTTTTGCTAATGTGTGGACCTGTGTCCTTTATGTATCTCAATCATTCCAATTATTGCCTTCCAGTCTAAAGTCTTCGGTTACTGAGTTCACTCCTGCTTACCGTTTCCTTTGTCTACCAACCGTGTATAATTTTGCCCCATCCAACTACTTAAATCTTTTCAACAAAACAAAACAAAACAAACTCAAAGGAGAAAGGAAACCCAATAGAAATATAACTGGAGTACTGGGAAGAAAGAAAGAATGTCTAGATGTAATTCTATATGAGATTATTCTCGATCCAGCCATCCCCTGGATCGCCGCCCCAATTAAAATTTAGTAAGTGATGGGTGATTTTTTAATTGTCAAAAAACAACACAGGGACATTGCATACAATTTTTACTTGAGTGGATAAGTCATTTGCCATTTACTTTTTAAAGATTACGACTACGTTTTAAGTGATCCATACGGAGGGTAAAATATTGAATCACTTTTTCGAGCAAATTGACTTGTATCTCGCTAGTTATCTTCCAAAGCTGCAATTGACGCTGATATCTCCATAAAACATAGTCTAAAGGCGTCAAATCGCACTATCTAGCCGGCCAATTCAATGGTCCAAAGCGAGCGATAAATTGCTCACCGAACACATTTTTCAATTTGTCCATCGATTCGCGTGCTGTGTAACATGTAGCGCCGTCTTGCTAGAATCACATGTCGTCCCGGTTCAGCTCGTGCATTTTGGAAAAAAAAAAGTTCGAAATCACTGAACGATAGCGGAAGCCATTGACAGTAACGTTGTTCTGACGGTCATCTTTAAAAAAAATACGGGCCAATGATTCCGCGGACCATAAATCGCACCAAACAGTGTGTTTCTCCGGGTGCATTGGCAGCTTTTGTATTGCCTGAGGTTGCTCATTGGACCAAATAAGGCATTGGACCAAATTGGATAGAGAGGGAGAGAGAGAGAGAAAAAGATGTTCTGGTTCAGTCAAAGCATTTAGTGGGGAGGATAAATTATCTCCAGTCATCCCAATGGCCTACGGCAATGGTGTTCTTGGTCGACCTTCTGACACACCTTGAGCTCCTGGTTCATCCTGAGTCTACCTCCTTAGGTCTTCACCGACCGAACCTCCTCGTACTCCTCTGAGAAAAAGACCGCCCGTAGAACCTAACATAGGTCGGTTGTTTTCTGAGGTCTGGGATTGTTTTTTTGATGCACGGGTCAACTCCGGACCGTTTATTGCTTAGTACGAACATGTAACTTAAAAACTAAACTTAAAACTAACACTAATATGACGTAAAAACTACGATAATGGCAAGGAGTCAAGGAGTTTGGGAGAGGGAATATCGACGACTGGTTTTGCTGATGTTAAAGTCGAAAAGTCGTAGTCGGTGTTGACCTAAGGTTGCGTGGATTGGTATTAACGGATATCATTTGGAGCAGAGTAGGACAGTCAATACAACCAGTTGGTAGTTGATGAAAAAAGAGCACATCAGCAATTTCTCGATGTTTTTTGAGGGGCTGAAGATTAATTAGCTTTAAGCAATCGCTGTACAGAGGTAAGTTATAGATATCTGTCCAAGGTAGACCCCGTAATGCAAATCGAATGAATCTACGTGAATAGCTTCAATTCGCCTAGAATGGCTTTCGTAGTAAGGGGACTTAACGAATGTATGGTTAAGGGATTTGGTGACGTAAGGGTTAGAGAATTCCTTGGAACATCGCTCAATGAATGACAGTGCAGAATTAGCTTTGTTACTAATGTTATCAACATGCGCCTGGAAATTAAGTTCTTTTTCGCATATATAGTAACACCTAAATAGCGAAGTAAGGTGACAGGGGGTATTAATTCATTCCCGATGAAATAGGACCTTGGTGATGATGGTACACGTTTAGGCGATTAAGTTAAAGTTTAGCATTTGCTAGCATTAAGCTCCAAAAAATTATCTTCGCACTAGATTAAAAAGCTATTCAGATGATTGTGTAGTGCTTGGAAGTAATGAAAGTGTAATGAAATGTACGCGATTGATTGCCAATACAAATATCAGAGGACCGAGGTGACTTCCTTGAGGTACACCAGATTTACTATACAATGGGATCAGAAGCAGAAGATCTAAAAAGAACATTATAGTTATCAAATAAGATTTGATCCACAAGATGAGGTCAGGCTTCTAGCTTGAGAAGGATTATTTCGAGCGAAATTTTATCGAAGGCTTTGCTAAAATCAGTAGTAATTACATCGATTTCGTTTCCGTTTTCCAATGCACAGAGAGTAGTAGAAACGAATTCTCTTAAATTAGTAATTGTTGATCTTCCTTTTAGAAAATCATGCTGATAAGGAGAGAAGATAGATTTGCGGTGAAAGAACATCAGGCCGTAAAAAAATGCTCTCAAATAGTTTGGGTATACAAGAGAGCTTAGCGATGAGACCGTAATTAGAGATTTCATTTTTAGGACCTTGTTTATACAGCAGAATTATGTACGATCTCTTCCAAAATGAAGAAAAAATATTTAGCGACATAAAGAACTGAAAGAGGGTGGAGAGATGTTTGTCCAAGATGTTTACACATTTTTTTCAAAACAATGGCAGGCAGCCCGTTAAGACCCGGAGTGCACTGGTCATTTTCCCTATTACATGTTCAATATTAATCTCAACTGATGTAAGTGAAGTTTGGGCACAGATATTCATGTAAGAAAAATAGTTCTCCAGATTCTCCAATATGCGAAGCAAATGATTAGCTAAAGAATTTGGAGAATAAGTTTGAGATTTCTTCAGGTTTTTCGAGGATTCGTTTGAGAATCTCAGGGTAGGTGGGTAATTATCAAATTTTTGTTTAGTGTTTATGAAGTGAAAAAAGCATTTAGGATTAGAGACAAGCTCAGGTTGCAATCGGCTTAAGTAATCGTGATGGAGTGATTCACAGAGCTGAGAAAAATGGCAGCAGTAAGCGAAGAAGTCAGAGGTAGACCGAAATTTGAGATACGTGCACCATAGCTTATTTCTTTTGTTGCTAAGCGTAGCTCATTATTGTACTCAGGGTGGTGAGAATGTGGGATCTTGGCTTTTTCAAGAGTTTGAAGATTAAGGTATCGCATTATCTATGGAAGTATTAGAGCTATTTGAAATAATGTCGAAATTAGAAGTACTAAGCAAGTAGTTCAATTTTGCGAGAATTGAAATGGTGAGAATGCTGCGACTGAATTATTTTATTTTCTTCACTATAAGCGAACGTTGGGGATAACGATGTGTGGTAGCTGTCGAGTTTAGATAAAAGAAGTTTTCTCTCTGTGACAAAACAAATATCAGGATCGCACAAGAAAACAAAATCAAGCTGCCTGCCTAAATTGTTAGTTGAAAAAAGGCGGAGTCAGAGAGGCAATCGATTAAAAAGACTCATTTATCTGAAGTGGGGTTGGTAGCAAGAAAATTAGTCTCGTGATAAGGACATACCCATTGAAGGTGAGGAAAGTTGAAATCCACCAAAACTATTACCATATCTTTGGAGTCTACAATATCTAGTATGGAGTCAAGAGTGTCTACAGCAAGCTGATAACTGTGAATGGGTTGAGATAAGCGAATGTAGAAGAGTATTATGAAAAGATTACGCTTGGTGACTGTAAATTTTGATCGGTTTAGGGTCAAGACTAGAATGAATTGCCAATAAAACGCCGCGACCATAAGAACCATTTATGTTATCGAGGCCATCGTTATGAAGAACTTGAAAATCTGAATGGAGAATTTCATTATTCTTAGTGTCGGAATGCAAATTTGTTTCAGTGAGGACAAAGATTTCGTAGGGAAGATTTTGTGAGTTAGGGAATATGGTGGAGATCTTAGGGCGCAAAACGTTTTGGTTATAAAGAAGAATGAGGCGAGGAGACGTTAAGTAAGGGGTCGTTGAAGATGAAAGATGTGTTTTGATATGGGAGTCAAATCAGGATTACAAATGCAAATTCAAATGCATTTACGACACCGATTGGAAAGATATTGAAAGCCTCATGAAAACGAAGGAAAATTTGCTTCAACTCTTTTGGTTTAGTTGGGAGACCTTCTTGGTGAGTTGCGATAAGGACACTTGTTTTGGTCATGCCATCAATGCAAACATAGTCAGATTTATCGTGCAGATATACTAGATAAAGGCGTACATTCTCATGTATGCAACGATTCCTAAGGCGAGACATTAACATTACATAACTACCTTAAACATCGTTGTCAGTAAAATGTTTTGTCAATTTAAATATTGGAGGAAGCAGAGGAGCCAAAAAGCTACGAGTGGCGTTCAACATATTCTCGGTATCTGGGTGAAGCTGTGGTTATATATATAAATTGACTTATTTATCAAGTAATACTATTATTTTAGTGCATTCATGTAAAATTTCATATAAATGTGATTATTAATTCGCGTTTTATCTCTAGTTAAACAGAATCATAATGGCAACTGAGACGATGATGGTGAAAATTGAGCATCACGCTGTAATTAAATTTCTCACTAAGCAAGGAAAAAGTCAAAAAACTATTCATGAAGAGATGGTGGCTGTTTACCAGGGTTCCGCACCTTCATTATCAACTGTGCAAAAGTGGTTAAGTGAGGTCAAGAGAGGCAGAGAGAGCATTGAGGACGACCCCCGGTCGGGCGCCCCGGCTACTGCTTGTACGGGAGAAAGCATCAAATAAGTCGAAAAACTTGTTCTTGAGGATGCCCGAATAAAGGTGAAAATGATGGCAGAGATCACCAAGCTTTCAATTGGGACCATTCACACCATTCTTCATGACCATCTTAACCTTTCAAAGGTCAGTACAAGGTGGGTGCCACGAATGCTCACAGCGCCTCAGAAAAAAGTGAGAATCGCATGCTGTAGAGAGCTTTTGGAGATGTGTAGTGAGAACGCGGACGGTGTTATGGATCGAATTGTTACTGGGGACGAAACATGGGTCCACCACTATGACACTGAAAGCAAACAAGAGTCCATGCAGTGGCATAAAAAAGGAACAGACCCCCCGAAGAAGTTCAAAGTCACTCCGTCTGCTGGGAAGCTCATGGCCACAGTTTTTTGGGACTCAAAGGGAATCTTGCTCATTGAGTACAAAAAAAAAAGGTGAAACCATCAACGCCGCATCCTATGCTTCCACTTTGCATAATTTGCGGGAGGAAATTAAAAAGAAAAGATGGGTTAAACTCGCAGCGGGTGTGTTGCTTCTTCATGACAACGCTCCTGTTCACACGGCGCGAGTTTCCAAGGCTGCTGCGCGAGATTGTGGTTTCGAAGAAATCCAACACCCACCCTATAGTCCAGACCTTGCCCCTAGTGATTATTTCCTGTTTCCGGATTTAAAAAAATGTCTTCGTGGAAAAAGATTTTCGGATGATGAAGAACTCAAGTCGGCAATAAATGGGTATTTTGCAGAGAAAGAGGAAATTTATTTTTTCGAGGGTTTAAAAAGCTCATCTCAAGATGTAACAAATGCATTGATGTTAGGGGAGATTATATTGAAAAATAAAAACAATTTAAATTGAATTCGCATTTTCCTTCATATCGATACCGAGAATATATTGAACGCCCCTCGTTGGAGACTCGTTGGTTGTATTGAGAGAGGGTGATGGTGAAGGTAAACTAGGGTTGAGAATATGGGAACGTATAAAATTTGTGTATTTAGGAGAAGATGTTTGGGTGTGGAGTCAACCTTGTTGCGAAAAAATTAAAATTGTAATTGGCTAACGTAGACACCTTGAATCGTTGTATCTAAATAACAAAAGTGCGTCCTAATTTGAAGAACAACAGTAAATCATACCCTCACACAAGTAAACATTATCAACGATATTGAAATAAAAACAGCATTTATAATAAAAACAAACCCAAATACGTATTTAAAATCATATTAAATGATGAGTAGGTTCGTTTGCTGATATATTCGTATGAAAGTACGCAATCGGATAATGACTGTAGATATGGATACCTACTACTTGCTCGCAAATTCATCATCACCACTAATGCCTGGACAGCACGTTTGAATAACAAAAACAATAAACTCAAGGTTGCCATGCCATGGGGCTTGCATGGATTGCACAAATCGATGAAGAAGTCATTAGCCGCATAGTATCGGCAAATTAGTCGTTAAATGCGAACAGTACTTAACTACGCTCAGTTACGAATTAACCAACAAATGCCAACCCAAGCACGTTCACTTTTTTCTATACCAATATGCCATGCCAAACAGCACACATTGCCCGCATGTGGTAATTCGAATGTAGGCGAAGCGTACTGAAATTGCCTAGCCTGGCTATGAATGTTGTTCTTTAAAGAAAATAAAATAAATTGATACAGTCAATATCAATTCAAAAGGCATTCGGAGCTTTGGATTATGTCAGTATTTGAACGAATGTTGTACGCTGTTGAAAGGTAAAACAATTGAGAATTCGGAAGGACAGAGAGAATAAATGAGGTCGACATCTTCCAGGAGGATCAAAGCCAAGTTTTATAGACTGTTTGTATGTCCATACAACACGTTTGACCGCTTACACTCGAATACCTAACTACTCGTAATTCTGAAGAGCAGTCTTTTGATCCTGATCACGCTATTTTCATTTCACTGGACGAAGAGCTCTGGTATACATGGTATCTTGGGCTTAAAACAGATACCTGGTGGTCCTTGCCATCTCATGTCAAGATCCGAAAATCCTCTTGGCTAGAGCGATGTGCTTTGATACTCTCATTCATAGAGTTTACGTTAACACTGAGCTAGGTAAACTCCTTAACTAACAAATCTTGAACTTACTGTGGTAAAGAGTTTGTCTCAGGCATTGTTATTGCATATTGACAATATGTATTTGGTTTCGTCCTTATTTACTTTAAGCCAAAGCCATATCGCCTGTTCTCTGATTAATGTAATAGCCCTTTTGATGGTACACGGGGAGCAACCAATAATATCGGCGTCGTCTGCATACCGCACCAGCTGAAGGGATTTGTCTTAAGACAGTTAGTTCCATACTGACACCTGTACTACGCACTCTCTACTCCAGCACTAGATTGAATCCCATCTGTCTCATTGTGGTGGTAATTGAAGCACAATTTTTTCAACTCGATTGCACTATACTAACGATAGGATAATCAGGCACATTTTTCTCTGATAGCTGATCTTTTCCCTTATCTTTTCACCAAGAATGAAATCTTCTTCCATTCTCGAAGAAGGGCTTTCTTCAGCGCATCCGCATTTTAATATTTTTTAGTGCTGATCTTGGCCAGTAAAATGCTCCATATGGGAAAGTCAAGGGAATTTGCATCTAGTGACTGCGGGAGACATTGTGTCAATGAAATGAAGCAAGGAACTGTGTTTTTTAATCACTCTTGGTTGACGCGTGCTTCGTGTGCTGGTGCTGAGTTTTTGTGGAACATCCATTCTCTCTCACTGAAATGTTTGGTTGCCTAAGGCTTCAAAACATCTACCAAAACGCTTTCGCAGTAAACATTCGCATTCGTCTTGCCTCGACAAATACAAGTGGCGAACGTCGATCGGCAGTCACAGCCACCCAAACAATGACAAACGGTGGCGCTTGACTTCTGGTGGCCAATCGAAGGTTCAAATTTTCGTCTGACCTTTCCGTTAAATAAAAACAATCATCTTGTTTGTTCACGAATTGTTCAATTGGGAAATTTTTCTCATCGGAAAACACGATATTCGACAACTGGCCATATTCGTGCAAGCGCAGCAGCTCCTTTGCTCTATCGAGCCTCACTTTTTTTTTAACATCGTTCAGATTCTTTTTTGAAACTTATAAGGCTTTAGATTGAGCTTATCTTTCAATATTCATTACATGGCTGTCCCAATCGTCGGGATGAATCTGTATTTGCCTAAACGTTACGTTAGATGAGAAAGCAAATGGATTCATCCGTCATCGGGTTAGAACGCCTGGTAGACCCACATGTAGCTTTGGGTCTTCTCGAAGGAATTCATTTAGCAACAATCCTTGCTACGTCTTAAAAGATCCCTTTGAAACAACTCGGAATTTAGTTGTTGCTCATCCCCCGCGCAATGGTAAGTAAAATACCTGATCGACCAGGTTGATAATATTCAGGATTAGCAAGTTGCAGCCTCTGAAGATAAAACCAATTGCAAGTTAATTTTGTCAAGATGAAGGCGTCAAAACTACTGATGAATTCATTTACAAATGAATGTCCAAGGAAACGTTTCCACTTGCTTTGTGTGAAGATGATCTGTCTGCACTTCTTGCACCTTTTCTTCGAATAAAATGAGGTCTTCCTTGCGTGACAAGCTGATGACACTCTTCAATACTTTTTTATAGGTAGCTTAATCAAACTAGATAAAATGATTGACGTTGTAAAGAGAACACAATTGAGATGTGCTCCCTATGGCAAGGTGATGAGATCCGGTTTTAAGATTTTTACCTGATAATGATGGCTTTCTGATGTCTAGCTGTTTAGGAATTACTTGCTCGAAGCCATGACATGAACGAATGCGGGTTTGGAGGAATTCCTTAAATTTCTTTCAAGTATTAGACACTCAAGACCTTTTTGTTTTGGAACCAACATATTTTTCAAATTCTTTCATCGATGCGGAATTGCTCGTAACTTAGCGCGAAATTATATTAAAAATGACAGAAGCTCATCCCGTTGATCGACTTTGCTAGCAAGACCCTTTAAAGAACCTAATACTTGACTGATAGATTTAAGCAAAACATCAAGATCTTCTGGTGGTTCTAGACTGACTAATTTAGCAGAAAAGAGTAAATCCAGTACTGAATCAATCAGGAACCGCTTGTTGTTGTAATGTTCCAAAAGGTCATCCCGAGCTACCTTAAAGTTATAAAGTTAGCTGCTTAGCAAGACATGCTTTCAGATAGTCCCATGTGTTGAACTTTACGAGCTTAACCAGAGTTAACACACGCTCATGATAACTTATCCAGCAGGCACAACAAGCGCGAGTGCTGACCAGCAAACAACAATAACGGCACTATAAAGCGGACAGTGGATGAATTCCCCAGATGGAATCAACAGTGAAGTAAAATGAGACCTTATCCCGGCTACTCCTCCATATTTGAAGCTCAGCAAGATAAGGATTTCCGTGACAAAGTCAGGGACGTGGAAAAGATATGGTGGCAGATGAGCCCTTATTTTACCAACGGCAGCGCTCTCATACCCGAACGGGTTACTGGCTTCGGTCTAACAGACCCTTCGTCCTAGTGGTATTATAATAGAACAGGCACTCCAAGTTGGGAGTTGTGCCGCCGGGGTAACTGCCAGAACATGAAAAAACTTTGAATACCATCGACGTCGGACGGCAATAATCGCAAGAGATCGCAAAATGCTTTTCCGATCGACTCTCCCTTAATCTCATAAGAGGTCCTATCCCGCCAGCATCAAGCACTGAAAATCAGTAACAACATTCCCAAAAAGCAATCAGAAATGACGTCTCTGATGTGCTGGGTTTCACTTGGCCACCGTAACGAAACCCCTGGTTTGACGACGAGTGCCGGCGAGCACATGCAGCTAATCAAGATACATATAAAGCGGCGCTGCATAGAAGGACTAGAGCTGCTAACGAACTCTACGAGCAAAAGAGGAGAGACCAACAGCGGCTTTTCAGGAGGAAAAACAAGGAGCATGAGAATGTGAGATGCTACTCCAGGATACAAACCCCGTACCGAAGCCTGTAGAGACGAATAAAAGAATTTTTTTTTTCTTATAATTTACGCGCGCCTAAGGGGTTAGATACCCTTTTACTGTTGCCAGGGCGCGGGCGGAAAGGTAGAAGAAAGAGAAAGGAAAATTGTTTTATAGTGGTTTGAAACTCAGATGCGTTTGGTTTCGATATCCGCTCTCCAGGGGTGGGAGTCAGAATAGGACGGAGAGCTTTTTCTTCACTCAGAGTGATTCGAGTTATAATTCACAGTATTTTTTCCTGTGCTTGAAACTCTACAACAGCCAAATCTACGTGTCGGTGTTATGCCTTCACACGCAGAATTTTTCTGTCTGAGTTCCAATTACAAATGAAAAACTGACTTGCCATGGGTAGGACTCGAACCTAGACCCTCCGAGTGAGAAGCGATTGCTAGTACCACTACACCACGTCTTTAGTCCAGGGAAATCCACCATCGACCAAGTATTCACACTACGGCAGATCTTAAAAAAAAACCCACGAACTCCAAAATATGTACTCACATCCCATTCACTTATTCGATTTTAAGGCCGCGTATGACAGCATGCACAGAGACGAACAATACAGAGCAATGTCTAGTTTTGGCATCACTGCCAAACTCATCTGTTTGTGCAGGATAACGATGGAGAATACACACTTCTCCATCAAAGTCAAAGAAATCAGCGAGATCTTTGATGTGGGAAAAGGACTTAGACAAGACGTGCGCTGTCATGCGACTTCTTGAAAGGATGGTGCAAAACTCACGTGCCAATAGAAGAGGCACAATCTTTCAAAATTCCGTCCAATTACTCGCATGTGCCGATAATATTGACATAATCGGAAGAAAGCAGCGTGATGTCAGTGGCGCTTTCGGGAATATTGAGATGGAAGCGTCGAAGATGGATTTAACAGTCAATGAGTGCAAGACCAAGTATATTCTGTCAACAATAAAGGACACCCAACACTGACATCTAGGACAGAACGTCATCCTCGACACACATAACATGGTTCCGCTATCAATTCAGACAACGACACCAGCGCTGACATCAAATGAAGAAAAACTCTTGCAAATCGCTGCTTCCTTGGGCTAAGAAGGCAATTGGCCAACAACATCCTCCGTTCGGTTGATTTTCGGTCCCGTTTCCGTAGACGGTGAATAGAGGAGGAAATACAGCGACGAACTGTACGGGCTGAACCGCGACATCGAACTAGCCAGAAAAGTAACGGTCCAACGACTGTGATGGCTGGGTCATATAGAGGAAAGCCTTTTATCTGCCCCCGAGGGATAGCATAGATAGAAAGATATCTGCTACGTCATTGTTTGATATTTCGATGCCGTGATTTATTGCCGCTTACACTTTACCAGCCATACCAGGTCGTTTAAAGCATTTCGTCTGTTGTTTCGTTAAATCGTTGTTATATATTCAAGTCCCTGATGTTCTTGAACCTTCTCACAATAAGCAATTGGAATATATAAACCTTCTCCAACATCATCAGCATAGTTGCATAATCCATAATCAACTGTTCAAAATATGTAAGTTCGGCATTGAATTAAATTGCCGACTTAATCTAAATCAATTTGGTTCAATAGCTTATACATATCAATGAAGCTGCTGTGTATATGTGTGCTTAAACTTCACATGGATTTAATAACCTCTACCGCTGTACCGGTTTTAATTCACACCCAAATCTCATCTGGAACCTGGAGTTTCAAACCTAAAACCAAGAACATACGAGTACTGTTCCCTATATCCTCAAATTGAAATTCAAATCAGGAACCTTCAGATATGCTTGAGCAGAGATGTCTTCATTTCAAATACTCATCTACCTTTGACTGCTGCAAATCCTCTAATATGCAGCCAATTAACTCTTCCCCAAGAGTACTTAACCAGGGCACAACAGACAACATATTCTCAGACACATTTGCATGAAAAAGATCCCAAAAACCACCATCCCCGCAAGTTTCCAATTCTGGAGCAGAGCAGAGCAGAACAGAACAAAACAGAGCGCCAGCATATGAATCCGCCAAATGATGTTCGTATATTAATTGCTAATTACTAGAGACAGGGAGGAAGGTGTGTTCCCCTTCCGCTGTTCGAGAATCTGCGCATTCTGTTGAGGGTGCGTTCCACAAACGAAAACAACAGCTCATCAATTCGTTCGTGCGTTTGCATAATTTATTCAATCTCCATTCTATCTGTAGGTGTAGCATGGCTTCTACTCCTTCCTTACGCGTAAGAATTAATTACAGGTACGTGAGGGGTACGCAGCGTCTTCCTGGATTAGGAGTATCTATCTGGCTCATTCGTCGTTCTGTCGTTCTATACCATCTTCTTTCATATTGTTGTTGGGGCGATGTTCTATTATACTCGTACGGACATATGGATGTATTCGAAGGTCTTTTAGGCGAGCTTCTATCAAAAGTTATAAAGGAAAAAACGCTGTACGCCAGGAACAATTTGCGTGGCGTACCTATGTCTATCATCCGTCATGCTAATCATTTTGTACTTCCTAAAACCGGAAATTAATGGCGAGGGCAAACGCCTTCACTTGGGTAAGGGTACGAGCACAATTTTGTTGACGTTGAGGGTTATGGTTATTGGTGGGAGTCGGCACTACGCCGGGGGTAGAGGTGAAGAGTTTTCATAACTTTTGCCTGGGGCTGGTCTCTCTGTGCAACCAATGGAAGTTGTAGTATCGCGCGGCAGAATTTTTTTCTTTTTTTTTTGGTACTTCCGGAAATTCACTCTCAAGTTGGAGGAATCGTGAGAAGAATTTTTCAATCAACGCGGCATTGTTTTAATTTATTTTTTTCTTTGAGAAACTTGGGTAGTTCGCAGTTGGTATAGTTTCGTGGTGGAGTAAGGTTTCGGGGAGGTACGAAGGGGGTATGTACTCGTAAATCATTCATGGCATTGGAATTGTTTTCTTTTGTGATGTGTTGTACACTGTGCACCGTGAACCTCAGGTTGTTGAGCTCTTTTGGATTGTTTTGAATTAATTGGTGAGGTTGTTATAAGTGGTGGAATTCTGACTACGGTTTGACTAAAGAGTTTTGGTCAGACGCTGGTAAAGGTGAAATAATTAGGCTTAGACTTAGCCCCCTTTTCCAGAGAATCCATAGTTCGGTATAAAACTAGCAGTCATATAACAATTCGGGGACCCTGCGTGGCGATTGATCGGAAACTGCTGACCGTCCTATAACTTTGATTAGGCCACCAGCTTGGCAATCAAGTTCGTAGAGAAGTGTTTGACTTACCTCCCATTGGTAGCCCTCGGTAACTGCATGAGTAAACCCTTACACATGCAGGCTAAAGTGGCAATAATACGGTCCTACGCCGTCATTGAGCTCACAACCCTGTGCGGAAGAGATTAAAAAGATATGACGAACCAACTAATGGCCTCTGATAGAAATAGATTCACTATTGACGACCCTGGCAAACGTTTAAAGGGAAAGGACCTTCGGATCTGCACGTGGTATGTTCGAACTCTTAAAATGACACGTGCAACTGAACAATTTGCAGAGGCTCTTGACTGCTGTTATGCAGATATCACCGCCATCCAGTAAGTATGATGGGATGGGATGAAAACTGTGATATGGTGATTGTTACAGGGAAAAGAAACAGCGCTTATTCGGATGTGGGTTTGCCATATGCGGCTGGCTTATTCAAAAAGTCTTGAGCTTTCGACACGTGAGAAAGCGACTTAGGACAATCCCATGAAGGCTAAATTCGCTAACATAAGCCTAATATTCCCCCATGCCCCTACGCAAGACAAGAATGCCGCTACCAAAGAATTTTTCTACGAGCGCCTCGGCAAGACATATAGGCAATGTCATAGAAATAGAGGACATCTTTGGTAGGACAGCAGATAAGCATAGTCTTCACGACAACACTTCAGGCAACGAACTTAGGCTTATTGACTTTGCTGAGGAAAGGAATATCACTATAGAAAATACACGATTTCCTCACGATGTCTTCATCAATCGGACATGGCGGTGTCCGGACATGCCTCCAGTATACTTGACGTCCGAACGTTCCGGGCAGCCAACATTGAATCGGATCACCACTTTGTTTCAGCAAAGATTCGAATGCGGATTTCCCAAGTACCACAACAAAGAGAAACTGCTGTGTGAAGATATAACGTAGAAAAGCTGCAATCGCAAGAGACCACCAGAAGCTCCGCCGAACGCGTATCTCGTAATCACTCAACAGCTCCTATTCCGCCAGAAGTAACAGAAGTACATTCAAGTACAGAAGACCAATGGCACCTCTGCCTAAGTGCTATCAGATACGCCTTAACTGATACACTTGGTATCACCCGACCACCACCAAGAAATCCCTTGATGAAGAATGCCGGCAAGCACATGCAGCTAAACAAGAAGCACACAAAGCGGCCTTGCAACGAAAGACGAGAGCCGCTCGTGAGTTATACAATCAGAAGAGACGGGAAGCACATCGGCTTCTCCAGATGAAGCAAAAAGAGCAGGAGAAGTGCGTGGTCGAAGATATTGAGAGGCTGTACTCCAGGAATAATGTACGGAAGTTTTACTAACTTGTAAAAGGAGCATATCAAAGCAAGTAGACCTATACAGAAACCTGTAGAGATGAAGAAGGAAACCTTGTACGAGTAGTAGAGTCCCAGCAATCACACAAAATACTTCCTTCCGACTGACCAAAATGAATTAGGGATAGCAATTCTAAACTGAAACCAAAAACAAACTGCTGTACCAGACGGCTTACGGACCGATATATTCAAAGCTCTGAGAATGACTTTACCAACATACAACATGGAGAACATACACTAACTCATTTCTCAGATCTGGTCGGAAAAGTGTATTCCTGATTAATGAAATCTTAGCATCCTTCGACCGATCCACAGAAAGGAAACCCTCTCAACTGCGCCAATTTAAAAGGTATAAGTCTCCTCAACAACGCGTACAAGAATATCCTATCTGTCATATTGTGTGAACATCCAACATCCTTCGTCAACAACCTGATTGGCCCCTATCAGTGCGGTTTCAGACAACAAAAGTCCACAATCCATCAAATCTTCGCCCTCCAGCAGATTCTAGAAAAAACTGAAGCAATCCAAATCGATACAAACCATCTTTTAATCAGTTTTAAGACCGCCCTTATAGAAACGAGCTATATAGAGCCATGTCGCAATCGTTCGTCAAGAATATTGGAAATTCTGCCCCATCCTACGATCCCACCGCTCATTTACAATGATATTCCTGCTGTCAGCTCTTTGGACAAGGCCAATCTGCTTGCTGCACACTTTGCGGCCAGCTCAACACTCCCAGATTGTGATTTGTCTCCGCCTACACTTGAGTGCGTTGAATCTTCAATGGGACGGATCTACTTTCGCACTCGTGTAGTAGCAAGAGTACTTAAAGATCTCAACATACATAAATCCGCTGGTCTAGATGGTATATCTCCCCTTCTTCTGAAGAGGTGTTCTTCCACGCTGGCAAAACCACAGCGTAAGCAGTTTTCCATCTTCCCGAGATGGAAAACAGCATTTGTCCAGCCCGCCCCTAAAAAAGGCGAATCATCTTCTCTCTCCTCCTTCAGACCCATTGCACTTACGTCCCTTCTTTCCAAGGTCATGGAAACACTGATAAATCGTCAGCTCATGAAATGTCTCGAAACACGAAAACTTCCCAATGACCCGCAGTACGGTTTTCGTAGCAACAGGTCCACTGGTGATTTGATGGCATGTCTCACCGAAAAGTGGAACCAAAGGGTACATTAATCTGGCGAAAGCAAGATAGTTGCACTTGATATTTCTAAGGCATTTGACAGAGTTTGGCATCAGGCTCTTTTGTAGAAAATGCGTGCATTTGGGATCGACGACTCTCTTCTTCAATGGATTAGAATTTACCTTTCAGAACGTTCAATTCAAGTTGTTTTGGACGGTTTCAAGTCTGATATTCACAAAATAAATGCTGGTGTGCCCCAGGGCTCTGTTCTGTCTCCGACACTCTTTTTAATTTTCATCAACGATCTTTTGTTTGCTACTTCTGATCCAATATATTCCTTTGCAGACGACAGTACTCTCTACTTTTCATATTCGTTCCCTGGCTCACGTCCCTGCTCATCGACTGTAGAACGGGAACGGCAGAGTATGATGACGTCATTAAATTCTGATATTAACAGCATAACCATTTGCAAAACCACTAATAGAGTGGAATTTAATGCTTCCAGAACACAATCTTTCTGCATTCTGCGTATGTGTGTCAATGACAACTTACGAGTACGTGGAAATGACCACATATTCGGTGTCGTCAAAAATCCAGTGAAATGTCTAGGTTTCCTCAAGCGATGTAAGAAATACTTCACCCCCTCTGATCAAGCCTCAAAAGAGTACAATGTCCACATCTGATTAGGTGCCCCTAAAACTTCGCTGGACCTGCTACATATGATTCAAAACCGTGCGATAAAACCCATAGGTGATACTAACATCATACAAGCAATGGACACCCTGGAACACCGATATAATGTCTCGTGTCTCACTTTGTTTTATAGCGATTTCCACCACCAGTACTCCATAGAAATCGCCAGTAGCATTCCGCCCCTTCAAACTTTTAACCGTAACACCCGTCTCGCTATGAATGCTCAACAGTATACTCTCAAGCCCACTTTCAGACGTTCGCTAAAATATCGTGATTCGTTCCTAAGCGGTACAACTCGCTTATGGAATACCCTGCCTAGCTCGTTATAACCTTATATAGTCAGTATAACCTTAAAACACTCAAAACCAACGTTCACCGGTACCTCTGCTTCCATCCTTCCTGATTTTCCTTTACCAGCGCTGTGTGCAAACATTTTAAGGGTACTTAAATCAGTTGAGCGCGTGAAAATTATAAAAAAAAAAATGTCCGGCTTTTGCATGATTGCCAGCTCGTCCGTCTCTGCAGAATTTGGATAGAAAAAGCTCGCTGCTTCGTCAAGTATCGACTTAACCAAGACCTTCGATGTTGGAAAAGATTTTGGACAAGGTGACGTGTTGTCATACAATTTCTTTAACATGATAGGTGCTTGAAAGAATTGTGGGGAACACACGAGCGAATACTGGAGGCACAATCCTTTAAAAGTCTTTTCAACTACAAGTGTACGCCGATGATATCGAAATAACTGGAAGAACTCAGCGGTTTGTCATCGGTAAGTTCGCTATTATTGATATGGAAGCTACCAAAATGGGTTTAGCGGTAATTAAGGGCAAAACCAAGTACACTCGTATGCTGTCAACAAGGAGGCATACACAACATCGATGAATTGGACAGAATATCACAGTCGACAGCAATAATTTTGAGTTTGTAACTGTCTTTATCTATCTCGGCTCTGATATAAGTTCTGCCAACAGTTCAGTAGAAATAAAACGAAAAATCACTCTCGCCAATCGCTGTTTCCTTGGGCTAAGAAAGACTTAGGATACTCTACATATACTCGTAAATATAAGATTTAGATCATTCCAGTCCTACTTTATGGCGCAGAAGCATGGACCCCTATCGAAAGTGGATGAAGAAGATATCTTCAGTTGTTTCGAGAGAAAAATTATTCGAAAAATATTTTGTCCGGTTTTCGTTGGCAGGCTTTGGAGGAGAAGATTCAACGGCGAACTACACAAGCTGTACAGCGACATCGACCTAGTCAAAAAAACTACGCTTTAGATGGCTAGGACATGTAGATCGAATGCATACCAATGTACCGGTCAGCAGAGTCTTCGAATCGAATCCGGAGGGGCAGCGCAATAGAGGGAGGCTTCATCTGAGGTGGCGCACACACAAAAAGAAGGGAATCTCAACCGAATTGAAGTGCGCAACTGGAGACAGTTAGCTAAAGACCGGACTAACTGGACAGGCTTCTTAGTTGAGGTCCACGTTCAACCCGAACTGTAGCGGCATCTAAGTAAGTACGTACTTACAAGTCGACTGTTACGGAGAAAGAAGGCAATGCTTATTTGGATGTGGATTTGCTATTCAAGGGGACTCAGGCAAAAAGCCTTTAGCTTTCGCCGTGTAAGCGAACACTTATCCGCATCAATATCGAAAACATCAGTCTGAATTTCGTGCATGGCTCTACAGATAAGATGATCAAATGTGACATGAGACCAAAATTGTGCTGGCAGGTCTTAATGCAACGCTAGGTAAGGAAGCAGGTCATCGAAAAACATAACTTATATAACATCAAGGTCGACAATGGATTCGGGTTTTTAGAATTTATGGCGGGGCGCAACCTCTTAATATCCAGCACGAGGTTCCAACATCACAAAATCCATAAAGGGGCCTAACTATCCCCTGATCAACCAACCGTCAACCAGATTAGATGTTCGAACATTCCGAGAAACCAACATCGACACAGATCATTACCTTGTTGCAGCCAAGGTCCGAATGTGGATATCAATAAGACCACGAAAGCTGCAATCGCACGAAACCACTAGAATCTTTGCCGATCGCGTTTCCTTCAAGCCTTTACTCAAACCATAGAATAATGGGAATCTTGTTAATGAGCCATCAAATAGCTGCTTCTGGTGTGATTGGTTTCAAAGCTCCGCCACAAAGAAACCTCTGATTTGACAGTGAATGTAAGCAGATACAAGAATACAAACAAGAAACAGTTAGTTTAGTTTAGTTTTAAATGCATTTTATTTACTTAATCATTAACTCTTGCATACTAACAAAAAATGCTTAAATGCTAGCTTACAATTACTTAACAACCTTATACTAACTTACTGGCCCCACACAGGCACTCTAAGCTAATCTAAATTCTTATAACTATGTCTTTCGACTTTATTTACATTTTCTTTACTAATATTTATTTACTATACTTAGAGCTATGAAACTGTGATGCACGATGGAAAGAGCACGAGAATGGAGGTAATGACATTAGAAGGTTTTACGAGAGAATAAAACGTACATGCTAGGACTACGAAGCAAGAATAGAAGTCGCAGACTGCAGACTGTATAACAGAGATGATGGTCAAAATACTGCGGTAAGGCAAAACGAACCATTTATCCTGGACGAAGATAACAGAAGAAAAGGAAACAAGATCGATGCAAAGGCTTAATAAAACTGCTGGCTTAAACAAACTGCCCGTTTTGGCTATATAAAGCAGCTCTAGATGACTTTGACAGCTCATCTGTAAGATATTATCGGAGGAAAACAACTCCAAAGCAAGGAATCTCAGCATCGTTAGTCCGATACACAACAAAGGAGACCCTTTTGACTATACCAACTATAGAGGAATAAGTCTCCTAAAGATCTTATAAGATCTTTCCTGCCGTATTATGTGAGCATTTGAATAACAGTGTGGTTTCGAACCAGGACAGTCCACCTGGGAGAAGACTAGGGAATTTCAGATCGGCAATCACCATCTATTTGTTGACTTCGAAGTCTACACATGATAGCACGCATAAGGAGGAGCCATATCTAGTGTTGAGAAAAATTTTAGACAAGGCGGCGAGTTGTCATGTGACATCGCCCCAGAAAGAATCGCGCAAATCTCACTAGCAGACGACATTGATTTCATAAGATGAACACAGCGAGCCGTCAATGAAGCTTACCTAAAAACTTAGGCGGAAGCGGCCAACATGGGAAGGAAACTTGGTTAAAACTCGGGTCCATTTAGGCCTCCATACTTAAATTGCATTACGGTTTCTGACTCATCTCCAGATATCTGCGGATATTCATTTTCTGCTGATTTTGGGCCTTTTATAGCGTTTGCGGCATAACACAGACCCTCAATTGCTGGCATACTACGGGGTCCTTAAGTATTACAATTAAGTTAACATAAGTGATTGTCGTCTTCCGTTTCTGTACCAGCCCCATCTTTGTTTCGGATGTTCAGGAGACATATTTTAAACCGACGTGCATCGAGTATCTGTTCTTCAATGAACTGCAAATTGCAAATTGGAACCCTGAACCTCCGTAATTCTTTTATTAATTTTCATTAACGGTCCAGTATATTTCTCTGCTGACGGTTTATTTTTCATATCTTCAGTGATAGAATAGGAATGACAACCTACGCTGCAATCATTACATACATATTTGAGGCCACCGGAAATTCTCCGAAATGTCCAGTATTCTAAAAGCGACGTTGAAAATAATTTATTACTCTGGTCTTCTTTGGTGGCTCGTTCTATATGCTCTCCGCTTACCTGCATTCGTCTTATCATTCGCTTACAGTAGCATTCGTCATCAAATTATCAGTTTCGCACTGGTTATCAAACGAAAACTAACACACAAGATGGAATGGAAAGAAGAGAAATCGAATTAAGAGACAAAAACCTCCAAAATAGGCGATAAATGGTTAAGAAAAGAGTATGGAGGTGACCCTAAAGGACTACATTCTAGGTGATTCTTGCAATAGTGGCACTCCACTCCAACCAACATACTAATAAAACCTGCAGCCGCTAGGGCGCTGACTTGCGACGCCTAGATCTCTCGATTCTGATGACTCTTGTGACTCTTTCTGCGAGACGTTCTTTAGGTTGAACTGGAACTATGGAGAGTACCGTACATTTTCAGCCTGTTACGGTTAAATTCCATCAGAATAGAAGTTGATCAGTGTGCTGTTTTTGACTGTATGCCCCGGTAAAGCGAAAAGTTCGAACGGGCTTCAGAAGAAGCACACTCGGAAAAAATATTGTCTAAATAGCAGTTGAAGAGGAGAAGAAGACGCGAAGCAATCCCACAGCGCTGAGAGACAGCACGAGTGCTAAAAATCCCACTCCTCCCTCGTCAAAGTGGAAGTGACATTAACTGAAATCGACCACGCTCTTGGAACTAAAACTGTACACTCTTCTACCGTCCTGTACTGTGCCAAAAGGAAGAAATCCATTGTCGATGGTGCTGCAATGAGCAACTGGTTGCTTAGCGCCTTTTCGGATCTCTAAGCTCAGGTACTCGTATAAGCGGATGATATAGCTGTACTCGTACTGTATATTGGATCACGCGTACCGACTGTCTGCTCTAATACGCAGGCAGCTTGATTTACTACAAATCGGTATTCAGTCAATCCTATCAACATTGCGATTGTTCTCTTTATGAGAGGGAGGTAGCTGACTGGTCTGACTCATCTATTACTTTAAGGCATCACTATCCGTTTCTCAAACCAAGTTGCTTGGACTAAATATGTCAATGACCTCCAAACGCTGTCGGCTTTTTGACAATGATATATTATGCGACAGGTTTCACTACTACCTTTACCGGACTGCAGAGAACGGTCTATTTCAGCTGTATGACACTTTCCCCAGGACTCCTAACTTTACTGTATGTTCATGAGTCTCCCTCCTTTTAACATTCATATCATGGGCTGCACTCCCAAAGCCATCTTCCTTTAAAGGGAAGTGTTCTTTGGTACAACATGCACTGGAGATTTGTTGACCTTGCGTTCTCACTATCTTTTAGCTCTGTTCTTATGGACACGCCGTCTGTGCCATTGAATTTACCAGGCAAGGCTCAGAGGAGAGTTTTTCAGGGCCCAAACCTGCGCTAGAACTGCTTGTATCCTCTGCGATTAGTACTTCCGTTGACAGTTGGATTTCATGTGGCAAAACAAACGAAGGCTCCACGGCGTCTTTAACCCTAGAAAGATAACGTACGTCGAATCGACGTGTTCAGTTTTGTATATGTTTTTATGTTTCATTAGAAAAGAGTTTTTATTTTTGTAATTTTTTTTTTCAATTTGAGTAAAAAATTTAAAAAAAACTTATATTATTTTATTGAACATTAAAACAGTTACACATAAAGTTATAAACGACTAATTACACAAACAAATTGTGGGAGAAATCAGCATACAAATACATATACGTCGAATCGACGTATGGTTATCTTTAACGTAACTTTCAATAACGTTATCTTTCTAGGGTTAAAAATTCAACTAATTTACTGCTGCCTAGTAGGAAAACTGCTTACTGATGTCACTACTCGACACTACGCTTTTGCTTAGCACCGAAATGTGCTGAGCATAAGTGGCAAAAACATCCTATGATGCCTATTGTTGAAGTGATGGCGACACAGCGGAGCATTTCCTTTATTTGTTTCCGGCATACGCTCGCATCAAGTAGCAAGTATTCGGGTCTGAAATCACTTATTCATCTTTCAAAGAAATATTAAGGAGCTTCAATAAAAGGAACATACAAGGAGTGCAATGGACCAATTTTTTATCTGAGGGCATTCTTGAAAACCTTAATTGACGTCTGCAAGTAAGCGAAGGTGGACCAACTACACAATCCATCTTTGCATAATGAATGTCAAGAATCGGCGACTAAACAACATTCTATTTGCAAATCTCATTCCTGTTCCTTAATGTCTATTGTCAGTGTCCATCAGTCGACCTTTAGTTGCTCCACATCTTCCTCAAATCCACTACTCAATCACGAGCCATGACGCCTGGACGTCACACATGTAAACTAAAATCCCGATCTCATGTAATTTTCAAGGCGAATTTCAGCCCTAAATGCCACCATACCGCAATATAACGTGCGTCATTTGCCCATCTCTATCACTGTCCCTTTACAGGCTCTCAATCACCGCAAAGTAATTATTTAAAATCGCAAATATTTGTCAGTCCTCACGTAATGTATTCACCGGAAGAACCCGTTTTCCACCTGAGATACCCGTTTTTGTACGACCATTCGTATCTGTCAAACTCGCACAAGGAAGCAAACAAAAGTTCACCATGAATGCTCCATTGCACTTGCCCCATCTTCATCCGTGCAACTCTTATCGACAATGTTTCGGTTCAATACAAGTGCGAGTGCATATATTGAAGGAGAGGAGATTCCCGAACTTGTTTACCAGTTACCTAGTAAACAGGCTTTAAGCTCCACCGAATTATCCCTCTCCTAAACCAGGTTTCATAACCAGGCACAAGGCCACACCTCTGCGTACAATCCGATGCACTATGCATCAGCCGCTGAAGCAGGAGAAGAGATTTAACCAGATTTTCCTGCCAACGAAATCTGACAACGAACGAGCAACGGAGCAATCTACTTTAGCGTTCGCGGACTTACATATATAATTTATGCATGGAATGCAGCACATACTCGTACTTGTACTCGTACTTCGTAACGGGGATTTAGTTTCATTACCAAGGTAAGTGGAGCTACGGTGTAAAATTACCTTTGGCTGCAATTTGTTTCCGTCAATGTCCATTTGCAGAGCACTGACCAGCTCAGACCAGACCAGACCGCTCTAGGTCGACGTTAGATTACCTCCAGCGTATGTGTAGGTCTGTCTCAATAATAATGTTAGGCTTGTGGTTAGTTGATTGGGCCATTCGTAGACGTAGGCACGGAAGCGTGACTAGCGAATATGGTCTGCGGCGTCTAATTAAAGTTTATTTTTTGCATTTCTCGGATATTCAAGTGGATTTGGCAAGAGCAGCAGAGTTGGTATCATTGAATTCTGCCCAGACAAGTGTATTGTAGGTGGACAGGTCCGGCTATAAGATCATGAAACGTGAGATGGTGGCCGCCGTTTAGTATTTTGCATATCTGTGTACGTGCTTGAAGGAGACTTTGATCCACATGAGCATGAATGTATGGAGGCATGCGAGTTTACCTTATGTAGGCATCATGGAAGTGGGTCATTGTGAGGTTTAACTCACACTTATCAGAGCGACAAGGCAAGTGGGTTAAATGGGCTAGAGCAGAAAAAGACCAGAATGAGAAGGTTTCCGTAGTTATTGCATTACCGTTCACAAAATTCACATATCATTCCGCCTGTAAGTAGGCTAGAAATAATATTAAATATTTCTTTCGATTCATAATTAGTGTTGCCAATTGAATTTGATTAATTTTCTTTATAACAAACGGCCCCAAATATTACGAACGCACTTAAAATGTTTGCAAACAGCGCTGGGTAAGGTAAATCAAGAAGGAAAGATACGGAGATAACGATGTACGTTGGTTTTGAATGTTTGCAGGTTGGTTAAGATATAAAGGGCTCGGCATGGCATTCCATAAGCGAGTTTTAGAGTTCGGTCGAAAGTGAGCTTGAGGATAACTGATGAGCATTCATAGCGAGCCTCTATTGCGGTTCAAATTTTCGAAGAGCGCAATGCTCTTAGCAATTTCTATGAAGTAAGGTACGGCAAGAGACATTACATCGGTGTCATCAACTACTGACTGTCCTATAACTTGGATTGAACCAGAAACGTAAATCAAGTTCGTATCGTAGTGCTTGCTCTACTGATAGACCCCGGTAACAGTATGAGTAAATTCTTACTCACGCAGGCTAAAGTGATAAGTATGTGCACGGCCAGTAGCATAATGTCCGCTTACATAGTCATATGCGTAGATACCGAATATAAAAAAAAATGTGACGAAATAGTGAGGTCCTGAAAACGATTCGCAAAAAGGCTAAATTCGCCAACATTGGCCTCACAAACTTCCATGCCCCGATGACCCTACCTGAGACTGTTTTTACGGCTTTTTGGAAACCTACGAGCAATGCCCTAAATGTGGCATGAAAATCGTCCTTGGTGATTTTAGTGCCTGTCTAAGCAAGGAAGATATCTTTGGTAATACGGTCGTAACGTACGCGGGTTTATTGATTTTGCGCCGGGAGGTAATGTAACTATAGCTAGGATATGGTTTTCACACCATGATATCAATAAAGGGGCATGGCTGATGCCGGATTAATAAACCGTGAACCAAATTGATCACATTGCGATCGACACGATAGACTTCTCCAGTGTCTAACGCCAGATCATTTTCGGACCGAGCTTCCATTAACGGCTCGAGGAGTCCGATATCGTTGGAATCAAACGTAGACATTTCCGTCCACCCGATTAAGATGAAGTCAGGACAGCCATTTCTAAGCTCAATTCTAGCAAAACCGCTGGCTTAACTGCCGAGTTGCTTAAAGCAGCAGTTGAATTGGATACAGAGCATGCATCAACTGATCTCCAAAATCTGGGTCTGTGAAAGTATGCCCAACGAATGGAATCTCAGCATTGCCTCTCCGATTCTAAAGATGGGAGATTCCCTGAGCTGCCCCAACTACAGGGAATAAGTCTCCTCAACATCGCATATAAGATCCTATCTGCCGTATTAGGTAAGCGCCTAAAACGCACGAGAAAAGTCAACTATAAATCAAATTTCACACTTCAGCAGATCTTGCAAAAAATCCAAGAGTTCCAAAACGATAAAAACGAGGTGGTACCTCGTCATCGATTTCAAAGGCGCATATGACAGCATCTATAGATACGAACTATACAGAATCATGTCTATGTTTAACATCCCTGCGAAACTTATTGCAGTATGCAGGATGACGATGGATAATGCACGCTGCTCCGTGGTCGGTAATAACAAAACCAAGACCTTCAATGTCAGAAAAGCACTTAAACAATGCCATGCGTTGTCATCGATTTTTTCAACATGGTTTTTGAAAGAATTGTGTGAAACTCGCAAGTCAACTCCAAAGGCATCATCCTGGCCTTAGCTATCAACGAAGGAAGGTGGAAGGCGTTTTTTTTTTTTGCAGTGAGTCTGACAATAGGGATTAAATGTCAAATCAGCTGTAGCATTGAGCTGCTACTGGACACCCACGCACCAATAAGAACGGGGACAGTGCGTTCGGAAGAAAATATCGCAGCTCTGTAAACTTGGATTGAAAAGGATCCCAATATATCGATTTCTCGTCGTTCACAGCAACTTAGCCTTTGTCAATCCACTATATGGAAGATTCTGTTAAATGATCTTGGTCTCAAGTCTTGTAAGATCCAATTGGTACAAGAGATAAAGGCGCGTGAGCATTTATTGCATCCAGTATTTAGTGATTGGGCTTTACTTTAACTGGAAGTTGATCCAGTTTTTTGTCGTAAAATTTTGTCCAGTGACGAAGCTCATTTCTGATCGGCTACATAAACCAGCCGAGAACAATCCTCAAGAAGCTCACCAGATCCCACTGCATACAGAAAAATGAATCGTATGGTGTGGATTGTACGCCGGTGGCATCATCGGTCCTTATTTCTTCAAAAATGACTTTCAATAGACACCGTTACAATGCGATGCTCAATGATTATTTGGTTCCCAGTTCTGTTCTGGCAAAAGACGTGTCAACACGTATTGTTGAAAGAATTTCGATCGGTTAGTTGGTATAAGCTTAAATTTTCGTTCTCTTTTACCTTTCCTTTAGAGTAAACCAATATACGAGTACTCTCTGTGGTAAATGAAACACATATACACGAAGACAACTTGGCTTGCATGAGCTAAAATTAATTCAAAGTTGCCTGGAAGATCGAATACATCTTATTTAACATGTGAAAGGCTCTTAGCAAATCGAAGTGCTGTTATTGCGGCATTGGGACAATATTGGCTTTGAAACTTGAAGTAAGCGAAAGGGAATGGTTAGAAACAGAAGCAATGGTTAAAATCTTAAAGCTAATCAAAGTTGCAACAACATTACTTTGCGAAGAAAATATAACAATTTCCATTCTACGGCCGATTATATGTGGACTAATTAATAAACTAATAAACACCTGAGATAATGAAAATATTGTCAGCTTCATGGGAATCATGAAAGAAAGCTTGCAGAGCAGGTTCAAAATGGATAGGCAAGAAGTTCTCGCAAAACAAGTTTCCCCTTTTTTGGATCCAAGACATAAAAACTTGAAAGTTGAGATTGAAGAAGTGAGAGTACTTTTTAGAAAACATGTGCGGAACTTGATAGAAAATTCTGTGTCCATCGAGAGTAGAGAAGTTTTGAGTTAAAAATGTAGTTAAAAATAATGTAAAAAAATATCCAAACCTGGCATTGCTGGCCAAAAGATATTTATGCGTGCCAGCGACATCGGTGTCGTCAGAATGTGGTTTCTCCACTGCAGAAAACATTGTATTGGTTGTACATGAAATATCCGATTTTCGCTCAGTCGGAAATATGAAGTTCTCGCGTAAACGTTTGTGCCAGAACGTTAAATTTTCGTTTTTTTTATAAAATAAAGTGGTACGTTTGCTTGCCGTGTGAGAATTTTAGGGTTCGTTACAAGTACCGTTATTTTTGTTCTAGGAATTATTTACCATGCTGTCGGCAGTTGAAATTCGAACCCTTTACGAATTTAAAATAGGACACAATGCGTCATTGGCAATGAAAAACATTAATGACGCATTTGAGGATGTAGTGGTATACGAACGCACACAACGACGTTGGTTTGGAAAGTTCCGTTCGGGAGATGTCAGCCTCGAAAACGAACCACGTGGTAAACCGGAAACGTTAGTTGACGACAATTTTTTCAGAGCAACGGTGTATGCGGACCCAACGAAATCGGTGTGGGAAATTGCACAAAGCATGGGAATATCCCCAATGACAATAAGTCGACACCTTTCTCTCATAGGGAAGGTAAAGAAACGCGATAAGTGGGTACCCCATGAACTGAACGAATCCCAAAAACTACGCCGTCTGAAAATCTGAGCATCGCCTACATTAACAAACCAAACTGAACCATTTTTGCACCTGATAGTCACCTGTGGTGAAAAGTGGATACTGTATGATAATCGTAAAAGATCTGGGCAGTGTTTGGATTGAGCTGTGTGTTTTAACCCCCAAGCCCTTATTCACCCAAAAAAAGTTATGGTGACAATCTGGTGGACCGCGAAAGGACCAATCCACTTTTCATTTCTTCAACCAGGGGAAACGATAAATGCACCCAAATATTGTGAGGAAATCGACATAATGCATACGAAATTGGCTGAAAAGCAGCCTACGTTGGCAAATAGGCATGACAATCCTAGACCCCATACATTAATCCTCTGTTCCGACCACTAAATGTATAAAAGAAATGTAATAAAATTCATTGTTTCAAATAATTTATAGACAAAATACAGATATTTTGCAAATAGAAGAGTTTACTTACTTTTTAATATAATAGTTTGTCTGGTCTTGATATATGAGAAACATGAGAAATAACGCGGGTACCCGAAATATAATGGGTACCCAAAACCTTATGGGTTATTTACCCGGGTACCGGGTATAAAGAGCTCTACAGTGTACCTCAAAACCACAACAAACATATAACGCTGATAATTCGAAACAAAATATCAAAACTGATATCAAATCATTATCAAATAACAACTTGACAAAAATTCAAACATCTACATTGTCCTCGACACCATCGTATTCAACCATATCAGATCTGTCAATTACTACTAATGTTGTAAACATGGAAGCCAGAACTGAGAATTCCTCTCAGACTCTGCGTCACCCACTTAAGTCAGCTCTTATCAGAAAACCAGCTCTCTTAAATAAAGGGTCCGCCATCTAAGGTTTTTTTTTGTCAACTAGTGCTTATTTCGTGGATGGTAACACTTAGCTCATGTCTGATTTGACAGATAATTAGTTTTATCCTTCCGGTTAATAATGGAAAATATTGCAGTAGCCTACACGATCGATCCAATTTTTAAGCACATTATCGATTGTGTGCAGCTGTATTTCACCAATGGCTTCACGAATATTGTCCTTTAAAGCGTCAATTGTCTCTGGCTTGTCGGCGTAACACTTATCTTTTACGGCACCCCACAAATAATAGTCCAGCGGTGTCAAATCGCAGCTCCGAGGTGGCCAAACGACATCAGCTCTGCGGCTGATAATGCGATCTTCAAAAACAAGGCGCAAAACATTGAGTGTAGCTTCGGCTGTGTGGCACGTAGCGCCGTCCTGTTGAAACCAAATGTTGCCAATATCCTCCTCTTCAATTTTTGTGAACAAAAATTCGTTCAACATGGCCCGATAACGATCGCCATTGACTGTAACGGCCACTCCTTGCTCATTTTCGAAGAAAAATGGCCCAATTATGCCTCTGGACCAAAATCCGCACCAAACAGTGACTCGTTTTGGGTGTATCGGCTTTTCAATGTATGCAATGAAAAGAGGATTTTTTTTGCAAAATCGGCATCTTCTCTAAGTCGATCTCAGGCAATATTTCCCAGCGTTGTTCAAGCGTATACAGAACCATATTCATTCAGCGGAAGGATAAAACTAATTATCTGTCAAATCAGATATGAGCTAAGTGTTACCATTCACGAAATAAGGACTAGTTGAAAAAAAAAAACGTTAGATGGCGGACCCTTTACTACTTTAAACTCAACTCGCCTAAACCAACTTAATAATAACACTCTAAATACAGTACCAACTTCCACAAACCAAAATTCATCACAATGACTCAGTTAACTATGGTTCCAATGGAACCATGCATTATTGTAACAACAACACACATTAAAACATTATTGTAACAACAAACACGCTCTTGAACGACTAATCGCTTAATATAAACCAGACATAATCGCACTTCAAGAAACTCATATAATCTCGAAAAACTTACATAGGGTTTCTTGTAAGGAATAACATTTCTTACGTCCTCTTCAAATTTGCTTCATCATACGATCCAAATCCGAGCTCCAACACCCATCAAAATAACCAACATTTACTCGTATAGAGATACAGATGTACAAATTAGTTAGATATCTTAAATAGAATTCCTGCAAGTAACGATAATTGTCGTCATTTTATACTGGGTGATCTAAATGCCCATAATACCTTATGGGGTTCAGATACGACGAATAATACAGGGACATTATTTGAAAACTTCGCTAATAACCGTAATTTAGTAGTTATGAACGATGGCTCTGCAACTTTCTTCAGTACGAGAAACACCTTTTCGGCAATTGATGTTACTATGGCAACCCAAAATGTAGCACCTTACTTTCGTTGGAAGTTCTTCCCCAGGGAGAAAGCAGGAACCATATCCCTATTATAATCCGTACCTCAGGGCGTAAGTCTATTACCAAATTTACACCCCGTTTTAAAGAAGAGCCCACCGACTGGAATTTTTTTGTAAAGACTACTAAAACCTTATCACTGACTAGACATGCGACGAATAAAATAAACAAGGAAGCAACGAAGATAAAAAAAAATAATAAGAACCGCGCGCCGCAGCGAAATCGATTACAGTCACCAAACAAAATACCTCAAGAAAAAACCAAATATGGTTTACACCTGGGATTGTAAAGTTGGTAAGAGACAAAAATACCGCATGGAAAAAAGCTCGTAGGTTTCCAATAACAGTAAATTGCGTCGCCTATAGAAGAACTTGTGCAAAATTTAAGAGAGAATCAATACAGTCCAAAAGATCTTCTTGGGAAAACTTTGTGAACACAATGAACCCATCATTAGATACGAAAGCTTTATGGCATAGAATACGATCACTCCAATCATCCAGGTCACACCAAGATTTTACATAAATACACCTAAATATAGAATTGAGAATGATCCTCAAGTTATAGGAAATGCATTTCGCTGTAAATGAAAAACATATAGCGAGGACTCCACCTATCCTGAATCTATTATTGAGAACAAATTAGAATTGAATCTTAATGATCTTCCAGCATACCAAAATCAATGTAAACTTCTAATTGAAAACATCTCACGAGTGGAAATTGACATGACTTTCAGGATGGCAAAAGGCACAACCCCAGGTGAAGATAAGATAACATATTGTATGATCAAACAATGCTCTGCTACTCTCAAAGATAGAATCGTTTCGTTGTATAATACCATTTTATTGACGGGCGTTTTTCCTTATGACTGGAAGAGGGCTCAGCTCAAACCATACCTAAAAAATCTAGTAATTACCACAACTTCGAGGATTGTCGCCCAATCTCACTGTTTCCTATTCTCTCAAAAATTTTTGAAGTAATTATTGACCGCGTGACAATGATTCCACTTCTCAAACAGATGTCTGAATGGGGAATTCCCCAAAAATTATTAAAGCTCATAAAATATTTCATGACTGGAAGAACATTTCGAGTTAATATTTTCGGGTATAACTCTTCATTTCTCAAACTCGATAACGGAACACCACAAGGATCCCCCCTTTCGGTGGTGATCAATAACTCATACATAGAATCACTAATAGTTAACATCACGCAGCTAGCATTTAATCTAGATTTCATTGGAGTATATGCCGATAATATAAACGTAGTAGCCTATACATGGTCCCAGGATACAGATGCCATTATTCCCCCTCCCTAGTAGATGTACTCCATTTTTCCATGAAAAGAAATTGTAATCCTTCTCCTTTGAACCTGTGAGGTATAAAAGGATATCAATCGTTTCAGAACTTTGAGAAAGGAAGAGCCGTGAATCTGATTAGTAAGGCTTTAGCCGTCACAAAACATCCCCTCTATAGCGCTGCCATTGAATCTATTTCTTCACAAAACAAACGAAAGAACTCTCAACAGCAGACAGCCCTCCTCTCTGGAAACGGAACTTATTGCAGATTAACATAATTCTGGCCAAATTCAAAAAGGAGAATACATCTGATGCAATGTTTCAAATGTTACACAAGGAATAAAAGCGGCGCTGGCTGATAGGTTGTTTTACACCGATGGATCGCATAAAGATAGCAGCTCGTCAGCAGTGGTTGAACTGGACCAAAAATTCAAATTCATCAAGGGTCTGGTAAGGTCTTCTTCCGAATAAGGCACAAAGTTACATCGCAGAGTTAGCGGCAATGAACAAGGCTATATCCTTCGCTCAATATTGCAATGGGTGGAGTCTTATTCTAATAGATAACCTGGGAATCCTAATAGGTCTAAGGCACGAAACAAATACATGTCCCACACTTGATCTTATAAGAACTAAGATATATGAAAGAATCATGTTAGCATGGGTACCGGGACATATTGCTATCAAAGTGAACGAAGCTGTAGACCTTGTGGCGAAAGATGCTAATAATTACCCCTTGATTTTTGAAACACCGAACTCCTATCATCTGATTCGTAGAATAAATATTTTTCACCAAGCAGGAACTCGAGCTTACTGATATGTGGAATAATTTCCCATCTTTCCTTCAAGACACAAAAAAATTAATGAAATGTAATCTTTCTTTACTTACTCTCTCCTTTTTAAATATTGTTTGTCTAAATTAATTTTTTTTATTTCCACTAAAACTCAATGATAATTAGTAATTTGAATTCTTTCTCATAATTAAAAATAACTTTTGAATTTCATTATGCGATATATCTATGTTTTTCCTTTTTCTAAAAATCGGCATCCTTAATGGCCTTAATGCTCAGATGCCTTTTTTAAATAATTTGTAAATTTATTTGGAAATTATTTGAATAAATAAATAAATAGATATTTGTTTCCAAATTTTCGTGACATCATTGTGAAAGAACTGCGGTTCCAACAGGATGGTACTACACCCCATACTACCAACGAAAACATCGCTTTATTGAAAGACGATTTGGCAATTGAATCATTTCAGAAATGGACCCGTCAATTGGACACAATAATCATGGGATTTAACGTCATTGGATTATTTTCTGTGGGTCTACGGCAAATCGATAGTTTATACCTATAAACCAGCAACGATTGACGCTTTAGACCAGAACTTTGTTGGAGTAATACGCGATATACGCCCCCATTTCCGCGAGAAAATTACCTCGGCTACGATATTAACTACGACAATGACATCAGCGCAGAAATTCCTCTAGCTAATCGCTTCTTATTTACACTTTGAAGTCGTTGAGTAGTAAAGCCCACTTACTTGCAACTGAAAAGACTTTATACAAGACACTTTTCAGCCAATATTTTGTCCCGTTGCATCAATGAAGGATGGGGCAGATGTTTCAACAGCAAACTCTGTACAGCTCAACAGGCGCAACTGTCACATGTAAGCTGAGGAACTGATTCACCCATTGTAGCGCCATCTCACTTAAGTATGAGTTTTATCGCGCAATTTTGAAACCCATTTAATAAGTGTAGAGAGGTAAGATCTGAGGAAGTGAAGTATTTCTGACATCGCTTGAGGAAACCTAGGCAAATAGCGTTTTTGAATACATCGAATACGCAGTCATTCTAATAAAGATTGCCTTTGACATAAATACCAAGAGTGGAAAGCTTTTCAGTTTACCTGATGAATTAAAAATAGAGTCGGAGACAGATCGGAGCCCTGAGTCAGACCACCATTTATTTTGTGAATATCAAACTTGAAACCATCCACGACACTTGAATTAAACGTTCCAAAAAATAGTTTATAATCCATTGAAGAAGAGAGTCGTCGATCCTAAATGCACTCATTTTCTACAGAAGATAATGAGGCCAAACTCTGTCAAATGCCTTAGAAATATCAAGTGCAATCATCTTAATTCCTTCAGATGTACGCTTTGGTTCCACTTTTCGGTTGCTACGAAAACCGTCCTGCCGGTCATTGAGAAGTTTTCGTGTTTTGAGATATATCATGAGCTGACGGTTTATCAGCGTTTCCATGATCTTGGAAATAAGGGACTTAAGTCCAATTGGTCTGTAGGAGGAGAGAGAAGAAGATTCGCCTTTTTTAGGGACAGGCTGGACAAATGCTGTTATCCATATATAGTACATACTCGGAAAGAGCCAAAAAGTATAGGATAGCGAAACAAGCGTATGCAACGGTTTTGCTGACATGGAAGAACACCTTTGCAGAAGTAGGATTTGTGTATATTGAGGCAGAATTTTCGACGCGCTCAAGTAAGGGTGGAAGCGTTGATCTCACTGGGAAGTGAGCAACTATCAGAATGGGTCCGCTTATATGGGCTTCTCCGAAGATCTAACAGCTACAATGTCATTATGAATAAAAGCTATAATGGTTGATGAGGCAGAGCTTGTAATGTTTTAAACGGACGAGCAAAAACTTTTACAAATTTTGGGACACTCTAATATAATTTTCCCCAGTTGTTGGTCATATTGAAACTTCACACTGAAAGAAGAGTTCTCTTACCCTGGCAGCCTCTTTACAGCTCGAGTAGTATATGTTAGATAGATAAGGAGTCTGCATAAAGGATTTCATTCCAAAGAGTATTTATGATTATCCACGTCGTTCTAACTCCTAAAGAAGTCGTTTAATCCGTTTCAATTCCCTTTCTCGTATAGCGATAAGGTTTCAAGAATTCTTTTCTCTATCGATGTATAGATTTCATCATTCGTATAAGTGCAGCCGTTAGTTAGTTTTTATCCATATGGAAGTATCATAGTGGCAAATTCATTATGTGAGTTACCTCAACGTAGTTGGAGTTGAGATTAATAAGTATTTTTCATAACTTTTCGGCGTGATGACATCGGCTAACATTACGTCTCAAATCCCCGAGAGTCATCCTTTCGTCCAACCAACTGCATAAGGCGCCTTACCCACCAGTTTGGAGGGTGGGAGTGAGTTTAACTAGCCAATCACGTAAAAAGAACACAAAGTCGATAAGGACGAATGGATAAGAACGAATTTACTGTTGACGGCCGATGTAAACGAAACAAAAACAACGATTTTTGGATTTGCTCTTGAAATGAGTCTTTTTTTAGACCACATGCAGCCAAACAAATAGTGAGGTCCTAGACCTTTTTTAGAAAAAAAATTGAACAGAATGGAGGGTATAATACGTAAATAAATAATTGCTAATTTTTTTGGAAAATCGGATAGAGAGAGAGAGAAAGCCGTATGGGATGAGACGTCGGAAACATCTTACCGTACGTCGAATCTTACATTATTCAAATAAATTTTACCCTTACCGTGGATGCAATTGCTGTAGAAAAAGTTGTCGAATTTTATAGATGACAGTTTCGGGCCTCAACTTATTGTTCAGCTGCAAAAGGACCTTAGCATTCCATGTTGAGGTCCGAGGTGTCTTATTTTTACTCCTACTTATCTGAGTCTTTTGTAGTTGTTGCTCGCAACCATGTGTATTTATATGGTCAGAAAGCTTACACCACACACAATTTCCAACCTTGAGAGTCAAGTGCTTTCTTGAGCTCTCAGACAAACTTACTTGTATAGGTCCTTGCTAAACCTGGACCTCAGCCTGCATGCCTCTCGGCAACTGCATTCAGTGTCACACTCAAAATTAATTGAGAGGTCCTTTTTCACTTACCTTCGCCACTTAAGATGCGGCCGTTCTCTGCAGCGTCGTTCCTCGTGGTTGGGCCGGAGCTGTGTTATGCATTCGCTCAACATAGCCCTACCATGGGTTGGTCAACTTTGAATACCCACCATCAGACAAAAGAGGCCGGATATTCCGGAGTCAGTAACCCGGTGAAATGAACGCTGCCGATGACCCATTTAGTTTCCGTCCGCTACCAATTCTATTTCAGCAACCTGAGTAGTTCTTAAAAATTCTTTTTGATCTCAGACCAAGAAGGCTTGAAGTAGCTCATATTATGAAACTTTGTTATGCAAATTCATCCGCCTTACGTCGTTTTTCTAAAGGTAAGCCATTCCTTGCATTTTCATTCCTGGCTATTTCTATCTCGCTCAATACGACAGAATACCTACTTACTTACGCATTCTTCGACAGTTCCAGTGACCAACTCTTGCTTAAAAAAAGCAGTACCCTTTTAAAGAGTCTAACAAATGTTCTTTCTCCAAACGCCACCTAAGAATCCAAACAATTTTGTTAGTTATACGAATAATGCATAATGACACCTCTGACAGCTGACACTTATAAAATAAGTTTGATGTCTCTCTCTGCGAAATAACATATCATGACCTTTTCCAAAATGACTGCATTGCATCTTTCAGTCAAATTCCCCTTTTCCGAAATGTCATTATGTCGGAAATAATAAGCACTAATCTTGGAAAACAAAATGCCAACCTTACGAGTAAATCTCACAACGAAGAGAATTCAGATTGATGGACATACTCGTACCATGTCCGAAAATGACAGAAGAAATCACTCACATACAATCTTATATAGAGTCTCTGGTCATTCGTCTAAATTAAGTGCATACACCTAGTAAGCAATTCCACAAATGTCTGTCGAAAATGCCGCGCTGAATAACAACAAGCAATCCAGACAAAAGCTAAAGCCCTCGCATATCCTCCACTGAACTCACCCACTAGGGGTAGTTGGGCACTCGTGCAAGTATGCTCACATCATCCAGCCAATGTAAACACATCCTAAATCTATCACCTGCTGCTCCTTCACATTGTGGCCATGTATTACCGTTACATATGTATACTTGTGCGCTCCCCTGAACGCTTTGTGTCATTACCGCACCGAACTAGCGTACAAGAACGAAAATTCGATTCCAACTTAATTGAAACCAAAAAGGCAATAAATTTCGGACTAATTTGATAATGGACAGGTAGAGGTGAGTAATTTGTTTCACGAGCATGTTCGTAGCTGTAGCTGTCGATCCTTGGGGGTTTTATTCTTGGCAGGAACAGAAAGAGCAGCTGGAACAGGGGGATGCTGGCCGTGAGGTTTCCTACCGCATATATGATGAAGTACAAATGTGGGATCTTTTTTGTACTCGTATGGTGCTGGGTGGACGAAGGACTCCTTCAGGACCGACTCAGCTAAAATAGAATGCATAAATTCAATTGTCGAAAAACGGCGAAAGCGAAACACTAATACAAATTAAAGTTTCACGAGTTTGCTGTTTCTGTTTTGTTTGTTTTTTTTTCTACATTTTCGTCAAGGATCTCCTTTCCAACGAAAGCATAAAGATACGAGTATACCATATGTACATCCGCATCCTTCAACCTACCACCTATAGTGGGTGTAAGTGGTGCCATTGTCGTTTCCATTATCAGCGGATTATTTCTGGAGATTAATGGAATCGAGAACTGAAGTTGACATACTTGAGTTGTAGGAAGCAAAAAGAGGCAGAAAACAAAAAACCCAAACCCAAACCGAAGCCGAAGCCGAAATCTAACGCTAGGACAAAGGAAAACAAAGGCAGAGCGTATTAATTTGGTAAATTAATGCGAGTAAAGGAATATTCGAATGCACAGTGTGAGGCAACATGAAACCAAGATGGGTAGAGAGAGCAGAATGCTCGTATTATATCTACTGGCATTGTAATTTCAGAAACCAAGGTATTAATGTCCTACCAAACAAGATAAGTGTCTCGATATGTGAATTTCCTAGTGAAAGACGCATATACTCGTACTCGTACTCAGCTAGGAGTATGTCTTTTCAACGATTAGCAATCCAAAGCCGAAGATTATTAAGTAATTTAGGCTTTTGCCTCCTTAGACTCCCCACCGAGTGGGCTCTCTATGTGCTTTTGGTGAATTAATTGTCCTGATTGTGTTGTGCTTCTTGCCTAAGAAGCAATTCATTATTCAAAGTGCAGGAGGGAATTATTAATGACTTAATCGAGGGTAATAGCAGATTTTTATTCACAAAACGAACCAAAATAAAACTGTTCTAGTGGCTTACTTAATTATTTTATGTGTACTTGTACACCAATATTGTATTTGGTTCTTTTTCGCAGAAGAAATGAGATTTAAGAAAATTAATAACATTACAAGTTTCGGATCTTTTAAATGGTATCTATAGACGACTTTAAACAGCTTTAAGAGATGTTAGAAATGTTTTAGATAACTAAATTGTTCCGTGGGACTTCGCCATAGTCCAGAAGGCATGGCAGAAAGGAGGAGTATACATTCTAAAGAACTCACTTAGAAGACGCTTCAATCCGGTGTGTACTTGGGCTATCTTCTGTTATTCCCCAAAGTTAATTGAGGTCAAGCCATCTAAGTCAACGTCTTCCTCTACTGCGTTGCCCCTTCCGGTAGAACCAGTAGGTTAGTCACAGTCTTCAAAAGGTGAAAATCAACCCGGCTGGAATCACTTAGAAAATCTAATGGCACTTGCATTGTGTCGGAAGCAGTCTCGTACTTGAGACCCCTTCCCTGGTAATCAGTTCAGACCCAGCTTATAATCAACTCCTACGACCAAAGCTGCAAGTGAGCTGTGTAACACAAAACGCCGCCGTAGCTGGTATCTGTCATCGTTGTGGTAACGGATGGGGCTTTCCAACAAGCTGTTGCTGCCTGTGATGGCATCAAGTCGCCTGACACCGATGGCATATACCCGGTTGTGCTACCACAAAAGGAAGAGACCAGTTGCTGGCAACTCTGAAGAGAATCTTCATTGCTGACCTTGCACTGGTATATATACATACCAAAATACTGGCGCACAGTGAGATTAGTTTTTATACCTAAAATCAGAAAAGATGACTGTACCCTCGCAAAAAAATTTCAGATCTATCAGTCTCACATTCTTTATATTGAACAGAGAGACTGGTCGATGCGTGCCTACCAATGCGAAGATCTTAGGAGAGTTCCCTTCAAAATCTGGTAGGCGAAATTGAAGGTGCGCTCGACGCATTACATCGACGCTGAGGATGCTTGAGAGAACTCTACTTTTGTGGATAAAAGCAATAATAAAACCCTGATTGCATATGTTTGCTGAGGCCAGTATGTGATGCCGGAGGTAAATAAAGGTTTACCCGCAATGTTGCATCATGTCTCCATTGCTATGATGCATGTTGGTTGGCTCACTGTTTAATGCCCTGACGTCAATGCTGAGATATATGCAGAACATGTAGCTGTACTGCCTGTTGTAACATTTCTAGCTACTGTATGCTCTAAAGCGCAGCCAGCCCTGATCGACGATTGGTGCAATAGAAATGGGCTTTAGTCAGCCCTCTCAGAATTGAGAAGGAATCTAACTAGTCTGACACATTTAGTGTTTTATGCCATTACCGTCTACTTCTCCTGGATAATAAACTTCTTGCGCTAAATATGTTACGTCGAAAGCCCCCACGCTACGTCGGTTTTTTGACAGTGCTAGGGAAATTTTTGCAAGGCATGGGGCTTTTCATCGAGGAGGATCCTTTGAATCTACTCGGCCACAATAAGGCCAATTGTATCTTATGCGTCGGCTTTCTGGTGGAGCAACCTTTCACGAAAATATGGTACTGCTGCTTTTAGCAGACTCCAAAGAACGATCTAACTCGTCTGCATGGGGCTTTCTATAGAATGCCTACCTCGACTTTAGATGCACCATTTGATCTCCCTTCCTTTGATATTCATCTTCCATTTAAAGAAAAATGGTCTTAGGTACGAAACGTTCTGAAGCTCTGATGACCTTGCGCTCCGACGACGGTCTTTTGGTTCTGATCTAATGGACATGACATCTGTTGTAATGACACCAGAAATCCTGTTTGAGAAAAAATACGAGATAGACTTTCCCTGTCCCTAGGAATTGTCGGGACTACACGGATGCCCCAAAACTGATTTAGGTGCATTCTACAAGACAGCAACGTTAGATTTCGCTTCTCATTAGAAATACTTGCGTCTGTCTTCGAAGTGGACAACGAACTATATTGTAAAGAACCGGTAGAGAGGGCGAAGCATTTGCATCTATAACGACAGCCAAGCTGCGCTTAAAGCCTTTCTGCACCTTTTCACGACTTCAAAACTAGTTTGAGCACGCAAGACTTCGTTGAACGCAGTTGGAAGGCTGAATTCAATGAGTTTTGTCTGGGTCGTCCCAGGTCACAATGAGATCACGGAAAGTTAAATCGTCGTTAAACTTGCTAGACAAGGCTCAGAGGAGAGTTTTTCAGCACCCGAACCTACGTTAAGCCTGCCTGCGTCCTTCGTTAGTTCTTCCATTGACAGTGAAGTTTCACATAACCATAAATATAAACGGCATGACTCTCCAGGTTATCGCCAGACCAAATGATTCCCGAAAACTTTTAGAAGTCAGCGGTCTTCCTACTGTTCTTCAGTAGGAAAGACTGTAGGCTGCTAACACCACCTTGACGGGGTACTACAATACACTTTTGCTAAGCACTTAAATATGCTTGACATAAGTGATACAACATCCTGCGATGCTTGCTGTGAAAGTGATGACGACACAGCGGAGCAGTACTGTGAACGTCCAGTTTCAGTTCAGTTTTAAAGCATTTTATTTCCATAATCATTAACTCTTACATACTAACAAAAAATGCTTAAATGCTAGCTTAAAATTACTTAACAATCTTATACTAACTTACTGGCCGCACGCAGGCACTCTAAGCTACTCTAAATTCTTATAACTATGTCTTTCGACTTTATTTACATTTGCTTTAGGAATACTTATTTCCTATATTTAAGGCTAAGAAAAAAATTTGTTTACAAAAACTTAGCATATGGACATAATTTTTTATTTTTTATTAAAACTTAATATCTAACTTAAAATAAAACTTAGCCTACCTAACTCTGCCTCATTAGTGAGGCTGGTCCGTAATTTACGGAAACATCTTCCCCATCATTCAACCACCAGAAATGCTGGTGCTGCCGAACGGCATCGCTCTTATCGCGATTCCCCACCGCCCTACTGAACCTGAGGCGATCCACACTGCCGTGTGCGACGTCTCTGTTGTAGTTGAGTCGCCTGTCCCCAGCTGTCCGAGCGACATGGAAGATTAACGGCACCGCTGATCTATACTGGATCAACCCTAACTGATCTAGGTAGAGGAATGCTTCCGGTGGAACGAAGCCGTCAGAGCGCGCACTCTCGTGGTAAAGGTAATTGGGGTAGTAAGCCCCAGATATCAGGTTATTCGTTTAGGTCATTGCTCTTGCAATGTGCCTTCGAGTCAGCTTAATTACGAAGTTGTCCACTCGTATCAGGTTCGCCCTATTGTAAAGGACCTCATTAGGATAAAATTTCTTGTACTCCGACTCTAGTGTTCTGTACAAGCGAAGACAAGCTCTAAGACAAGCCCTCTCAAACACCCGAATCTTATCCATTAAGCTTGCTCGTACATTGAACCACACGGGACAACCAAATCCCAGCATGGGCCTGACAAGGGCCATGTAGCAGATTACCTTTACCCTCGCATCGAGTTGGCTGCTATAAAACAGTCTCTTTGTAAGGGCAAAAGCACCTTTAGCTCTGGCCAGAGCAGCATCTACATTTTTGCCAAAATAAGGAAACTGATCTAGCCAGATTCCAAGGTATCTGACTACAGTTCGACAGGCAAGTGGTTGTCAGTGTTGTCCAATGATAGAGAACTTTCGCCAATTTTTTCTGGTATCCCTAGAGGCTCCAGACAACGGCGTCCTAAAGAGAATTGTTTCCGACTTCTGAAAGTTGATTTTCAACTTCCAGTCATCGCAAAATCGTATTATCTTATCGAAGTCACTCTGCAAGAGAGTATTAATAACCTCGATTTTTGGACCTGTTCTGTACGCTCCCAAATCGTCTGCGTACGGAATAGTATGGGGAAGTGAACCTATCAAGTCGCTTGTATAAATGTTAAATAGAATCGGCGAATTGACCGCGCCGTGCTGAAGACCATTTTTAATTTGAAATATTCCAACAGAAGTCACATCGCCATTCTTCACGATGAACTGTCTGTTAGTTAGCATATTATAAAGAATGTACAAGAGTGGTTTACTGATCCCCAGCCTAGTCAGCTTATAGAAAAGACCCTCTAACCATACGGTGTCGAAGGCCTTCTCCAAGTCAACAAGGCAGGCACCAGTGCACTGTTTCTTGCCTTTATTCCATTGGATATCAGAAACCAGTTTAGACGCGGCATGTGAGATATCATGTCCCGCCTTAAAACCGAATTGATTATCCGGAACTACATGTTTGTCCTCAACCCACCTAGACAGAGCTCTATTGATTACCCTTTCAAAAACCTTACTGATATTTGGAAGGAGACTTATCGACCGGAGATTCGCCGGATTGGATATATCCTTTCCCTTTTTGGGGATAGGTTGAAACACCGCCGTTTTCCAATGCGCTGGATAATGTGCATTATTCATTGCATTATTAAACAGGGTGGTGTAAATGTCCACCGCTTCTAGAGGAAGATGTCGTAGCACGATGTTCGGAATACCATCGGTCCCCACTGATTTCTTAGCCCTGATTGTGTCGAAGATCTCATGGAGTTCTTCCTTCGAAATGAACGGGGGTAGGCCACCCTCTCTGGCAATGACGTTATTTGCCATATTTTCGTCGCTAAACCGGGTGAAACCAGAGCCCTCGGATCGCCAGTTCCCTATTTCATTTCGAATGCAGAAGTCGTGCACCAAGACGCGATTGTCCAGGTCGTAATTAGGGCCAATGTTATCAATGGCCTTGTATACTTCCTGGAAAGTCGCCCCTATGGCCTCGACTTTCTCCTGTGGATCCTCGATCACAAAAAAGTCGTCATCATCAGCGGCCTCATTTGGATCAATACCTTCTATTGTCAGTAACCGTTCGTTGTCTGTTGTTCGGGCTATTTTAAGACTCTGAAGGTCGTTTTGATTTTTTCACCGAAATAGTTTATTTATTTACGGAAACATATTCGGGTTGCTGGTGTTTACAGCCCGAACCTTGTTGTTCCAATACAAACTTACAGAAATTCTGTAATTCTCTTTTATTAGCGTTTGAATATTTTTAATCGACGACTTCAGTGCCCTAATCTCCGGGTCTTGTCGGTCAGTTAACTGTCTGTACAAGTTTTTAAGTCTTGTCAGAAGTCTACTTTTCTGTCGGTGCAGTGCGTCAATAGTAGGATTGCGGAAAAGGTCTTCGTTATTCGTACGTCTATACCGCCGTATTGTAGTGTCCATAGTTTGTTTAATTGTCTCGTCCATTTGTTTTAGGTAATTGTCGATCTCCTCGTTTGACAAATTCCTATTGGACGGTGGGTGGAGCGTGTTCGAGGAGAGCGCTCTAGTCAAGGTTGCGGAGAAGCGTGTCCATCGAGTCTTACTGTAGTTGTAAGTATATCTTTGGACAAACTCCTCCAATTCCGCAATTTCATTGGGAACCGTAATTTCGGTGCTAAAACCGCAATGGTCGCTGTCATACACGAATGTGCGCAGACAGTTTAATGTTTGTAAATTCGTACCTGTCAGTCGTATACGTTCGTCGTACAGCAGTAGATCCAAATAAGACCCGCCTCTGGGAAACGACGATGACATCGTGCTGACCCCACCAATCGAGTAGTAGGTTCCCTCTAGTATTTGGCAAATTATTTCCCCAATCTCTGTGTCTAGCGTCGAAATCCCCGCCGATTATAAAATAATTCTCCCCCGATTCCAGCCTCAGAAGTCGAAAAAGCGTGTCGAGCTCTGTAATGAATAGGGTGGATTGTGAAGCCTCCGGTGCATAAACAGAGGCCAAGTACAGCCGCTTTCCACTGCCGAGCGGGATGTAAACGACGACTGCCTCCAACACCCGGAACCTGCGCAACACGCCCTTGTACACTCTGTGAAATTTTATACCTTCTTTAATGAAGATCGCGACACCGCCTCCACTTTTGGATCTGGGCCGGTTTCTTCTTCTAACAATATAATTATTGTACTCCAGTTAGTGCTTATCGGTTAGCTTGGTTTCGCTAGCGAAAAGCACAGCAGGAGTTTGGTCTTGTAGCAATTTAAACATCGCGGCTCTTCGTTCGATCCTAATCAGTGAATTCACATTCACCGCAAGGACCTTCAAAGTTTGCTCCACCATGTGCGTACCCATTACGGCATGTGTTGCGTTAGGCCCGGCAGCAACACGTAGATCTGGTCCACCCGCTTGGCCTGTTCTTGAACCTGCTTTTGCAGCGGAGCCATCTGCCCTTGGATTGCGAGCAAGAAGGCTAACATGTTAGGTGCAGCTTCCGTTGTTCTCGGCATCGGCGCCGGAGAAGCAACAGTCGCTTTCTGTACCGTTGCCCCCCCACCTGACACCATTTGGGCGTAGGAAATTTGGGGCGTGACGGCTGGTGTTTGAAACCTCACAGGTGAACGTGTGACCTCCACCTTCTGCTGCCGCGCCAAGTTTGCTTTTTTAATGTCGGTGAACTTAGGACAACCCCGATAGTTTACGGTGTGTCCCACGTTCCCACATAACACGCACGAGATCAGCGTCCTATCGGATGCTCCGTCCCTACCTAGAGCTCACTCCTCGGAACGGTGGTTCTTTGCGCACTTCACGCATCGAGGCTGCATTTGGCAGTTCGACGCGGCGTGCCCGAACCTCTGGCAGCGAACGCATTGTATAACGCCTTCGCTCCTTTTTAATTTTTCCCAGTGAACCACCTGGTAGTCTAGGACATTGATACTCCTTAGACTATCCAGACGGCTTTCAGGACTGAGCTGCACCAAGAAGAACGGCAGACTCCTTCGCACTCCTTCTCTTTGAGCAGTACTAGGATCTCCTCAGGATCAGAAGACGGTTCCAACCCCTTCAGCAGCATCGATTGCCGCTTTTCACACTTCGGTGTGTATGAGTAGTGCTCCGTCGTCGTTTCTTTTAGGAGCTCTTTAACTTTCGCGTAGCCCTCCACTGTGTTACAGTGGATGGCATGGCGATCGTTCCCCAATCTCTTTATGTTAAAATTATTACCAATGACCAACTTACACAGGTCCTTGGTTGCATTTACCTCTAGTTTATAGGTGTTGATCGGAGGAACCTTCTCCTTCTTCTTCTGCTGCTGCTGCTGCTGTTGTTGTTGTTGTTGCTGCTGCTGTTGTTGTTGTTTTTGTTGTTGGTGTTGTTGCTGCTGCTGCTGCTGTTTTTTCAGCTGCGGTGGTTTCAGCTGTTGTTGTTCTTGCAGCAGTTGCTGCTGTTGCTTTTGCTGCCTTTGTTGTTTCGGCTGCTGCTGTTTATGTTGTTGCTGCAGTTGTAGTTTCTGCTCTTGATGTTGGGAGCTCTCTACTGCTTGTTGCTCCCTCTGCCTGCGCTCAGTTTGCTTTCGCTTAATATCAAGCACTTTTTCTTCCAGCTGCTGTATGCTACTGGTAATATTATTTATTTCGTCATCTTCGTCTTCCGACTCAGATGACGCTAGAGAGGCAAAGTTGTTCTTGCCCCCCTCATACTGGACGGCCACTTTTTCTTTTACCACGGCACTTTTTTTTTCCTTAGATTAGGAAGGGTTTTCAACCTACTCCTCCTCTTAATGCCTTTCGCCACTGCACCAGCAACCGTATTGTTGCCTTTAGTGTCTCCCGTTATGGGAAGAGCGGAACGCTCTCCACCATCATTGAATTTTATCATTGAATTGCTTGCACACCATTCTTCAAAAGACTGAGACATTTTAGTAAAAGGAACATACAAGGAGTGCAATCGACTAGTTCTATGTCTTAGTTCTCTGTTCCGACAGAAAAAAAAATATCCAAGGTATCATCATTCCTTTCCGCTAACGTCCATGGATTTGGATTTCTTGTGATAGCTCTAGTGGCTGCAGTGTGAATATTTAGGCAAAGGTGAACCTAAAATCGAACTGAGACGGGCCAATCGATACGCAATACGAGAGACAAAAGCTTGTTTACGATGTTATGGAGACGCCCGTCCCTGGGAATACGTCAATGGCTGTACCTGGCTGCATCCAAAAAGGGTGAAAATCCATCCTATAGCCGTACAACGTCTCAAAAAAATTTAGGATGTCCTAAGGACCTCCTCCAAAACGTTTCCAGGGGCTGCTGCTTGACAATTACCTCCTTCACAATACAGCACACCAATCAAAAACGATTTAAAAGTCATTCTTAGAATATCTAGTTTATTATGGTATTTCTACCAACCTGCCATGGAACTAAAGGTGATACAGATTAACTTCCATATGTCAGAGTAAGGACACAAGCTCTCAAAATATATTACTTTCCAGATAAAATCGTAATCTTTATTTGTGTCCTCAATATAGAACAGACGACTGGTTGATGAGGTCGATCGCAATCAGGAGAAAATCGTTATGGGCTCTGATGCAAACGCACACCATGATCCATGTGCAGTAAA